>OZ023262.1:30730088-31330088 GCA_964006375.1 Tillus elongatus | reverse complement strand
CTCAGCCGGTTTTCCTGGGTAACGAATTTATGAGAGAGACTTACCAGAGGAAGATACTCACCACTTTATCAAAATCGGCCTATTCTTTTTTGAGTTACCGGTGTGACACACACACACACACACATACACACAAATTTTCTTTCTTTAAATGCATTTAACTCTTTTCACTTACAGATATAAATTTTGGTGCCTGGTTTATAGTACATGCAATCGAGGAGCCCGTTACTCTTGTCCATAATGCACTAAACTACATGAGTTATTTTTTTTTTGATAGATAGGTTCAGAATTACGTACTGAATGTAAAAACACAAAATCCTTACAAATTAGGAGGGCGGAAGTGCCGCCATTTTGAGAAAAACCGCTTCGGCCTATATCTCCATAACCATGCACTTTAGTCCAAAAATGGTAATGACCTTTATTGTAGATAATTGCATTCCTCATCTTTTTTGTTAAACAATTTTTTTTTTTGTATCACTCACCGCTTACAACTTATACGACTATTAGCATTCATTTAATGACTTTTTTTGCCTATATCTTTGTTAATAATTGTTTAAAAAATAAAACGCTTATAACTTAACTTTTCAATCGACAAATTTCCTACAACTATTATGAAAAACTCTTTTTTTTAAATCAATATTTTCAAAGTTATAACGCGTTAAATGTTGCACTTTTCAGTAAACAAATTTTTCTGGAAATATTTTAGTAAAATGAAGGACAATGACGGTCGAAGCTAAGACTTCAGGATTTGTAAAACACTCTTCTTGTGACATTTTCTTTCCATAGCTTATATTAGTTTCAGGTTCTTTGCCTAAATGTTGCCAATTTTGACGTTTTAATTCGCGACTTTGACGTTTTAAGGAAAACCCCAATTTTTTTTTTTTAAATGCCTATAACTTTTTTGTCTTTGAATCTACAGACCTAAATTTTGATGAATATAATGACATAAAATCGTGTACCAAATTTTGTTGCCATTACTTTGTTAATTTGGGAGATATAAATTTTTTTCGAAAGAAAACACAAAATTTTCCGGAAAAACCTGGGCCGATTTTCTTGGATAACAAACTTATCCAAGCCACTTGCAAAAAGAAGGTACTTATCAAATTTGGTCAAAATCGGCCGATTTTTTTTATCAGCGTGACACAAACATACATATATACATATATATATATATATATATATATATATATATATATATATATATATATATATATATATATATATATATATATATATATATATATATATATATATATAAATTGAAACTGACCCCGGATATGTGTTCTAGAGGGCATAATTAGCGCCTAATTCAAAATTTTTTTTCAAAATTCAAAAGTCGGTGTCTCCTCATTAGTGAATTTTTTTAAAGAAAATGCACTAATAATAATTTTAGAAAAAAAAGTTTCAAGTAAAAGTTCTAGAAAATTTGTCGATTGAAAAGTTAAGTTATAAGTATTTTATTTTTTAAACAATTATTAACAAAGATATAGGTAAAAAAGTCAATAAATGAATGCTAATAGTCGTATAACTTGTAAACGGTGAGTGATAAAAAAATATTATTTAACAAAAAGATGGAAAATGCAATTATCTACAATAAAGGTCATTACCATTTGTGGTCTAACCCAATAAACACAGGTGCGTTTAATAAACGTCTATTTTACGTAGAGACGGTTGAAAAAACGTTATCAGTTATAAAAATTAACGTTGATTCCTAGGCTAAAAAGGCAACGTTACCATTTCTTCGTTGTAAAGACGTTAATTATGAAGAGTTTTTAAACATAATATTTAAACGTTATTTCAACACATTTCGCCTATCAAAAACTACGTTTAGTTGAGAATAATACGTTGAATATATGTATTTCATTAAACATTTTATAAGTGAAAGATACTTGTGTGGTATAAACGTTATATGTAAAACAAGTATTTACCTAATTTTTGTGAAAAAAACGTGTAAAAATTTTCTCGTTGTAAAGACCTTATTGATAGAGTATAATATTTAAACGTTGTTTCAACACAGTTCGCCTACCAAAATCCTACATGAAGTTAGAATTCATACATAAAATACACGTATTTTATCAGACATTTTATAAGTGAGAGATATTTATGTGATATAAACGTTATATTTAAAACAACTGTTTTCCTAATTTTTGTAAAAAAAAAGCAACTAAACAATTTGTCATTGTAAAAGACGTTATTAATTAAGTGTTTTTAAACATAATATTTAAAGGCAGTTCGCCTATCAAAAACATGTATGAAGTAGGGGTTCATACATAAAATATACGTATATTACCGGACATTTTTTAAGTGAGAAATATTTTATGTGATATAAACGATATATCTAAAATCACTATTTTTCTAATTTTTGTTAAAAAGGCAAAGTACTTAACAATTTATCGTTGTAAAATACGTTATTAATTAGTGTTGTCAAACATAATTTTTAGACGTAGTTTCAACAAGGTTCGCCTACCAAAAACATACATAAAGTAGGGATTTATACATAAAATATACGTATTTTACTAGATATTTTTTAAGCGTGAGATATTTTATGTGATATATTATATTATGTACCTATAGTTATAGGTTACATTTTTTCCTGGCTTTAAAAAAAATTCACATAATCAATCTGAGAGGTATTCGACAATGCGTGTATGTTTTAAAAGGAGCTAATTTGCCTTTTGCATTCCACTGTGTAATACATAAAACAGATTTAATATTCTAGTTAACTACTTATGTCCTTGTAAATTAGTAAGTGTTTGTGCGCATGCCGAACGAGAACGAACAACGAATAGAAACAGAACAGGTGACATGGTGTGCAGTGTGTAATGTGGTGTTTAGAATTAGATGTTATTAAATATTATATTCAGTACGTGACACTTGTATGTTATGGTGAATGGTGGTCTGTTCTATAATTTATAATTGTTTTATACACTTTTACAAAGAATGATTATCATCCCGTAGCGATTTCCCTTAAAAGTTTTGGAAATAGGTACAGTTAGTGCAGCTCAAAGTGTCAAGTTTTATGTCTTGAACTAAATCAAGGTAAGTTGTATCACAATATGTAATAATTGTCTTCAAAAGTTGTCGAAGTTAATCACATTTCTTGTATTTTGAGTGCTATAGAGCGTTATTAGGTAGAATAAATAATTGAGACATATGAGTTTAGCCGGCGTGTTTAAAATCGGCCATGTTGGTTGCTTTCTCATATTTTCAAGTTTAATTGTATTGAGACATTAGACGTATATCTAACGTTTATGAATACACCTTCTTTTCCTGTATTTTGATTGTTCGTGAATCAAACTTTCGAATGAGAGTAATAATGGTTAGCTATGAGTTTAGCATTTATAAATTTTGATGTACCTGTTTATTTTCCACAGTTTAATTTAATTTGCACGATACATGTGCACCTATATATATATATATATATATATATATATATATATATATATATATATATATATATATATATATATATATATATATATAGACATGTGCACCTATATATATATATATATATATATATATATATATATATATATATATAGACTAATGGCAGTAGTATTTGGTAATCACAATTTCATGACCTATTTATTTATATTTATAATTTTAGATGCTGCAAAGCTAAATTTTCCGCAGCGTGAAAGAAGCGACAGAGCAATCTCTTGTGCTGCTAAGGATTGGTTAAAATAAGCTACTTTGAGAATATCAAGAGCAAAAAACTAATGGAGCAATACTTTTTATTTTGGTTGAGAAGTTGACAAACAATT
Organism: Tillus elongatus; assembly: GCA_964006375.1. Taxonomy (NCBI): domain Eukaryota; kingdom Metazoa; phylum Arthropoda; class Insecta; order Coleoptera; family Cleridae; genus Tillus; species Tillus elongatus. The sequence goes on along the minus strand of OZ023262.1, from coordinate 31,326,327 downwards.
TAGGAAATATATTTTTTATTTCATGTTAAAGACGCTATGATTGAAGAAGCTTGTTATATTTTTACAATGTGGTATTAATTATTTTAGTTTTTTGATAATGAAATGTAAGTTTTTTGAAATATATTTCTGTTTTTTAAATAAAGTGACTTTTATTTGACATTTGACTTGTGATATAATCCATTTTTATAAAGCCCATTTAAAATTAATTTAAAATTAATCGTACTCATTTTCTGCCGTCAGCTGAGTTGAAAAACTATCATTTGTTAGGTATGTATTAGTTGTAATTCAAACGTTTATTATACGTCCTTAATACAAGCAGTTTAACGTTACAGATCCCCGTTGATAAACATTAATTATAAACGTATATTCTTCATGACAGATTATGGTTAAATCAACGCTGCAAAACCCTTGTTAATAAACGTGTATAAAACAATGTATATTTTACGTTATTAACGGCAAGTAGTTTAACGTTGTAAAATCCTTGTTAATAAACATGTAAGAAAAACATATATTTAAACGTTAAAACATACATGTAAAAAACGTTTTTATCTTGGTTTAATTATATGTTTATTCGGGCGACATTTTTACCAAAAGTAAACGTAAGGTAGCAGTTTCCTTTCAAACGTTTAATTAACGAACATGTGTTTACTGGGAAAGTGCACGGTTACGGAGATATAGGTCGAAACGGTTTTTCTCAAAATGGCGGTACTTCCGCCCTCCCAATTTGTAAGGATTTTGTGTTTTTACATTCAGTACGTAATTCTGAACCTATCTATCAAAAAAAAAAATAACTCCTGTAGTTTAATGCAGAAAAAAATTCTCTATTGCCTGTACTATTACTTTTAATGACATAAATCCGCGCACTAAATTTCGTTGCCATAACTGTGTTATTTGCGGAGATATAAAAATTTTCCGAAAGAAAACACCAAATTGGAAAGGTACTCACCAAATTTGATCGAAATCGGCCCATTAATTTTTGAGTTATCGGTGTGATATATAGTGTGAAACACACTTGTGGAATAAAATTCATTATTCAGAAAAAATAGTTTTTGTGGAAAACGCTGAGACACGTGAAGTTTAATTTGTCGAACATCATCTCATAATCATAGTTAAAAAAATAAATTCCCACCATTTTACCCCCACCACTTTATCCATTAAAAAAAATAGCAACGCTACATTTTTTCCTCAAAAATCGATCGATCACATTTTTCTGAATGCGGAAATACCCCATATGTATGGTCTAATATTACAGTTTTCAATGCAGGGTGGAAATTTAATACCGGAATATTAAAACTAAACAGTTTACCCTGAAATTTAAATTTCGAAAATAAACTTAATAAAAACGCCCCTTTCTTATAATAAATGTTTAAAATGTTCTCCATTCACTTACACGCAACGAAACGATCTGCTCTGGAATTCTTCCCTAACTCTGCTCAACACGTCAGGCGTTACGTTCCTAATTTCTGTTGTTATTTTTATTTTCAAATCATATAAATCAGCAGGTTGCGTTTTATACACTTTGTTTTTAAGGTATCCCCATAAAAAGAAATCAAGAGGTGTAAGATCTGGTGATCTAGCGGGCCATTCTACGAAACCTCTTCGTCCAATCCATCTTTGTGGAAAGACTTCGTGTAAATACTCCCGTACTTGAGGAGCAAAGTGGGGCTATGCACCGTCTTGTTGAAACCATATCCTTTCATGAGGAATATTAGGTTCCATTACATTTGTATACAATTCTGCTAACATTGGGACAACCTGTTCTCTTAGCATTTCTAAATATTCTGGACCATTTAGATTTTCTATAAAAACAGGTTCAACTACGTAATCACCAAATATACCAGCCCAAACGTTCAACTGCTGAGGATGCTGAGACTGTGTTTGTCACATCCAGTGGGGGTTTTCAGCAGCCCATTATCTGCAATTTTGCCTGTTTACATCGCCATGCAAAGAAATGTTGCTTCATCGGAAAACAGAACGTCAGCAAAACAAATAACATTTATATGTAACATGTCCAGCAGTTGTTCAGAAAATTGCAGTCTACTATCAGAATTACCGCCAATCCACTCTTGAACGTGTTGTAGTTTATAGGGATGCATTTTCTCGTTTTTGATACACCTTAAAACTGTTGATTGACTAACATCATTTTCACGTGCAACTTGACGGGTAGAAGTTGTTGGTTCTTCTTGAAAAGCCAATAAAATATTGAGTTTTACATCTTCTTCAACAAACTTGGATCACCTAGGCAGTGGTTTAACGTGTCCATAATCACGAAACTGTGAATGTATCTTAGGCACAGTTCCCTGGGTTAGTCGGGGCAAATCCGGATGTTTTTCATTAAATAGGTTAACAATTTGTGCCCGTGTTCTACACACATCACCATACCCAATCATCATTAATATTTCTGTTCGCAGAGTTTCAGTTAAGTATCGCATTATTAGACCAAAAATTAATTGAAATTATCGAAACAAAATTACGACTAATTTATTAGGAGACCGTGCATTCAACACAATACACCACAAAATAAAACAGAACTGGTAAATTTCACCTTTCACACTGCAAAAATTGGTAGTTAATAAGAAACGATTAATGATACCAAGTACGTTTTAGATAAAAGACAAGTTAAGAAATTTAAGATAGGAGTCAGTGAAGAATTCCAGAGCAGATTATTTCGTTGTGTGCAACCGAATGGAGAACATTTTGAACATCTATTATAAGAAAGGGACGTTTTTATTAAGTTTATTTTCGAAATTTAAATTTCAGGGTTATCTGTATAGATTTAAATTTTAATTCAACATAGTAAAGTTTCCATGGAATAACCAAAATGTCAGAAAATCGTTAGGAAATCTGATGGATACGTCGAAATACATTAAATGTGAGGGCGCTTAGGGGGGATTTTTAGAAAAGGACCAATTAAAAGAAGAGAGGGGATAGTATATTGAAGAAAATCGCGTTCTTAATCAGGGGAGAATCAGAATATCACAAAAATTTGCTAATGTGAGCGGGATCGGTCTGAATTTCTAGTAATGGTCAGGTCAGGTCAGGTATTACATATTTAAAATGGTAATTTGATTTTCTGGAAACAGACAATTTTTGTTAAATTTAATTTTTATTCTCTCTCCCTCAATTGGCAACACGGTGCTGACTATTTTACGGTCGGTAAATGAGATGAAATTAGCGTGGGATTTATGTTCATTATAGACAATAAATTTTCCGCAGTAGCGTACGCACATTCTTTCCTACAAAGTGGCTTATGAAAACATTATATGGTTCCAAAAATACAGACTACTCCACGCAAGATGAGCAGACATAGGAATAGAATGAGATTTATGTCGTCTACGATATCTGAATGTTTCGTTTTCCTATTATTAATGCCCATCTGTCGTAAAACTTTAAATTAATTGCCAGACAGATACAGGATATCAATGTTTACTGCGTCAGTACAGTTAGCTGAATTTTGTCAAATGAAGGCGAAATGGAACCCCTAGTACCCATATTTCGATCCAGTAAAAATTTTATATGCTTACAGGAAGGAAGATTAAAATAAAACCTTACTAGCCAAGAAACAAACGCGTTGTCATGATAATTAATAATAATAATAATCACAATAATAATAATAATAATAATAATAATAATAATAATAATAATAATAATAATAATAATAATAATAATAATAATAATAATAATAATAATAATAATAATAATAATAATAATAATAATAATAATAATAATAGTAATAATAACCGTCTGGCCGGTATGGGTCCTGTTGCCAGCAGTATGCTTACCGCTACTCGTAACGACGTAGACGGTACAGCCGGCCACGCCAGCCGTCCGCTGTCTAACTTACCTGTTTCGTCTTCTACGAATGTCCTGTATTCCTTTATCCAAATTACCTGATTTCTTTATAAACTCCTCTCGACTCACCTTAAAGTCTGGCCGGGAGGTGCACCGCAGCCAGTAGTGTAATTATCGCTATCCGGAACGAAGTAGACGTTACAGCCAACGTCGCAACTGCCCACATATCTGCAGAGTCACAGAAAATCTGTGACTGTGGGCACGAATACACCCTTTGGGATAATCGAAATTCTGTGGGGGTAGACGCAGGCCAACACCCTGCGCCGACCTAATACTGTGCTTGTTTACAGTAGGAGTGCAAACGTGCGCTCTAACCGGTCTCGATCGGATGGAGACCATAGGCAAGGTGGAGAGGACAATGGACGGATGCCTGATAACGACCGCTCAAGGATAATGGAGTGGACTGATGATCTTCGGAACGATATTTTGCAGTGTTATGGCAACAGCTCGCCTGCAAGGAGGGGATACATGGGAAGGTTGCATGCTTTGTGGATATCCATGCATCCTGAGCATGTTTTTTCCGCACAATATCTGCGGGATTATGCGTCATACCTGCACAGGAGAGGGTACACAAGAATATCTTCCCGGATCCCAACACCACCGCGACCAATCACAGAACAGCTGCCGCTCCTCGCTGGAACGAGTGAGAATGACTTGAGTCAGAGGGCTTTTCTCAAGGTGAGATTTAGTCCTAGGGCTGAACAGCTCGACCAACCGGATGCCAGTCTCAACGAGGAACTTCCGAAGGATGCCGACATCGGGACCATCGACTGCGCTACCTATGCGGCTGCCTCTACCCTTGTGCCGTCAAGTCAAGGTGTCAAAACTTCTCGCAGTGTCGTGCAGTTGAGGCGACGCATAGCGCAGTTGCAAGCAAAAATAAAAATATCAAGACAATAAGTCTCCCGTATTCAGTGCGTGATAGAATTATAAGAGCCGAAAGACCGTTTTCTAGGCGTGTGCCACGACTGACTGCCGTTGTAAGGCGCAAACATCACACACTGAGCATATCAGTGCTACAAAACATGAAGCAGCACGCCTTAGATAATATACCGGCATTGGCGACACTTAAAACGTCGTTTTTGTGGCGAGTGAGGGGGATAACTGATAACTCAACCTTTCAAAGAAACCCCTCTCGCATACGCCTACCACCTAGGCAACCAGTCAGTGACCAACTAAACGTCCAACATTTCGAGCGTTGTTGGAGGGGGATCTATGATGCTAGGCCTCAGTTTAAAGAAGCCAGTCCGGGCATGGCACACCTTACGGCTTACTGCAATGACGAACAACCAGAGGTGTCCGCGGAATCACTGATGCTGAGGTTGCGGAAGTCTTTCGAGGTTGCCGCAATTACGCTGCCCCAGGATTGAACAGCATTCATTCCATCTGGTGGAAGAGTTCTCCATCTGTCCACCGCCGGCTGGCTCGAATGTTTAATCGATGGTTGAATCATGGGGAGCAAATTCATCAGTGGTTTGTCGATTGGAGAACCGCACTGGTCCCAAAGAAAGGTGACCTACCCCAGCCAAAGAATTACCGGCCCATAACTTGCCAGAACTCCTGCTACAAGATATTTACTAGGTTGTTGTATGCTAGGTTGTTGCGGGCAATGAAAACAATATTTGGGCAATTCAGTGAGCAGCGCGGTTCCAGGAAAAAATGGATCGATGTAGGGAGAATTTGTTGACTGACCGTGCGCACGGCACGAAATCTGTCCATGGCCTTGATAGACTACTGCAAGGCGTTCGACACGACGTCTCTTGATATGTTGCCAAAACGGCTATCGAAATGTATATAACATCTGATCTTATTGTGGAGAACACGGTTTGTCATAACATCCGGCAGCCGAACCAGCGTTACACAATCAATATTATATAGAAGAGGAGTCTTTTAGGGAGCTTTCCTTAGCACTCTCCTTTCTTGCCTCTCGCTGCTACCGCTGAGTGCAGCTCTCCACAAAACCCGCGGTTATCTCTGTAGGCCACCCTTAAACAGAAGACATAGGATTAGTCATCCATTTTATATGGATGACTTAAAAATCTATACCCGTGGTGAGAGCGAACTCCAACAATCTCTTAGGATAGTACAGGAGTTCACGCTTGACACCGGGATGGAGCTTGGCTTGGACAAGTGCGCTGTGGTCCATATAAAGAGGGGGCGACTTCAAGGGTACCAAAATGATGCGCAGCCCATCGACGGAGGCACCATAAAACATATAGGTGCCGGAGTGACTTATACGTCGAGCAATCAGGTATTCAGTACTCTGCAACAACGAAAGAGGCTTTCCGCGCTAGGTATAAACAGCGGCTTCAGCAAATCTGGCATTCAGAGTTGTCCAGGCCACACAAGGTGCTGGCTACCAACATACTTGCCGCTCCAGTCGTCCGTTACTCCTTTAGAGTGATAAAGTGGATAGTAGAAGAGTTACGCCAATTGGATAGGGATATCCGCAAGCTTCTCCACAAACACCGAAGCTTGCACTCGAGGTCGTCAGTTCCTTACTTATACCTCTCAAGACATCTCGGTGGTAGAGGACTACCAAACATGGAGTGGTTACAGGGAAAAGAGGTCCTTGAGTTGAGTTGGAGGATCCTTAAAAGTTCGGATCCTCTTCTGCGAAATGTCCAAACGCACGAAGTCGCAGGAACAGGAGCATTCCTGTTCAAGGCAGTAGACAGATCAGCAGGTGAGCTCGGACTATGCTTCAATCACAGGTCGGGAAGAAGACAAGATTATGGATGTTTGGTGACTGAGCTTGACATTCCAAGAGTTAAAATTAGAGATGCCCTACAAAAACATCTATTGGGGCAGCATGTTGACTGGCATTTGCCCGGAATGTTCTTCCGGTATAGAAAAGAACACGGCTTGTCAACGAGGCTGACATTTTCGTTTTAAAAAATCAACGGGGCTCCGATCGGAGATTGAAGGGTTCATCGTGGCCTGCCAAGATAGTGTTATAAACACCTTTTTCTACCATAAGCGGGTAATGCGGGTCGACGTGGCAGATGACAGCTATAGAATCTGTCATCAATCGCCGGAGACTCTTATGCATCTCTTGAGTGCATGTCCGGTGGTGGCGTCTGCCAATTACGTGTATCGGCATACTGCTGCCTTTCGAGTGTTGTATTACCACCTTCGACATTAGTATAGGATAAACCAAACACCAGTGCTGCCTCACCAACCGGGGGATATTGACTCCGTGGTGGAGAACGAGAGATGCCGTATATACTGGAGTTTCTCGGTGTCCACTGTCAGGCCAATAGCCGCCAATAGGCCTGACATTATCCTTTTTGACAAACAAAATAAAATCCTGTTTGTTATATAGTTCTTGGCTCCAGCTGAGGCTTATTATAAATGAGAGGGAAAAACGGACCAAGTATAGAGACATTATGTTTGAGTTCAGGCAGTTTTATCCGGGACACAATATACGACTCGTCGTTCTGATTATAGGCTCTCTGGGGGGTGTACCCAATACGCTGCTGTGGAAACTCGAGCAAATTCCCGCATGCCACGCCGCTGCATATTCACTAGCTTGCAGGATGCAGAAATCCGTCGTCTTTGGGTCTTTACGTCTCCTCCGTTTTCTGAACCTGGATTGATGATTTTTGGCCCCGTGCTCTCTTACCACCACTGGAGCGGGCGAGGGCACGGGTGTAATGACGTTGGGTGGAGATGAGAGTGTGTCGGAGCCTCGGACGGTTGCCCAACATATTTTATTAAAAAAACATTTAAAAAAATAATAATACTAATAATCTAGAGATAAAGTACAACGAGAAGATCTTTAAGTACAGAGGCCTCGAGATATAAGTAAAGAGACAGTGGAGGGCAGATAGTGTCCGAGTGATTCCAATAGTCATGTCGTCAGCTGGTGTGGTTCCTAAGAATCTGCCACCGAATACCACATCTGTACTATATCCCTTAGATCAGAGACAACTCGTTACAAAAATAATTGACAACATGGACAAGAATTAGTGTCAACTTTCGGTAAATGTCCTGGAAGCTATTCTCCTCCTTGATCGTGCATGGAACAATGTATCACAAAAAACGTTGCAAAATTGTTTCAGGCATGCTGGTTTTCATTTTGAGCAAATAAATGACAACATTGATTCAAGCGTTTCGGAATATGTATTTGCCGACGAAGACGATGACATTGCTCTGAGCAAATGTGCTAGGGTTATGAAATTGGCACAAGTGTCGGATGCGATCGATTATCTGAACATAGATAGTTCTGTGGGAACTTCAGGTATTCCAACAGATTCCGAGGTAATTATTGAAGCTGCAAATTTGAATACTACTCAATTAGTGATAGAAGATCCCGATTCGGACGAAGAATCTAAAAGCCCCGAATGCACCAATCTTTCACTGCAAAATGCCATAGATTCCGCCGAGAAGCCAATTCCATAATTGAGGTTAGCAGTTCGCAAAAAACGGTCCAACAATGTAACAAAACATTTTGCTTGAGGATCTTTGGTTCGGATATGTTTGTGCTTACACACGGGATGCTAGAAAATAATTTCGCTACCTTTGCCTATAATCAGCGCCATATCAATTAATTTCTCAGTATTATATATCATTCTTAATTAAATTACTCAAAAGTTATAACATACGACTGAAAACTGCTATTGTTATAGTTTTGGTAAGGCGACGTTTATTTATCATATTACGATAAATATCAGTTGTTCCATTCTCTGAGCCTCCTGTATCTGAAAGAATAGGGTTTTTACAAGCGAAAGCAAAACAAACCGCTATAATTCGAAAACTATCAACTATAGCTATACAGAAATCCATATAATATTTAATGATCTACCTGACTAATCAAAAAAAAGTAGAGTGTTCCATTTGAAAAAGTTATGTCACTTTAAAGTTAGGTATTTTGTAACCCAAAAAAATACACACTGTACACTGATGATAAATTATTCTTCAACTGTTTTAAGGAATCGAATGTCGTTTATGGATATTTCGAATGTAGGGGAGCAAAACTCAAAACTCAGCCAACAGCATACGTTTGAAGTAACATATAAATCTGAGCCTGAAAAATAGAAAATCGTAATATTTTCACAAATATCAAAGATAGCAAAGAGTAACGATTGAAACATGTGATAAGCGCTGATAAGTACAATTTGTAGAACTCAATTCATCACAATATAGTTTATAGAAGTGACGATCGTTTCGCTAACAAAGTTAGCGTCATCAGAGGGATGTATTGTGATGACTTGGGTTCTCCAAATTGTATTTATCAAAGAGGGATGCTACACAAAGTTACACTTATTTTTTAATATCCATTCAAAAATGCAACAAAAGTATAGCAGTCCCTTTGAAATAATGAAGTTAATAGCTACTTCCAGTGTAACCACAAAGCTCAATATATTTTCCTGATATGGCCTAGATAATCGCAAGAACATTTTGTTCTAAGTTTTTTCGGCTAGCTCTTAGGGAAAGGGAAATATAGAGAAATTACACACTATTGGGACACAGACTGTATATATCACTAAATGTACTAATAATAAAACTTGTATGAATTCGGCACCGCCACCTATGTGCAGTTTATTGATTGACTACTTTACGAGAGAATCCGACAAATAGCGCGCGGGAACGAAGAACAGAATTCGGGTAGAGAGAATTTCCGGTAAATAAGCAGGAAAGTTTGTTTGTTTAAACGACCCTCAAGCGTCTAGTCCGAGTACCTGCACAGAATATAAACACAGTTGTATTCGTCAAACATTTCGAATTTTTTATCCTCTGATGACGCTAACTTGGTTAGTGAAACGATCGTCAGGTTTTTTACAATGTGTTGTGGTGATCTAGATATTAAATGTGTACATCTCAGTGCTCATCACAGGTTCCAATCTTCACTTAATAAATACGATGTACTTATAATCAATAAAGAGTAGGTACTAAATACTTTTACAATACAGTGTGTCCCAAACTGGATGGGAATGTATTGCTATCTGCGTTATTATTAGAGATAGGGAGACGGTTAAATTAACAATGTTTTGTAGAATTTCATGCTCGTACGAAATATTTATTTTGAAAAAAACAAAATTTGTTGATTTCTTTTTTCTTCAATATCTAAGTAGGCGTTGATCTGACATGTCTAAGACTTGCACATTATCAGGACACTTTTTACAGAGTAATCTTTTTGTGCTATTCTCAACTTTGGATTGTCATTTGTTTTTGAGCTACATGTATCAACTTTTGTTTTTATTATGGCAGCCATATTAGATCTTTGCTCATGTGATAGCTATGTAATGATGATAATAATGATTCACGATAAAAAAATATTGTGATGTAATTTACAATACTTAATTAGGTAATAATGCTAGGTAATATTATGTGAAACAGTTTAATAACGAAACCCGGCAATAACAAATAGAAACTTAAACTACACAAAACAACACAATTAGAAATGGAACTCAACAAATAATTAAATAGAAACTTAAAAATACACTAAATAGAAAATTGTTCAATATGGCCACCGTTTTGTTCAGTGCACTTTATACACCTTTTTGAAACATACCTGCAAACTCTGGTAAGGGTGTTTTGGTTAATATGATTTATAGGTTCCGTCATTCTGTTTCGTAATTCATTGAGATTTTGGAGTGGATCGAATCTATGCACATTATTCTTCAGAGTACCCCAAAAATAAAAAATCCATGGTTGTGATATCAGGACTTCAAGCACAGAAATGGACCGGCCCATTGTTACAAATGTCACGAATATTAAAATTTTGGTACAAAAATTCTTTGACGATCGTGGCATTGTGAACTGGGCAACCGTCTTGTTCGTACCAAATCTCATCTAAATTATCATGAACTCTTCTAATTGTTGGTAATATATCATTTCTCAATAGATTAAGATACCTTTCTTCAGTTAAATTATTTTCAAAAAAGAACGGACCAACAATGATGTTACCTGTTTTTTTTTTAAATTAACTGTCTAATCTACAAATAAAAACAGATTTTACCTAATACGCCGCACCAAACATTAATACCAAATATGTCTTGGAATCGTCTTTCCTCCTTTAGTTGGGGATTATTATTTGCCCAATAATGCCTATTATAGCGATTATACACACCACAATTTGTAAATTTAGATTCATGACTCCATATTATTTTCAAATGAAAATTTTCATCTTGCTGACATTGTCCTTGATACCATCTGCAGAATTGAAGTCGCTTACGGTAATCGTCAACTATTAAGCCTTGTACGATTGTAGGTTTGTATGGATGGTAATGATTTTGTTGTAATACACGGTGTACCGTATTTTTTGGAACGTCAATTTGTTCACCATAAAACCGAACAGATTGCGGAGGGTTTTCGATTGAAACCTGTAAGACGGTATTATTTCTTTTTTCATTTCTAAGCATTGGTAGTTTCTTTGCGTGGAAGCTACCGTCGTTCAATAGATTGGTCACTATCCTGCGAAATATTTTGGTGTTTGGTTGTCCTCTCTTTGGGTAGTTGTTTTGTATTTCGGTTAGAACGAATATAACATTCCAACATGTCAAAATAGTCTTTATTACTGAACATATTGTTGAATAATATTTAAAATAAACAGGAAACAAACTATTTAGTACAAAATTTTAAGCAACGTGTTAAATACACCTCAAATTGTCCAGATAATCAAGTCGCGATAATGTTATATCCATAGCAACCTCTCTTCTGTTGTTTTTCAGTTGACTTACGTTTAAAAATCAGACAATTTTCAAAGGCGTCTTCGTAAATCATTAATCCGCTTTTTATTGAATTCTGTTAGTAAATTTAGTTATCTACTAGGTTTACCTATTTAATTAAATTATAACATTTTTTTAGGATAATGTTGTAATGTAAAATATCATTTGTAATAATGATTTATTGTTGTGCTCAAAGTTCCTATTTTACGGTGAATCATTATGGAAAATTATATTAAAAGTAGAAGTCTATTGTTACACTCCATCATCTACTGCTTTTGAACACCTTTTCTTGTCATTTGTTTTCTGGTATTGGATTTCATAGCCTACTATCCTCAAAACGGTTTTTTCTCAAAATTGTCAGTGCAATTACAAGATTTCTCAAGCATGTTATACATCGTTGGAAAGCTCTTTTCACAGGCTATCACATGAGCAAAAATACAATATGGCTGCCATAATAAAAACAAACGTTGATACCTGTAGCTCAAAAACAAATGACAATCCAAAGTTGAGAATAGCACAAAAAGATTACTCTGTAAAAAGTGTCATGATAATGTGCTAGTGTTAGACATGTCAGATCAACGCCTACATAGATATTGAAGAAAAAAGAAATCGGCAAATTTTGGTTTTTCAAAATAACTCAAAAACCAAAGAGGCAGGGCAAAATACAAGCCATATTTGGAACGAGCATGAAATTCTACAAAACATTGCTAGTTTAACCGTCTCCCTATCTCTAATAATAACGGAGATAGCAATACATCTCATCCAGTTTGGGACAGACAGTATATCAATTATTGAGGGAAAAGATTTTAACGTAATCCGTGAATATGACTCGTTAGAGTGATTTTATGATACAAAAGTGCACACGGAAGGCTATCAGATCGACTTTAATGAGTGAACCGTAGTCTTTCGCCATAAAGATAAGAATAGGATAACTGTAGGCGTTTATTGGTTTCTAGTGTTTCCTTATCACCAATTAACTATCAAGTGAAACATTTTCTAACCCTTAAAACTGCTATGTTTGTCAGATTTATGCTTTAGCTAACGTGTTTAAAATATAAATTGCCTTGAAAGAAGATAAAAGCTATTTTTTCTAATTAGATTTGTTAATTATCAAGTTACAGGGATTAGTATTCGAAATTCGACTTTTGGTCCGTACCCTAATTATTTCAAACTTGTAAGAAGTAATGATTGTGTATTACAACAAAGCGAATATCCTTTGTTTCTATCCTTAATAATAAGTCAGAACACAGACATTTATATTTTGACAATATTGATATGTTAGGAGATAAATATTGCCTATGAAATAGTCATACTCTGTAAGAGCTTACACATAAAAGTACGTCTATCGCTTTAATCCTTCCTATTGCTGTAAGTATTGATATCCATGCAGCAAATTATAAATATATTTGAAGGATAATCGCTTTTTATAACAATGTATATATATATATATATATATATATATATATATATATATATATATATATATATATATATAACAGTGCAAATTATAAAATGCCACAAAATATTTGGAATTTACTAAAGCTAGTACAAGTTAAACAGGTTGTCGGAAATAGACCAGTCAATCGTGACAACTTTAAAACCTAATAACTCTCTTATTTTAAATAGAACACCCTATATTTGATAACGATGGTTTTTCCCTATACCTAAATCCCACCGGTTTGAAGATATTTAAACATTATTTGCTATAAGAAATAATCATTAGTCGGTTTATCAGGTTGCCTAGGAGATGAAAATTTGAATCCTCATCTTCCGACAGTAAACTTAATGGTTGTACTGTAAAGTACGTTTGTCAATTGTATTTTAATAAAAGAGAGTATTTTCCACAATAATGGCACACTGCAATAACTCAAACGATGACTTTTTGAATTTAATTATTATTTACGGGGAGTATAATCGAATTGTTAGCCGAACATGTCGTGTGTTTGCAGAGAGATTTCCAGATAGACATAGACCAACTCCTGACATGATCAGAAGACTATGGAAAATTTGTTCTGGAAATGGAACGTTTCGTTCAGAAGGTAATAAAAATAAACCGCTATTGAACAATGAAGAGACTCAAATAAATGTTTTGGCATTTTTTACTGCGTATCCGCAGGCGTCAATCAGAGACTGCAGTAGAAATTTGCATCTTTTAAGAGAAACTATTTACAGAATTCTAAAAATTAACAAATGGACACCATTTTCGTTCATTTTAATACACCATTTAGAACCTAAGGATTTCTCCCGGCGTGTAGAATTCCGAAAATGTTATCTTTTGAAAACTCAATAACATGAAAATTTCTCAAGAAAAATTATATGGTGCGATGAGTCAAATATTTCAATGAGAGGCATGTTCAATCGTCACAACAGTCACTATTGGTCGGACGAAAATCCTCACATTACTAGAGAACGAAATTTCCAGGACTGTTGGAGTTTCAATGTATTTTGCGCAGTAAAATACAATAGAATTTTTGCCCTTAACATTTATAATAACTTAACAGGTTGGCACCAATAATATTAAGCAATACTGAATTTCATTTGCGTATTAGTTACATTATGTTATTAAAATATTTATTAGACTCACTGAAACTAAATTATTGGGCAAATGAAAATCCCCATCTAAAGGAAGAAAGATGATTGCAAGACAGATTTGGTATTAATGTTTGGTGCGGTTTATTAGATAAAAAACTGTTATTTTTATTTCTAGATTAGACAGTTAATTTTAAAAAAATTCAGGTAACTTCATTGTTGGTCCGTTCGTTTTTGAAAATAATTTAAATCATATTGACCAAAACACCATCACCAGAGTTTGCAGGCATGTTTCAAAAAGGTCTATAAAGTGCATTGAACAAAACGGTGCCATATTAAACAATTTTCTATTTAGTGTATTTTTAGGTTTCTATTTTATTATTTTTTGAGTTCCGTTTCTAATTGTGTTGTTTTGTGGAGTTTATGTTTCTATTTGTTATTGCCGGGTTTCGTTATTAAACTGTTTCACATAATATTACCTAGTATTATTACCTAATTAAGTATTGTAAATTAAATCACATTATTTTTTTATCGTGAATCATTACGGAAAATTCTGTTAAAAGCAGAAGTCTATTGTTAGACTCCATGGCCTACTGCTTTTTGAACACTTTTTTGTCATTTGTTTTCTGGTATTGGATTTCATAGCCCACTATCCTCAATACGGTTTTTCAAAATTGTCAGTGCAATTACAAGATTTCTCAATCACGTTGTACATCATTGGAAAGCTCTTTTATATATATATATATATATATATATATATATATATATATATATATATATATATATATATATATATATATAACAATGGTACAAATTCACTGCAGAGTTTTGTGGCCAATGGACGTAATGTCCGAAGCCAATTCCTTCCACACACATATTACAACAATTTAATTGTATTACTTCTACACGTGGAAGTATCGCATCGACGACAAAAATTTCAAAATTTTTTTTTCGCTTAAACGTCGTAAAAAGTTTCAAAACATATATAAAACATGATTTGGGAACGAATTTTTTTTATCTACCGGTCTGTCGGTCTGTTTGTTTGTAGCCACAATAACTTTAGAACGAATTGATATATCGTCTTCAAATTTGGTATGCAGTTAGCACTCGACAAACGAACGGTTCGGATTGTTTTGAGGTAAAATTGCTTTAGGGGGTAGCGGATGAAAAGTGGGGTGATTTGGGTGAAAATTGACATTTTTTCATTAAATGTACGCCATCCTGCACGGTGTGCGGAAGAACAAGAGGAGGGGCTACACCAACAAGCGGATCCTCATAGCCACAGACAGCCGGGCAGCCCTTAAGGCACTAAGTAGCCCACGGGTAAATTCCTGGCTGGTGAGTGTGTGCCGAGACGAGACGAGCGACCTGGCTGGGCAGAATGAGGTGACCCTCATCTGGGTGCCGGGTCACTCGGGGGTCAAAGGCAATGAAGAAGCTGACAGTCTCGCGAAGAGAGGGTCAGCAGAACCATTTATGGGACCAGAACCGGCTCTGGGCGTGACAAAGAGCACTGCCAGGGGAGCCATTAGGTCCTGGGTCAGAAACCAACACAAGGTGTACTGGGCAGACTGTCCAGGGCTCAGACATGGGAAGTCAATAATTGACGAACCGAGTTCAAAGGGAGCTGTGGAGCTGCTAAATCTTAGCAGAGGACAGCTCAGAAACACAACAGGTCTCTTGATGGGACACATGGCCGTCAAGAAACACCTGCATAAAATTTGCCGGTCGAAGGGGACCTGCGTGTGCGAGTGTAAAGCTCTGGACCGGAAAAGACAACTGATCTACGGTCAGTCTAGACCGGAGACAGAGCAATATAAAACTTCACCCTACCAATCGCTGTGCAGACTAGTTCAAGGCACAGTTATTTTGGAATGGGTGGAGTAAGACTAAGGGTATGCATAACCAACCAAAGGTTGCAGTGTTATCGGGGCGGCAAGGCAGCGGACGAGCCCTGAGGGGAAAAAATAACATTTTAGGGTTAACTTATTAGGAAACTTTTAATTTGATCAAACAGCTGGTATTCTGTGCTGAAATTAAATTAGGGGTTGAATGTGTTGGGATAGAATATTTTTGACAAAAATTTCGATTTTTTTTTGCTAAAACGGCGCAAAAAGTCTCAAAACACATAGAAAACTTGATTCTGAAACGACATTTTTTGTCTGTCGGTCTGTCGGCATGTATGTTTGTTAATAGGCGCAATAACTTTCGAACGAATTGAGATATCTTCTTCAAATTTGGTATCCAGTTAGCGCTTGACAAAAGAACGCTTCAAATTGTTTTTGGGTAAGACGAATTCAGGGTGTAGGGGATAAATAAGGGGTGATTTGGTAAAAAATGTCATTTTTTCAATAAAACTCGAGTAATATAACGTTTTAAAAGTTTATGGGTACAGGGATACAAATATTTGCTTTGTGGTCAAGTCACGGGCCGTAAATTCATTCCATGGGAATGTCTTCCTGGAGAGAATAAATTATCATAGCGATGTGGAAGTTATGATTCAATTTGCATCACTATTTGCAGTGTCCTAAAGATATGTAACACATCCAAACGTTGATATAAATGAATGGCATACACTAAAATAGCCCAAAATATTTTGTGCTTTATACCCATTAAATAAAAGTATGTATCGCAAGTCAAGGAGTTACTTCCCTTCACCTTATATACAGGATTTTCATTAAGGGTGAAGTGGTAAGTATCATATCTCAGGAATGGATGGTCCAGGAAATCTGTGAAAAATTCTCTTGACGAAAAAGGCTAAGGAAAAAATACTGGAAATAATTTTTAAGTTCCTAACTCTGACACTAGGTGTCGTAATTGCTATGGTCAAGTGAAAGAAGGCATTTTTATGGAAAATATCCCTATAAAAATATAGTGTTAATCTTACTGAAATTCTACATCTTTTTCGTTCATGGCTTTTTGCTGTAAGTCGTAAAATTAGAGCAGAAGGCGGGGTGTCTTCTTATAGGACAGCCATGTACTTTCCGTGGTGTACTATAACTTGTCTCGTTGGCTTTTACATACAAGTAACACTCAAGTATATATATATATATATATATATATATATATATATATATATATATATATATATATATATATATATATATATATATATATATATATATATATATACACACATGGCAAAGTTGAAATCTTTAGTTCTCTAAATGCTTCACCACAGTCATCTCTATATCCTAAACCAGCCATAACCCTAATAGCTTTTCGTTGAACCCCAATATATATATATATATATATATATATATATATATATATATATATATATATATATATATATATATATATATATATATTCCGTCAACACTACTCTATGTTTCTCTTGACAGCTAAACGTTGCGTTACGTTATTCGACAGCAAGCTGTCAAGAACTACGATATAAGAGACACCAGGGATCTCTCTCTATCTCCTCGCTACCAACCGACACAGTGATCACACGTCTCTCCACGCTCGGTCAGTTATCTGTTATGTACTCATGTACTGTATGTGATTGTTTTATAGTTAAATGTATCATATAGTTTATTCAGTTAGTGAAATAATAAAGTTATATTAAATGTTTACGTCTGGATTTAATATCAACAAGTGCAATTAACTTCCATATTGGTGACCCCGTGCCGCAAGCCGAAGATGCCCAGCCTGATGTTCCAGCCGACGTCGCCTAACTTCCACGCACGTGCCCATGCCTACAGAAAACGAATATCTAAACAGGTTAGTCCTTTCTAATTTAAAAATTATCTAATTTTTTTCACAATGGCCGAAGATTCTTCAAGCAGCAATATCATGGCAAGGGTTGCAATAAAATTACCTCCTATATAGAGACGTAACGTGAAAATCTGGCAAATGCAGGTTGACGCCCAGTTTGATATATCGCAGATCAGTTCTGAAAAGACAAAATTCAGTCATGTACTCGCTATACTCGATCCTGATGTCGCAGAGTCAATTTCAGATTTTTTAACCCAACCATTATCATCAACCCCCTATTCGGATCTAATGAAACGTCTTTTATTAGAATTTGAAGAGTCCGATAGTCGCAAAATAAATAAACTTTTAACAGAATTAGAATTAGGCGACAGAAAACCATCGCAACTTTTACGCGAAATGAAGTTTTTAGCCGGTAGTCAGATTGGAGAAAATTTCCTTAAAATTTTATTTCTACAACGTTTACCAGTCAACGTT
Source organism: Tillus elongatus (assembly GCA_964006375.1). NCBI lineage: Eukaryota > Metazoa > Arthropoda > Insecta > Coleoptera > Cleridae > Tillus > Tillus elongatus. Next base: position 31,308,082 of record OZ023262.1, on the reverse strand, counting down.
CGTTCAATTTTGGCTTTGAGCAACGATTCTCTAGAAAATTTGTCGGTTACAGCAGACAAAATCGTGGAATTTTCCGGAGATAAATACAACGTGGCTGAAATTCAGTCACGCGAGCCCGACAAGCTAGCCAAGTTAGAAGCGCAATTAGAGAAGCTAACAGCATCAGTCAACGAATTACGAGCGCGTTCCCGATCTACCTCCCGAGAAAGACCCAAGCTTTCTCGAAATTCCATAACCGCAAATTCCTCAACGTCCACGTGTTGGTATCATGAAAGATTTGGCAACAAGGCCAAACGTTGCATCCAACCTTGCAATTTTAAAGCAAAACATGTGTCGGAAAACTAATAAGGCACTCCCTCCACGCGGCAGGAGACGTGAGCCACCTAACACCCCGCCTTTTTATTTTTGATAGACGCTCCAATATGAAATTTCTAATCGACTCTGGAGCGGATATTTCAGTTATTCCACCCACTAACGACCAACGGAAATTTCAATCGAAACGTACCTTGTATGCTGCAAACGGGACCCCTATTCATACCTATGGCGAACAATTATTAGATTTGGATCTAGGTTTACGCCGTAGGTTCTGCTGGCCCTTCACGCTTGCCGATATCAAGCAACCAATTATAGGCCCTGATTTTCTAGCAGAGTTTGCTTTACTTGTGGATATGAAACATAGACGTTTAATCGATACAAAGACAAACCTCTAAGGCCGGTGCTAACCCACCACCAGGATTTAATTCTAAAATTCATCTCGTAGACCCGACACACCAGTACTTCAAATTGCTACAACAATTTCCTGACCTTTTTAAGGAAACTTCTTCTAGCAACCTTCCAGAGGTTGAGTTCTTCCATACTATAAGTACGGAAGGACCACCTGTCACTGCAAAAGCTAGAAGATTGCCCCCGGAAAAGCTAACTCAAGCAAAGTTAGAATTCCAGCACATGATGGACTTGGGAATTTGTAGACCCTCCAAAAGTCCATGGTGAAGCCCCCTCCACATGGTGCAAAAAAAGGATGGCTCATGGAGACCATGTGGAGATTACCGAGCACTAAACGCTAAAACAATCCCAGACAAATATCCCATTCCCAATTTGTAGGATTTTAATGCCCAGTTAGAAGGCAAACGTATTTTTTCAAAATTAGATATCATTCGCGCTTTCCATCACATCCCAGTGGCACCTCAAGATATTCCCAAAACAGCAGTCATAACTCCATTAGGGTTATTCAAATTTGTTAAAACCCCATTTGGCCTTCGTAATTCAGCACAAAGATATTTACATTCAATTTTAAGACATCTTGACTTTGCCTACTCCTATCTTGACGATATTCTCGTTGCATCAGCCTCTGAAAAAGAACATCAAGAGCATCTAGCAAAACTTTTTCAGGCACTTCAAGACAACGGCATCCGTATCAATTCATCTAAATGTGAATTCGGAGTGGCCGAAATTTCATTTTTAGGTTTTCGTGTAAATAAATCTGGATTATTTCCACTTCCTGAACGCATCAAAGCTATTACCGACCTACCTCTTCCCGATACCATTGAAAAACTCAGAAGATTTCTAGGTCTCATAAATTTCTACCGTCGTTCTCTTCCACGTGCTGCGGAAATTCAGCAACCACTATTCGACCTCTGCCAGAATCCCAAAAAACGCGACAAACGTAAAATCGAGTGGACTCCTCAGACTCGAGAAGCATTCGAACGTTTGAAAGAGGGACTAAAAAACGCTACACTAATAGCTCATCCGTCTTCTTCGCTACCACTGATTCTCCATGTCGATGCTTCTGATTATGCCGTAGGTGCTTCCCTCCAACAACTACGTGATCAAACACTTGAACCCCTAGGTTTCTACTCTAAAAAGCTTACTTCAGCCCAAAAATCTTACAGCACCTACGATAGCGAACTTCTAGCCGCTTATCAGGCAGTTAAATACTTTAGCTATACCCTAGAAGGTCGCCATTTCACCATTTATACGGACCACAAACCTTTGACATACGTTTTTGAACAATACGTCGATAAAGCATCTCCAAGGCAACTACGACATTTAGACATCCTAGGTCAATTCACCACAGACATTCGCTACATACCAGGTCCTACAAACATTCCCGCAGACTATTGTTCTAGCATTGAAACAATTTCACTTTCTTCCACTGTGTCACTCCAAGAAATTGCGCAAGCTCAGTCATCTTGTGAGGAACTCAAACACCTTCTGCAGTCTAAATCTTCCTCATACAAATTTCAAAACATGCCTCTTGACAACGGATTGAATCTTATTTGCGATTCTTCTTCAAAGAAACTTCGCCCATTCATTCCACTCAAATTTCGCCGAAAGTTTTTCGATTCTATCCACAATTTATCTCACCCAGGCATATCAGCTTCGGTTGATCTGGTCCAGGATAGATTTTGTTGGCCCAAGTTGAAACGCGATGTATCTCTTTGGTCTAAAACTTGCATTCCCTGCCAGAAAGTCATGGAGACACACTTCCAGTGCCATTGGACAATACACCCCAGCCATGAGAAGATTCTCGCATATAAATGTTGACATTGTGGGACCATTACCACCATCACAAGGTCAACGTTATCTGTTAACAATAATAGACAGATTTTCTCGATGGCCCGAAGCAATTCCATTGTCAGATATTACAGCAGAAACAGTAGCGAACACTATTTTATCATGCTGGATCTCTCGTTTCGGTGTTCCGCAATTCATCACCACAGATAGAGGTAAACAATTCGATTGCCACCTTTTCACACACCTCACTAAAACACTAGGTGCAGACCACATCAAGACCACAGCTTACCACCCAGCAGCAAATGGTGTAATCGAGAGATGGCATAGAGTTCTGAAACAGGCCTTGAAAGCTCATATGGACGAAAACTCAGTCGCTAAATTGCCAATTGTGTTACTAGGACTCAGATAGTACATAATTCCAGAATATCGCTCAACACCCGCTGAAATAGTATACGGAGAATCAATCAAACTTCCCACCGACTTTTTCAACAGCACACAAGCTCATGATGTTCCACCACTTATATCTCAGCTGAAAGAAGACATAAGGAAACTTCGACCAGTACCTCTTAAACATCATACTGCAAAAAAGGTATTTGTGCATCCTAAGCTTATGGAAGCTCCTTTTGTTTTTGTTCGCATTGATATTCCGCGAAAAACTCTCGAACCAGTTTATGACGGCCCCTTTGAAGTGTTATCCCGAACTGACAAAGTCTTCAAAATCAAGAAATCACACGGAGAAGAGACAATTTCTGTTGACCGTCTTAAACCCGCATTCATTCTTTGTGATAACGAACAGACAACTTTCCAGCCTCAGAGACATCCTAGTGAAACTGAAAGTGACAATGAAAGTCCAACACCTAGTGAAACTGAAAGTGACAGTGAAAGTCCAACACCTAGTGAAACTGAAAGTGACAGTGAAGTTCCCGTTCCCGTTCAAACTACACGCCATGGACGTAGAGTTCGATTTCCACGAAGATACTTGAACTAATAGCATTGCCACTGAGAGGGGAGTATGTGGCGGTGGTTCCGACCGCAGTGTTTTCGTCAACACTACTCTATGTTTCTCTTGACAGCTAAACGTTGCGTTACGTTATTCGACAGCAAGCTGTCAAGAACTACGATATAAGAGACACCAGGGATCTCTCTCTCTCTCTCCTCGCTACCAACCGACACAGTGATGACACGTCTCTCCACGCTCTGTCAGTCATCTGTTATGTACTCATGTACTGTCTGTGATTGTTTTATAGTTAAATGTATCATATAGTTTATTCAGTTAGTGAAATAATAAAGTATATTAAATGTTTACGTATGGATTTAATATCAACAAGTGCAATTAACTTCCATAATATATATGTACAAGTTAAACTTAAACTTAAAAATAAGACGTCATTGAAGATCGAAACACTCGTCGAATTTGTTTCAAGTCACAACTAAATTAATGATGTAGTTAGCTGTTTACTTAATTTACCGACATTTAGGATACAATAATAAATTTAATAAGGAACAATGCCTTGGTGAATTTGCAGTTTAGTCCGCAGAATTTTTAGTTTTTTTTTTAAATATGCTATATGATAAAAAACAAACCATTCTAAGATAATTTTTATTGACATGTGAGCCGATTTTATTTAAAATATTTATTTCATTTGTATCTTCTTATATTATAATATGAAACTTACCAAATAATGGTTTGGCAAAAACGTCTTATTTTCTTTATATAGACCATGGTTCCCTAAATCTTTCTTTATTGCTTTCAGGCTAAACATTTAGTTGGAGCCGTTCATCAAGCTACAAACAGTGTATTTTAAAAATGTATTGAATACCCCATATAAAAACAATCACTTAGCTCATGTTGACGAACAATTTAAACGGTTTTGGGGTTTTGTGGTTGAGATTTCTCCATCGCTAGTTCGGGTAATTTTATGCGTGTTATATGTATTTTTTGGTATGGTTGATGTATGACTTATGCCTATAGTTTTATCAATCAACGCATGTCAGCTAACTACTCTGTCTTTGTGAGACATTGGACTTTAACCTCTTAAGTATTTTTTTTCAATTCAGGTCCTTCATATTTTATTGTTAATTTTGGAAAAATCTCCAAATTTTGTTAACCAAACTACTTTAAATTCTTGCTTTTCTGGCCACATGTAATGTCTCATTACAGTTACTTTAATACTTTCAAAAATATAGCGTACTCAAAAATATTTCTGTATATTTTTTTGGGGAAAAAATGTAATTCGTGCTCATTTGAAAACATTTTCCGAAAGTCTCGCCATCGTTAATTAGTATTCAATGTGTCAGCATGTTTTACCTTAATTACAACTAAGAGCTATGCTTAAGCAATTTTATAATTAGTGAATTTTTTTAGAAAAAATTCACTAATGAGGGGATCTCGACTTTTGAATTTTGAAAAAATTTCTTCAAATGAGCGCGATCTAGGACCCCTAGAACCCATATCCGGGGTCAGTTTCAATTTTTATATGTTTATATATATATATATATATATATATATATATATATATATATATATATATATATATATATATATATATATATATATATATATATATATATATATATATATATGTATCACACCGATAACTCAAAAAATCATGGACCGATTTTGATAAAATTTAGCATGTGCCTTCCTTTTGTAAGTGGCTTGGATAAGTTCGTTAGCCAGGAAAATCGGACCAGGTTTTCCAGGGTTTTTTGGGTTTTCTTTCGAAAAAAAATGTCTCAAAAAATAGGAAAGCTATGGTAACCAAATTTGGTACGTAAGTTTACGACATTAAAAGGAAACTATATACCAAAATCTATATTTCTATGTTAAAAGAAAAAAAGTTATAAAAAATATTTCGTGCCAGATCATTTCTATGAAAATTCACTACCATAACGCACTTGCTGCGTCCAGACTTTTTATATCTTTTATGGTTGGGTAACATTGTCGAAACTCATAATTGTTAGAGAATTAGATTAGCTATAACGGCCAATATAATTATTTACTTTTTTATATATAATAACAAATATTTTTATAGTCTCTCTGTAATCCTTGTTATTCCGATACAACCGGTAATGATTGTAATGATCTAGCAACCGGTGTTTTGAATTGTTTGTAACATTACAGAAATATTTTAATTTAGATAAAAGGTCTACGAACTTCTGCAAAACAGAATTACTCATTAGAGCTGTTAATAAGATTTTGTTTAATTTGGGCATCTTTAAGAAACAAAGATTAAACTGACACATTTATTAATGATGAACCCAATAAATTATCGAGACCACACATAGGATCATTAGAACTGACCCTTACATAACTATTATACTATTAAATATAAAATATGACTTCAATTTTGATAATGGATAATTTTTATTTGTCTTTTTAATGACTTATGACAAAATATATTAATTAACTAGCATTCCATGCTCAACGTGGCTTGGATCCTTAAATTATTTTTCAGTCTTGACACAGCAAGTGCGTTATTGTTGCGAATTTTTATTGAAATTTTGTTTGGCTGACAAAATGGAGTTAATGGGTTGTTAAAATTAAAATTTAAAGAACGCACTTGATGCTTCCAAACTTTTTTCATGAAGGAATTAGTATTTTTATATATATTTTTTAATTGATTTTCTATTTTTAAAATTCCGTTTACTCGTTTAGAAGGTATGGATTTTTGAAATATCACTAATGCATTTCTGCGCAAGAATACAATATCACAAGACATATTTTTCTGAGGTTTTTTTGGAGCACCTTAATCTAAATAATTTTTTATTAACTATGCAAACCTCTAACAATATTTTTATCTTGTAATGAACGCTGGTGAGGCCCAACTCAAGCATTAAGAATTTCTCGTGAAATGCATTAGTGATATTTCAAAAAACCATATCTTCTAAACGAATAGGCCGAATTTCAAAAATAAAAAAGCAATGTATAGGCAATCAAAAGCTATTTTCAATGAACTATGACATGACCCCTATTCTCATTTGAAAACATTTAAGGATGACACCCCCGCTTAGGAGGGTGAAGTTTGGGCTATACTTTTTGCGTCAAAAGTTGCCCCCTCACAAGCAAACATAACGTGTTTCAGGTTTTTTTTTTCGGAAAAGTCTTTTCCTAGCAGTTATGGCTGCCAACTCGTTTTCAATGGGCCACCTGCATATTGTACCAATAACTCAAAAACAAGGAGCCAGTTTTTATTAAATTTGGTAGGTATCTTTCTTTTGTTAGTCCCTTGCACAAGTCTGTTAGCCAGGAAAATTGGAGTAGTTCTTTTGGGAAAACTTTGAATTTTGTTTCGGAAAATTTTAAAACGTTGGCAATCAAATTTGATACTTGGGTTTCCACTATCAAACTTATACTACACATCAAAATTAGGATCTCTTAGATTTGAAAAGCAAAAAATTATAAGCATGCAAAAATAAATTTGGGTGCCACTGGTGATTAGAGAAACCCACAGGAGCAACATATTTTGTGTGTTTAACAAAACCCAATAAATGTTACAGAGAAAGATTCAGTTTCTCGTCCGAAAAAAGTTAAGATATGCCAGAAAAATTACTTTGAAAATTTTATAGTTTTTCTTCTTAAAACGCCAGTCGCAATATTTTACAGGCTTTTCAAGAAGAAACAACAACTTCTACCCATCAAGTTGCACGTGAAAATGATGTTAGTCAATTAACAGTTTTGTGTGAAGGTGGTAGGTCAAGGTGTTTCAAAAATGAAAAAAATGCATTTCTATAAACTACAACACGTTCAACAGTTAAGTGACGGTCATGCTGATAAAAGACCGCAATCATGTGAACAACTGCTGGACATGTTACATAGAAATGTTATTTCTTCTGCTGACGTTCTGTTTTCCGGTGAAGCAACATTTCTTTTGAATGGCGATGTGAACAGGCAAAATTTCAGATACTGGGCTGCCGAAAACCCCCACTAGATGCGACAAACGCACACTCAGCGTCCTCAGAAGTTAAACGTCTGGGCTGGTATCATTGGTTGGTCAGGTAGTTGGACCTGTTTTTATAGAAAATCTAAACGGTCCAAGATAGCTAAGAGAAGAGGTTGTCCCAATGTTAGCAGAATTGTATCCAAATGTAATGAAACCTAATATTCCCCTTGAAAGGATATGGTTTCAACAAGACGGTGCACCGCCCCACTTATCTCTTCAAGTACGGGAGTATTTACACGAAGTCTTTCCACAAAGATGGATCGGACGAAGAGGTTTCGTAGAATGGGCCGCTATATCACCAGATCGTACACCTCTTGATTTCTTTTTATGAGGATACCTTAAAAACAGAGTGTATAAAATGCAACTGGCTGATTTAGATGAAAATTGAAAATGAAAATAACAACAGCAATTAGGAACGTAACGCCTGACGTGTTAAACAGAGTTACGGAAGAATTCCAGAGCAGATTATTCCGTTGTGTGCAAGTGAATGGAGAACATTTTGAACATTGATTATGCAAGCAACTTGCAAAAGGAAGGTACTCACCAAATTGGATCAAAATCGGCCCGTTATTTTGCTGTCCAGGTACAGAATTTTGGTGGTAGACCATAGGCCGGAAGTTTATTAAGCAGTGCTGCGTGCCAGACCTGGTCGAATGCTTTGCATATGTCTAGAGCGACAATCTGGGATTTACCGTGTGGTTCCAAGAATGGGTGACAAAGGAAAGGAGGTCGGCAGTTGATCTGCGCTGACGGAATCCATACAGCCTCTAGTGAATTAGACAGTGTTTTTTAAATAATTTTAGTAATTTGTTTATATACTTCTATATCACTCAAGAGACGACTAAATGGAGAGAAATAGGCCTGTAGTTGCTAGGAAGCGCTTTGGATCCTTTCTTTGGGACGGGTTCTACTGGAGCAGTTTTCCAGTTACTAGGGAATATGCCTTTATTGTAAGATGTCTGAAACAGACGAGTCAGAACACGAGCAAGTTCTAGTGAGCATTTTTTGAGAACAATTGCTGTGATCTCGTCAAGGCCAGAGACTTTCCTGGTAGTAAGAAAAGAGAGAATATTTCGTACCTTTTTTAGTTTTGAAAATTATATCCGTCATATAATGCGCGACCTTGGGGACTGTTGGTGGTTGAACATTTGGAGGTAGGTTGAGAGTAGAATTGCCGGCGAAGAACGAGCCAAAAAGTTCAGCCTTGCGCTGGGCGGCAGAAACAATTTTATCCCTTGAAACAAAAGGTGGGAACGTGCTCTTGCAGAAATTATTCCCGATACATTTAGAAAGAGTCCAGAAGGGTTTGCTTCCGTTGGCGCTTGAGAGGACTTGGTTTTTGATGTGGTTATTAAACGAGTTTTTTGCCTCAGAAAGAATGCGGACATAGTGGTTTCTTGCGTCGTTCACTGCTTGACGGTTTTCTTGACTGGGATTGTGTAGAATCCGGATTAGTGTTTTTTTTTTCAAAGAAAATTCACTATAAGGTAACCTTCGTACTGTACTATCTACACAAATGGTTGTTTTTTAATCAACGAAAAATTGTCTTCTTGACAATTTTTTTTCCTGATAATTCGTTACCATAACGTTACAAATAACTGATATTGCCTGATTAATTATTATTATTAATTGTTTTGTCACATTACAAACGAAATTGCCATTAAACAGAAAATTAATTGTAAACATTCCTGTGAGCGAAATCCAGCTTTATTGAAGCAAACCTACTATATTTTGTTTTATTGCAAAAGTTCAAGTGTCCTGATTTATATTCATACTGTTATCTGCTTTTAATTGCCCGTGAAATTTATTTATAAGAAATAAATGAATTGCTTAGCGCAAGATACATTTTAATTGGCTTATATAGATATCAGCACGTTTTTGCTTTCGCAAAATGATTAAATATTTCTATACACGATGTGGATTTTCTGGTTTTAGAGGTGGCGTTTCTCTTATTACAGTGAGACACTTTAATTATTACCTTATATATTTTGAAAGAACGGGGAATATAAAAATAAACAAGCGAACAGGGGTTTCTATTAGATTTTCTCGGACTATGCCAATTACTATTCTCATTTTGGCGCCTTTCTAATACACGTGAAGACGGTGTTTTAATTAGAAGCTGTCAGACCTACATTATGTCTGATTTTTATATTAAAATAAATTATGTGTACTAATAACTGAGTGACTAAATATGTGTTTATATATGTTCATTTTTGTTAACTATATCACTCTATTATAAATGCATCCACGTGATTGAGAAGGTTACTGTATTAATTTCAAGATAAAAATTGTTGTCAAAAATGTATACCCTTCGTAAATATTTATATTTTTACGGATATACAATTTGATTTCAATTTGCCCTCTAGCGAATTAACGTGGAACTAAACCTCAGAGGCCAGTTTCACACTTTATATGTTTATATAGCTTTAGCCCCTACTTTGTTTCTTCTCCACATCGAAATCTCAATTGGCATCAACATGTCACATCAATTCCAGATTCGGCTGCTAAGAAATTAGGTTTTCTCTTCCGGGCTCGCAAATACTTCTCACCAGCTATTCTCTATAATTATATACTTCACAAATAACGTCAAACCTGCTCTCACATATGTGGTGCCGTTGCCGCTTCTACACTCGCTATTCTAGACTCCAATGAGAAGAGAGCTATACGTCTCATCGGTGACCCTAGCCTCCCTCAAAGGCTGCCATCCCTTGCCCACCGACGTACCGTTGGTGACCTCTCTCTCTCTCTCTCTCGCTCTCTCTTTTATAGATATCTGCCGGGCACTGCTCAGAGGACCTTTCTTCCATAGTACCTCCACCTGCAGCCCCCAACAGATCTACCAGGGGAACAGAGCGAATGCACCCTTTTACTGTCCAGGTCACCAGACATAGAACATCTTGTTATGCCCGCTTTTTTGTCCCGAGGACTTCCAAGTTGTGGAATTCCTTGCTGGCACATGTTTTCCTTCTCCTCCGAACCTCTAAACCTACAAGTCCAGAATTAACAAGTTGTCTCTTTCCTCCTTGTGGACACCCACGGTACGATAGTATTTAGGCTGTAAGCCCTCGTGGTGTGTTGTTGAAATATAGAAAATGAAAAAATCACGACTTTTAAATTAAAAAAAAAAATGTCTGCAAATAGGCACTCAGAACACACTTATGAAATAGAATTCATTATTCAGCAAAAAATAGTTTTTTTGGATAACACTGAGACACGTGAAGTTTAATTTGTAGAACATTATCTTATAATCAGAGTTAAAAAATTAAACTTCCGCCATTTTACCCCCACCACATTATCTTTTCCTTTTTTAAATAGCAACCCTACATTTTTTCATCACAATTCGATGGTTAACGTTTTTCTAAATGCGGAGGTACAGTTTTCAATACAGGGTGGAAATTTAATACCGCAGTATTAAAACTAAACAGTTTACCCTCAAATTCAAATTTCGAAGATAAACTTATTAAAAACCTCCCTTTCTTATAATAAATGTTTAAAATGTTCTCCCTTCACTTGCACACAACGGAATAATCTGGAAAAATATTGAGGTGTCATTCGAAAAAAAAATTATCTCAAAAAATAAAAAGCTACGATAACCAAATTTTGTAGGTAGTCTTATGATATAAAATGTAAACTATGTGCCAAAATTTAGATCTCTATGTTACAAGAAAAAGAAGTTTTAATAAAATATTATGTGCCAGATCATTTCTATGAAAATTCACTACCATAACGCACTTGTTGCGTCCAGGCTTTTAGTGAATTTTCTTAGAAAAAATTCACTAATGAGGAGATCTCGACTTTTGAATTTTGAAAAAATTTCTTCAAATGAGCGCGATCTAGGATCTATATATATATATATATATATATATATATATATATATATATATATATATATATATATATATATATATATATATATATATACATATATATGTATATATATATATGTATCACACCGATAACTCAAAAAATCATGGACCGATTTTGATAAAATTTAGCATGTGCCTTCCTTTTGTAAGTGGCTTGGAGAAGTTCGTTAGCCAGGAAAATCGGACCAGGTTTTCCAGGAAAATTTTGGGTTTTCTTTCGAAAAAAAAATTTATCTCACAAAATAGGAAAGCTATGGTAACCAAATTTAGTACGTAAGTTAACGACATTAAAAGGAAACTATATACCAAAATCTATGTTTCTATGTTAAAAGAAAAAGAAGTTATAATAAAATATTATGTGCCAGATCATTTCTATGAAAATTCACTACCATAACGCACTTGCTGCGTCCAGGCTTTTTAATATTTTCACACATCTCTCGCAGTTTTCCAGTCAAAGTAACAGGAAATGTCATCTTGAACAGCATGTACATCTAAAAGTGTGAAGAAGACGTCGATTCTTAGAATACCAATCTGATCAACAAACAAACTGTTACAGGATCTTGCTGACGCTCTGTATATTTTTGTGCGTAAACAAAAACCAACTCAGTACAAAGCATGAGCAGCCGATCATGCTAAATATAATTTACGTTTCGTAGATGATTGCAATTACAAATTGTTGTGTATCAATTAATTCATAATTACCCCGAGAACTTCCTCAATCAGAATCAAAACACGCTTGGCCGTTGAACTTTACTTGTAACAATAAAAAGTCTTGACGCGGCAAGTGCGTTATGGTAGTGAATTTTCATAAAAATATTTTTAATAGCAAATATGTGGTTTTTTTTCAGAAAGCAGGCATCAAATTTGATAACCAGTATAACATATATAGTAAAAACAATGTGCCATGTTTCATTAAAATAACTTTATTGTTTGAAAACGTACAAAAATTTCCGAAAGTAAACTTAAAGTGTAACAGCAAAAACCGTTTTTTGGTCAACCTTATAGGTTAATAGCAAATTGAGCTTTTCAAATATGAAGCCTTTAAACAAAATTCGCTACCATAATGCACTTGCTGCGTCCAGAATTACTTTACTTACAAACATGCATTATATTTCGATGGAAAATGCAAAAACATAAGGCGTTTTCGACAAAAAAATAAATATATTTGTATCACCAACGACTTATGGGCCAGCCTGTGATTGTAGAAATATTTTTTAACATGTAGTTCAAGACACCCTATAATTAATTTATACAATTTTTTTCATATCTTGTAGAATAACGGATATATTGAGCTTTATTGATCTTTTACGAAAATTCGACAAAAGTTATATACTATTAAACGATAAACTCTATAGCTAAGGCTACTGCCAAGCATCAGAGAAAGGGTCTATTTGAAATGAATTTTCTGGAAATATTAAATGTAGGACAATGACGATTGAAACTAAGACTTCAGGGTTTGTAAAACATTCTTGTTGACACATTTTCTTTCCATAGCCCGTATTAGATTCAAGTTCTTTGCCTAAATGTTGCGAATTTTGACGTTTTAAATTGTCACTTTGACGTTTTGAGGAAAACTCAAAATTATTTTTCTTTAAATGCCCATAACTTTTTGTCTTTTGACCTACAGCGCTAAATTTTGTCAGGTAATTTACCTATAGCGATATAAAATGATGTACCGAATTTGGTTACCATTACTTTGTTATTTCCGGAAATATGAATTTTTTCTAAAGAAAACAGAAAATTTTCCGGGAAAACTTTGGCCTATTTTCCTGGATAACGAACTTATCCAATCCACTTACAAAAGGAAGGTATTCACCAAATTTTGTCAAAATCGGCCGATTATTTTTCGAGTTATCGGTGTGATACATATATATATATATATATATATATATATATATATATATATATATATATATATATATATATATATATATATATATATATATATATATATATATATATATATAAACATATAAAAATCGAAACTGACACCGGATATGTGTTCTAGGGAGCCTAATTAGCGCTCATTTGAAGAAATTTTTTCAAAATTCAAAAGCCGGGATCTCCTCATTAGTGATTTTTTTAAATAAAATTAACTAAAAGTCGGGAGGCGACATGTGCGTTATGGTAGTGAATTTTCGTATTTCGTTTCTTATTCAAAACGTCTTTTGTTCAGTGAAAGACATCAAATTTGGTAGAAGTATAATCTATATATTAGAAGCGATGTACCATATTTAATCCAAAAAAAAAATTCCGAAAATAAATAAAATTGTCTCAAAAACCTGGTCCGACTTTCCGAGCCAACGAACAAATTCAAGCAATTTACACAAAAACTACAATTTCCAGAATATATTTTTTCACAAATAGCTTTTTGAAAAAAATGTAAAAAAAGTTAATGAAAATTTGCGAACAACTCCTTTTACGATAATTGGTAGGGCCTCGGTGGTTCAAGGGTAAGAACGTGTGCCTCTGAACTGAAGGGTACTGGGTTCGATCCCAGGGTACTCCATTCACTTTTTCAGTAGATACTGTACAATTAACATCAACTGAGGTTCTGGCATTGTATTTGAGCAAATTGAATATGTGCACGTTCCGCCCTTCGGAGGGGGCGTAAAACCGTCGGTCCCGTGTCCATGCGATGTTGGGCAAGTTAAAGATCCCTATCCTCCTTACAGAAAGGCAGGAGTTCGAAAAAATCTCCAGGATAGTGAGGTGAAACTGCTCCCTGGCGTCGGTGATGGGCCATAGTCGCGGAAATAGGCCGACGTTAAAGAACTAAAAACACACACACACGATAATTGGTAATTTTTATACAAAAATTAACCATTCTTTTACAAAAATTGGCTTCAATATTGTTACACAAAATTTATATAAAAGTCTTCTAACGAAAAGTTTTTTTGGACGAAAATTTGCTACACAAATTTCTTTTCACGAAAGTTCAAAAACAACTGTTTCATGTGAATTTGCAAAACATCTCTTTTTACAATAACGCCGTATCTCAATTTTTGATATGTGCCAAAAAGGTGGAAAGTTATAAGTACAATTTGGAGATCCCAAATCATCACAATACCGCTTCTAGACCTGACGATCCTTTCGCTAACAAAGTAAGCATCACCAGAGGGATGAAAAGACTAATAGAATTAAAAGTAAAACTACTATTTATATGCCAGTTGCCAAGCAGTTGGGAACAGCGTCCTCTAGGAAGGTATAGAGACAAACCGCCACGGTTGAGTCTTAAATCCCTGTAATTAAAACTGGATACCTGCTATTGTAATACTCTATGTCGTAAGGGTAGATGCATTCTCACGACAATTAGAACCGTAGACGGGCTTCGTTCTAATTAGAGCTCGTCAATTACCATAGCCGTATTACTTTATAGGTGTACTTTCGCTGCAATTAGAGCGAAACTGGTCTACGGTTCTAATTCTCGTGAGAATGCATCTAGCCTTAAATACTTTGTCCCTATGTTAGGGTAGAAATGGGCCAGGGCTGACAATTTACTAAATCGTTAGTTGGTTGTATACAGTCTCTATTTTTTTAACTCTTTGTGTCACTTTGGCGTGACAACATACTACTTGGTTCCGCAACGAGGTGGCGGTACGTGCTTCGTGTCTTAATTCTCACTTAAGGCCGCTACACACGCTCGTTGTTGACTTAACGCATCAACGTGCAATCATTAACGCGCATGTCTACATACACACAAACTTGACTGACAGTCTTTCACGTAGTAGTTGTGGTGTACGGACATGTGCAGCGAAGACGAATTAATTGTAATGGCAGTGGCGTGCGCCTATGCTATTAAAAAAAAATCAAAAAAATTTCGAAAGCGTCGTATCTCATGGACTAAAAACGGGTTGTTAAAACGGCAAACATTTTCTTCAGTGCCAGTTCCGCTTCTTTCCGAATTTTGAATCTTTTTGAATTCCCTTCTAAAGCCCCCGCGTAGGGTATTAATTTTTGCTATTACAGCATTTTTTGTTGCATTGGGTTGCACCGTTTTTAATTTATCGAGTAGCACATTATAAGATTCGTTTTTTTATTTTTATGTAAATATTCTTTAGATTTGGTTCGCCAAAGGCAAGGGTGTTCCCGGTATAATTCGATGAACTCCCGTAGGAAGTCCCGAGACATTGTTCTTAAATCAGACATTACAACCTGTAAACAATAAATACATTAGTTTAGCCATATGTACATTGTACATACAATAATTATTAATAATGTATGCACAAAATGTTTAAAACATTGCTTACCGACGACGCCGCTCCTGATGAATGCACGGTCAAGCAGATAAATTTGCCTCCACACGTTGAGACTTGTCTGTTTTTTTATGCACGCGCATTCAAAATATCAAGCGCAGACAGATAATTTGAACGCGACGTGCTACATGTACGTAGCGTTCAAGTACGTAGCGTTTTAAGGCTACACACGAACGTTTTTGCATGCGCGTTCGTGAATGCACGTTGATGCATTAATTCAACAACGAGCGTGTGTAGCGGCCTTTACTCTGTGTCGTTATCAAATATTCCTTCGAAGAAGGACACACTGATTATTAAGATTTGACTACGTAGTACCGGACCGACTCAATTCATCGAAACATTTTTGTTTAAATTTCTTACGATATATATATATATATATATATATATATATATATATATATATATATATATATATATATATATATATATATATATATATATATATACTTTCGTAAGCATCTAACTGTTGCGACTGCCTGATATTTTTGATTAACTTGAGATTTTCTTTATCTACATGATGATTGTTATTTTAAATATGCTGAACAAATCACGTGAAAAGTTGCAAAACAATTAAAATAATTCGAAAACGGCCAACAATTACAATTTTTCTCCTTGCAAATATGCATTATAATTCGATCGCAAATGCAATAATCTAATAATGTAAGGAGTGTTTCATTTCAAAAAAAGAAAGCTTGATCACCAGTGACGTAAGGGCCCGACTTTGATTATCAAAATAATTTTATACGCTACGTGGCATCGATTCTTCTCGACACATCAGGGTAAAACATCGATGTGCGATATCAACATTTGAAACTCAAAACTTTTTATTAAAGGAATGTTAGGTATAAAATTCATCGAAAATATACATCATGTTTTTGAGAATGTATACCGCAGTAGCAAGGAAAAAATCATCAATCTTTGCGATGCATCAAATCGGTAAAATAAAAAATAAAATGAATATATATATATATATATATATATATATATATATATATATATATATATATATATAAATATTTGAAAATGAAAACTGGCTCCGGATGTAGGTTCTAGGGGCCTAGTTTGCAGTAATTTGAAGAACTTTTTTCAAAATTCAAAAGTGTCGATCTCCTTTATAATGAATATTTTCTACGACAATTAACTGATAGTAACCATAATAAAACACTTCGTATGTGAGGTTTGTCCCCTGTTCATTTATCGCATTTAAGTAGGCCATTCCGTGGTAATTGAAACTTGATAACGCCGATATTTGTGAAATGTCTAAAACTAGTAGATTATTTTTAGTTGCCGCTTCTTATATTCAGCTGATTAATATCAAGCGAAGTAATGCGAAATATGAGCTAAAATGACCACCGGAATAGAAATAATTACTTCTATTATTACATTATTTAAAAAAAATGTAACCAATTATCGTTGTGAAACAATATACGAAAAGGTTTGGCTGGTGCAATGTTTATTCCATTACAAATAAGTTTAAAGACTTAAAGGTTCCTTAAATGTATTTTTTCATACGGTGGTTTCCAAATATTTCCACCAAAACTTTAAAAACGATAATGAAAATTTAAATTTAATCATCATAGCAATCTAAAGGCGATGTCGCGAAGTCGTGGCGACTATGTTCTCTTTTCAGCAGCTCTATTAATTTCATTATATTAGTGAATTTTGATTTAAAAAAATTCACTAATAGAGAGGTATCGATGGTGAGACTTTGCAAAATTTTTTTCAAATGAGCGCGATTTAGGACCCCTAGTACCCATATCCGGGGTCAGTTTCAATTTTTATATGTATATATATATATATATATATATATATATATATATATATATATATATATATATATATATATATATATATATATATATATATATATATATATATATATATATACATTCCGGGAAAATTGAGTTTTCTTTTAAAAAAAATTTTTCTCCGAAAATAACTAAGCTGTTTTAATGAAATTTACTATATATATTGCCTTGGGAGAGGACTTACTAAGTACCAAAATTCAACTTTCTCAGTTCATAGAAAATTGAGTTATTCAAATTTTAAATTTTCTTTGAAACAATTTTTTTCTCCAAAAATTACAAAGTTATTTTAATGAAATTTGGTGGATATCTTGTCCTAGGAAATACCTTACTACCTACCAAAATTAAACTTTCTAAGATTATAGAAAAGTGAGTTATTCAATTTTTTTATAGCTCACTGCAGTGTTAAAATCAATGGTATTTTCCTTACTATTGTAACACGTGGGTCGGGGATTGACCGAATTCATTCTCAGTTGCTATTGATCTACTCATATTCTCTTACAAGACGTGGTATCTACTTCATTCCAAGTCACTATTCACCGACTATTCATGAAATAAAATAAGTAAATTAAATCGATTGTCATAAAATATGTAGTGTATTAAGACTAAGGGAAAAAGAAATAAAACATATAACTGTGCACATTTTGAGTATATTTTAGGGTGTGCGGTTTAATTTTTATATGTTTATATATATATATATATATATATATATATATATATATATATATATATATATATATATATATATATATATATATATATATATATATATATATATATATATATATATATATATATATAGGTATCCGTCTCATAACTCAAAAAATAATTAACCGATTTTGATGAAACTTGGCAAGTGCCTTTATTTTATTAATGGCTTGGATGACTTTGTTATCCAGAAAAATCGGGCGGGGTTTCCCGGGAAAATTTTGAGTTTTCTTTCGAAATATTTTTTTCTCCGAAAGTAACAAAGCTGTTTTAATGAAATTTACTATATATATTGCCTCAGTAGAGATCTTACTACGTACTAAAATTCAACTTTCTAACTTTAGAGAAAATTGAGTTATTCAAATATTAAATTTTCTTTCCAAAAAAATTTTTTTCTCCGAAAATTACAAAGTTATTTTAATGAAATTTTGTGGATATCTTGCCTTAGGAAAGACCTTACTACGTATTAAAATTAAACTCTCTAAGTTTATAGAAAATTGAGTTATTTAAATTTGAAGCATTTAATAAAAATTCACTACCATAACGCACTTGCTGCGTCCCGAGTTTTTTACACTTTGTTAATTGCGCCAGTTGACCAAAAGTTTTGCTTTTCTCTTTTTTCCAAGTATGTTTTGTCAGAAAGTTGCTGTCTCAGAATACGATAAATAAATTTAGCCTCTTCCTTTTAATTTCTTTCAGCAAGCATCTTTATTTGCTCACATCTTCTAGTAAAACTTAATTAAACGCTTGATCGATACAACGTATGATTGTCATTTTTCTTCATGTCCATATTTTGAGAGCTTCTTATCTCGTTGTGCTCTGCTTAATTAACGTCCAGGTCTCCGCCCCATGCACTATGATATTCCATAACTACAACCTGATGAACTTATTTCTCGTGTCCAAATCAAAATGTTTATTACTGAGAACAGTACTTTTTCTGTTGAATGCTTGCTTCGCCATCGCCTTGCTCTTTCTCAGATATTTGCTGCATTTACCAACATCCATAATAACACTTCCAAGGTACGTGAACATTTCTACTCGTGCAAGTTTTGAATCGTTTAGCTTTACTTTGTTCCTTTGTTCTGGTTATATTGATCTGCTGATTACTTTTATTACACTATCCAGCACACTCAGAGTCCTTTGTAATTATCTTCCTTTTTAGCAAAATTTCATTAAAAAAATTCGACAATAGAGAGGTATCGTGATAGAAACCACAACCCCACCACTGGTACTTTACGTAAGCTGCAAATGTTATATTCGATATCTACCAACATACTAAAAACCTATGCTAAACTTGCCAAAAATATATCAAAGGGTTTAGATGTTATGAATTTTAAATTGACTCTTTTATAATTTTGGAAACCCTGTCTCGAAAACGATGGCCTTGGGACCCTAAAGTTTATTTAACCTTAATTTTATCCATAGAATACGCCCCTGGATTTTCTACACGCAATTGGAAAACACTCTGTATATGTATTTAACCAGCAACTGAAATTAATTAATGACTTGATCAGTTATTTCTTAAAAGACTGAGGTTGAACACTGTGGCTAGAAACTGAAACAAAAAGCAGAATCACCCCAAAGCACACAAAAATAACAACATAGAGTTATGCGCTAGATACGTATTTTGACAACGAAGTTGTCTTCATCAGTCAACAACTCAACTCCTCTTCCTCACTGAAACCCAAATCAGTGCCAAAACAGCCACTAATCACCTTAACTTCCCGGGGTATGAGCTCCTTACTTCCTTTAGATTGCATGGAGGCGTGTGCGCATACGTCCGTAGCAATCTACCCTCCACCAGACTCCCCAATTTAGGAGCTTGAAGAAAAGACATACTTTGGGTGAAACTCTCTCTCTCTCTCTCTCAGGGCTGCAACTAAGTTCATCTGTTGGATTTACCGGTCACATTTTGACAACAACTTTGTCCAGCTCTTTGATTATCCTTCTGAAAAAACCGACCATCTGATTTCTGAATATCCTTCCTCCAAAACCTGATTGCTCTAAGACATCAGTCTCCGCCTTCCTTGGTCGCTCAGACCACGGCATGGTTACTGCTTCCTGCGCAATGCCACCCGAGGTCACACAGTCATAACACCCACGTATCGTTTGGCACTACAACTCCGCGAACTGGGACGAAATGCGGGATTACTTTTCCTCATTTTCATGGGCGTCTGTCTGCTTCTCTCATCCTGACTCCTCTGATATCTCACAAAACGCCACGGAAACCACGCAAGCTGGCATGGAATTATCTACTCCACGTGTGCACAAAACCTCTTCAGCCACTCAAAAGCCCTGGTTCTCTAAATCCTGTGACAAGGCCAGACTTGAAAAGCTCAAAGCTCACAAAACGCTTCTATACAATCCCAGTCAAGAAAACCGTCAAGCATTTAACAACGCAAGAAACCGCTAGGTCCTCATTCTTTCTGAGGCAAAAAACTCGTTTAATAACCATATCAAAAACAAAGTCCTCTCAACCTCCAACGGCAGCGAACCCTTCTGGACTCTTGCTAAATCTATTGGGAATAATTTCTGCAAGAGCACGTTTCCACCTCTTATTCCACCTCTAGCCTTGACTAGATTCCAGCAACAGTTCTCAAAAATACGCACCAGAACTTGCTCCTGTCTTGACTTGTCTATTTCAGACATCTCATGGAAAAGTATTTAAACACCGAATTACTAAAATTTCTTGAAAAACACAGTCTAATTCACGACAGGCAGTATAGATTCCGTCAGCGCAAATTAACTGCCGACCTCCTTTCCTTTGTCATCCATTCTTGGAACCAGTCTATGGAACTACACGGTGAATCCCAGACTGCCGCTCTAGACATATCCAAAGCATTCGACCAGGTCTAGCACACAGCGCTGCTTAGTAAACTTCTGGGCTATGGCCTACCATCAAAACTCTGTACCTGGACAGCAAATTTTCTCTACAACCGGAGTATTTCTATTGTCGTGGATGGCCATTCCTCTAAACTGTATCCAATTAATGCAGGTTTAGCTTTAGCCCCTACTTTGTTTCTTCTCCACATCAATGACCTCCTCTCTAGCACATCCAACCCAGTTCACAGTTACGCGGACGACAGAACTCTCCACTCAAATAGACTTCATTCGGAAGAGAGCTATACGTTTATCGATGACCCTACCCTTACCCAAAGGCTGCCATATCTTGCCCACCGACGTGTTGTTGGCGACCTCTTTCTCTCTCTCTCTCTTTTATAGATATCTGCACGGGCACTGCTCAGGGGAGCTTTCTTCCATAGTTCCTCCACCTGCTGCCCCCAACAGATCTACCAGGGAACAGAGTGACATAGAACATCTTGTTATGCCCGCTCTTTTGTCCCGAGAACTTCCAAGTTGTGGAATTTCTTGCCGGCACATGTTTTTCCTTCTCCTCCGTACCTCCAAACCTTCAAGTCCAGAATTAACAAGTTGCCTCTTTCCTCCTTGTCGACACCCACGGTATGATAATATTTATGCTGTAAGCCCTCGTGGTGTGTTGTTGAAATATAAAAAAAGCTGTCTTTAGCTAAATGTATGCGGAAAACTATTCTATTTATATACCTATGCTATGCACTAATAGTGATGTAATCCCGGTGGTGCAATACTGGATGATAATGCAATAACAGATGACGCAATATCGGATGATGAAATACCGGATGATGCAACACCGGATGATGCAACACCGGATGATGCAATATCAGCTTGCTCAGTACCAGATGATGCAACACCGGATGACGTAACACCGGGTGACGTAATTCAAGGACTATTGTTGTGTTAGTGGATACGTTCAACCTGTTGTGCCGATGATAAAAGCAACCATGGATTATTTCGTACTATTTCAAAAAGTGCTGAATTGACCGGACCCATCTCTGATTTCATCAAATTCTGTGGATTCACCTTGCGGAATTGCAAAGGATCTAACTGGCGATAATCCGTGATTGCCTTCAACAACTTAATATTACTATCGCCTACCTTATGTCCCAAGTCAATCATATGTTGGGCATTGCTAGATTTATGTGCTCTATTGAATCTGAAATGAGCTCTGTGCTCTTCGAATCTTGTTATTGATCTCCGTCTTTTCTCAATATCGATTTTCACGCAATTATTACAACATATTTAATAAATGCCCGATTTTTGTCGGAAGTCAATACGCAAAAGGTTCTTCAAATTATCAGCCCTATAAGCAACTCTCGTTATCTTTGAATATTTTCTCTAAGCCTTTTGTAAGAAAATGATAGAAGGGAAGTACGGCGAACTTTTGGGTGGTTCATCGGATTCGGGCTTCAATGTCGTAATGTTAGTTATCGACATTTTCCAGCTATGCTTAATATTAATCTCGACACAATGTCTGGAGGGAAACCTTTACAAACCGCAATGCTTGTAATTTTGTTCATCTCGGAATTATATCGCTTACTGCTCAAAGGAAAACTAAGTAACCTCCGAACAAGTAAGCTCAAACTCGAGATTTTGTGACCGAAAGGATGACTTGAATCTGATGGTGTGAAGCGATTTGTAGCAGTTCCTTTTCTATAAATATCAAATTCTAACCTATCTATATTTTTGATGACGAGAGTATCAAGGAAGGGTAATTGTTCGTTGTTCTCCATTTCGTAAGTTAACTTGACTGAAGGGAAGCTACTGTTCAATTTATTAACAAAATTATTGACTTTATCTTTACTGGGGTCAAATGTGGCAAAAATATCATCGACATATCTCAGCCGTCCCTCGGAAAATACTTAACCGTCCCAACAAAGTCACTCTCAAATCGGTTCATGAAGAGTTCGGCAAAGAAGGGAGACAATGGGGTTTCCATTGTGGTTCCCTCCGTCTGTCGATAGAACTTCCCGGCCACTCGAAAAAAACTATGAGACATGCATAGTGAAGTTAATTTAATATATTCCTCCACCTGCATATCTGATAGCTGGTTATCATTAAGCATGTCCCGAAGATACTGAAGAGCTATATCGATAGGGATGCTGGGTAACAACGACTTGACATCAAAAGAACTTAACTGGTTTTAACTTAATATCTTTGATTCTATTAATTAATTCAATGGAATTTTTCACCGAAAAATTAGGAGCTTGAATTTTCATTTTCTATAGATAATCATTTGGAAAGTGAATAAGTCGGGGAACCGATACCGGAGACTATTGCTCTCGTTTAATTCCCCGGCTTATGGAACTTCGTGGGGCAATACATGCCAGGTACAGTTGGATTGGATAAGGTGACGCTCCTCCTGGTATTCTTATCTATTAAATTAATGCAACTTTTGACTGTACTTTTAAACTGAGTTGTCATACCAGGAAGAGGGTATTTTGTTATTTCCCGATAAGGACCGGTTCTGATGAGATTTTCCACTCTATCGACCGAGTATTCGAGCTTATCAAGAATAACATTTTTGTTGCCTTTATCTGCTTTTAAATAGAAACAAAATTTCCTCGTCAAATCTCTTACAGTTCGCTTTTCGCTTTCTGACTGTTGATTTCTCAATTTTAAGATCTGGTTTGAAAGGCAACTTTTAAATAATTCACGTATGGAGTTCTAAGTTTGCTCGGCAAAAAACTTGATTGAGCTCTCCACCCCGACAATGATGTCTGTGACTGGTGGGGTCACGAGTGGGGTCACAAGCGTGGGAGCATATTTTAAGCCCTTGCCGAGCAAATTCAACTCCTTGTTAGTAAAATTTGAGGAAGAAAGATTCTCTATGGTTTCAGAAACTTGCGGCGAGTGAATGCTAGAGGTTTTTGCTTCTAATGACTTCTTTTTAAGGTTTAAGGTATTTAACTTCTTCTGAAATTTTGTAGCAATAACCTCAAGAATTCGTCGTTGAACGTTGTTGAAACTTTAAAACTCACAAATATCTAAATTACTAACTATTGCCATATGAAGATCATAGGCTTTCAACTCCAACTTACTACGTTTGGAGTATAGAGACCTAACCTATGGAGACGTATTTTGAAAACGGTGATTTTTTCAACTTCAAAGAAGTATACTTTTCTTGTGTGAGACTAAATGGGCTTTTTTATTTTTGTTCGATAATGTGCATACAGGCTGGACAAAAAATTATGACCATGGTAATGAACCAGTGTTACTGTCGGTGGCGCCACCAAGCGGCAGTGGTGAAATTGATGCCGTCATCGTATTACGCACGATGCCTAATGATACTATTCATTTCATAATAATATGTTAAACCGCTTTCAAAATGTTTGAAAAAATAGTTTTAAGAAACATTATTTGAACACCCTGTAAAACGAAAACGAGTAACATACGGCATGTTGAGCCCAGTTGCTTTATTTTGGTGCCAGCTATCACTCCTTAGCTAATATCCAATTTATTATGGGGCACCCTGTATATATATATATATATATATATATATATATATATATATATATATATATATATATATATATATATATATATATATAGCGCCTCTGTGGCCGTGCGGTAAAGTCGATTCAGACTTTCCAATACGGACTCGGGGGCCGACGGTTCGAGCCTCACCGGCGGCGGATGATTTTTCAAAATCACTGACGTCGTTGAGATCGAGCTCAAGGTGGAGGGTAGGTTAGTTTAGATGAGCAAAAAGGGTCAGCAATGGCCTAATTGCCAGTAAGCATCTTACCTTTACCTTTATATATATATATATATATATATATATATATATATATATATATATATATATATATATATATATATATATATATATATATATATATATATATATATATATATATATATATATATATATATATATATATATATATATAACCGATAAACCAAAATCTCCGAAAATTACAAAGCTATTTTAATTAAATTTCGTGTTAGGGAGTTTTAGAATAGAGAGTGTTCAGGACAATGGATTGGGCGTAGAGGTGCTATTGAGTGGTCGCATAGATCACCGGATTTAACTCCTTTAGACATATTTCTATGGGGACATTTAAAGACTAAAATTTACGCAACAGAACCGGAGTCTCTGGAAAAATTACGACGACGCATTGTTGAAGAATGCCGTCTAATAACTCCACTAATGCTCCAGAATGTCAGAGCTCGTTTTGAACAAAATTTGTACTTGTGTATGGAAGCTAGTGGTCAACAACTTGAACACTTACTTAACTGAATAAACATTTTTGAACGTTTGGTTTTGTTTTTTTAGTTTCTTTTAACGAAAAATTGACTAATTAGTGCATTTCTTATCACAATGAATGAAATGCGTTCTTGCAACTCCAACTGTGAATAATTTTTAAACGATTTGATAAAACTTCCAAAAAAATTAGTGTGCTGAATTCAGAAAAGAAAGAGCTTTCAAATGATGTAACACTCGACCCATGTTCCCTATTTGAAATATAAGGGTTGTTATCACCACCCTTAAGGGGTTGATGTGGCAAAGTTGAGTTTTATGTCAAAACATGTCCCCCTCAATATTAAGATTGACGTGCTTCAGCGTTTCTTAGAAAAAAATATCTGGACGCAAATCGGTCTGTTTCGTTTTCAATGCGCCACCCTATATATATATATATATATATATATATATATATATATATATATATATATATATATATATATATATATATATATCAGGAGACACAGACCGGTTTAAACTTTTTCTGTACTCTTCAGTATGCCTTACCTGCGCGAAGACGTCCATAATGCATGCACTACTATCTAATGCAGTGGAGAATAGCGCAAAGCACCATTTTTGTCATTGTGGCGGTGTTAGGCTTCCGCAGCAGCTTCCACGTATACCAGGAAGAAGGCTGTGGGAAGAAAACTAGCGAGCTAAAACAACTATCCAGGAAGAGACGCAGACCGATTTCGTACTTTCTCTGGACTCTAGTTCTTTTTCCCAGCTTCATTCTTTCTGTATTAGGTGTACGTGGAAGCTGTTTTGAAGGCCTAGCCTAGCCTCGTAAGTGATTTTTTTATACGAAAATACACTAAAATTCAGGGGCGGCTCCTCAATAAGTGCGCCCGCGCGCGCGCACTGTTGCCTCTCGTGGAAAAAATATATTTTTTCTATGATATTTTTTAATAAATTTTCATTTACTTTTTTACCTCCTGCATTTAACAAACAAAATTAGTATATCTAGCATCGCAGAGAGTCGGCAGCCATTAATACAGAATCAGAATAAGTATAGTGTTAATCGTTGCAGACGTTATATACATCCATATCGATATAAAGCAAGCGGGCGGCGGTGTGTATTTTTCGGCGCTCTCAGGAAATGCGATACTTCAGTGCGAAATAATCGCCTATCTTCGTCGAAAACGACCGAATGAGCAATCTGTTGTGCGCTATAAAATTACACACTTCCAGTTTGTAGTGAACTTTTGGCAGAGCGTGTGTACCTACTACCTAGTTATTTTCGTATTCGCGTCGGATTGATTTTTAATCAGATCATTTCGTTGTTGTTTACATGTTCTAATAAGACAATTATTATTATTATGATGGCCACTACTTCGGGTTGCTTAATAAGTGGACAAAATAATTGTGATACTGTGATTAATTCAGTGGATAATATTTTAAATTTAAAGGTTAGCTTTTTAAGGGACTTTTTAACTACTATAACGTATAACTAACTTAAGGAAAACTTGGTGAGTAGTTAATAATTATTAAGTTTAGTAAGTAGGTTTCTTTTATAATACATTTTCGGGAAAAAAATAGGCGAGCCCTTCATTTATGGTGAATTTTTATTTTAAAAAAATTCACTAATAAAGAGATATCGATGGAGAGACTTTGCAAACATTTTTTCAAATGAGCGCGAACTAGGACCTCTAGAATCCATATCCGGGGTCAGTTTCGATATATATATATATATATATATATATATATATATATATATATATATATATATATATATATATATATATATATATATATATATATATATATATATTTTTGTGTGTGTGTATGTATCCAACCGATAACTCAAAAAATAAGCAACTGATTTCGATGAAACTCGTTAAGTGCCTTTATTTTATTAATGGCTTGGATAAGTTCGTTAGTGAGGAACATCGGATAACGTTTTCAGGGAAAATTTTTAGTTTTGTTTCAAAAAAAATTTTTTCTCCGAAAATTACAAGGGTATTTTAATGAAATTTGGTGGATATGTTGCCTTGTAAAAGACCTTACTGCACACTAAAGATCAACTTTCTACATTTTTAGAAAATTGAGTTATTCAAATTTTGAGTTTTCTTTTGAAAAAAAAAATTTTTCCCCTAAAAATTACAAATTTAGTGGATATGTTGCCCTGTGTAAGACCCTACTATACACCAAAATTCAACTTTCTAAGTTCGTAGAAACTTGAGTTATTCAAATTTGAAGCATTTAATAAAAATTCACTACCATAACGCACTTGCTGCGTCCCGAACTTTTTTTCTTGCGCACCCCCAATGCATTAAGGCACGAGCCGCTACTGCTATAATTGCTGATCTCCTAAATAAAAAGTATACAATAAGGTTAGTTTGTTATTAGTTTTGTGATTAGCTTACAATATCGTTAACTAACAACGATAAGAAACTTACACATAGTGGGAATTTAATTTTATACCATGAAAATCTTCGAATTCAAACATAATGTGAGAGTCCGAGCAACAACGTGCGATTTTAACAGTATACAATGCCCAACCTTTTACTCGCTTAAAAAGACCGTAAGAGATTGAATTGATTCGTCGGGATCAATAAAGAAATTGTACAAGGCGTGACGATCTATAAAAACACTAACCGCATAATTGTAATTTGCCACATTTTCATATAAATTAATTATGTGTTCAATAAAAACAGCTATAAGGTAAATAAACATGACCAATAAAATTAAATGGTTCAACTTTTCAAGTTTTATTTCCTCAACGCGCATATTCTGGCCGCGTCTGGGATTGTATGTTACTGAATTCCATTGCACTCAATGAATTTAATTTTTTTATAAATTGATTAAAGATTCAGCTTGTTTGATGTAATACGTATAAAAGTTTTTACACTTTCTACATAAACAGGAACATGCATTGGTTTTCTTACAGACTATCAAAAAATTATTTCAACTATACCCAATGGTGATTGAAAGCACATAATGTAAAACTATTGTAACGAACAAAAACAAAAACATACACCAGTTTAAACCTTTTATTTAACACACACCATTTTTCCTCTTGTTTCGTAGAAGAAAAAAAAAAACAGATTTGAAGAACTCTTGAGGCTTAAGATTGTCTTCATACCAAAGTTGAGTTTAAATTCATATATAGGCTGGCGCATTGAAAACGAAACAGACCGATTTGCGTCCAGAGATTTTTTTTTAAGAAACGCTGAAACACGTTAATTTTAATATTGAGGGGGACATGTTTTGACCTAAAACTCAACTTTGTCACAACAACCCCTTAAGGGTGGTGATAACAACCCTTATGTGATAGGTAGGGAACATGGGTCGAGTGTTACATCATTTGAAAGATCTTTCTTTTCTGAATTCAGCACACAAATTTTTTGGAATTTTTATCAATTCGTTTAAAAATTATTCACAGTTGGAGTTGCAAGGGCGTATTTCATTCACTGTGATAATAAATGCACTAATTAGTCAATTTTTCGTTAAAAAAAACTAAAAAACAAAACCAAACGTTCAAAAATGTTTATTTAGTTAAGTAAGTGTTCAAATTGTTGACCACCAGCTTCCATACAGAAGTAAAAATTTTGTTCAAAACGAGCTCTGATATTCTGGAGCATTTGTGGAGTTATTAGACGGCATTCTTTAACAATGCGTCGTCGTAATTCTTCCAGAGACTCCGGTTCTGTTGAGAAAATTCCACTCTTTAAATGGCCCCATAGAAAGAAGTCTAAAGGAGTTAAATCATGTGATCTAGGTACCACTCAATAGCACCTCTACGCCCAATCCATTGCTCTGGAAACTCTGTTCAAAAACTCCCTAACACGTTGTGAAAAATTCGGAGGAGCTCCATCTTTTTGAAACACTAATTGATTTTCTTGATAGCGATCATTTTCAACAATGTCAATTAGTAGAGGGTAAACGATATATTCTAGTAACTCGAAATACGTTTCGCCACTCAAATTGCCATTAAGAAAAATTGGTCCGATTTCTGTGGAGTTTGAGTGTGGACTTCGTGAATATTTCTTGGATTATGATCTGCCCAATAACGACAATTATGCCGATTGACTGTAGAGTTTAACAAAAACGTACACTCGTCTGAAAAACATATATTGAACAGAAAGTTCCCGTTATCAGCTATTCGTGCAGTCATAACTTCACAAAACTCCAGCCACCGATCAAAATCATCTTCATTCAGTTGTTGTACAAGATAAATTTTATACGAGTGAAATTTATGATGCTTCAATATTCGCTGAATAGTTCTTCTTTTGATGTTTGAAACAGTGGCCAATTTTCTCGTTCTCAAAGTTGGGTCTGCAGCAATTTGTCTTAAAACTTCAATCTCAGTAGTCTCATTTCTAACCGGAAATTCACGTTCAGGGTCCCGTTTTTTGTTGGCTACTGAACCACTTTGTCGAAACTTTGCAACTAAGTCCAAAATGTATTTTCTGTTAACATGTCTGTTCGGATGTCGTTTATTAAACAAATTTGCGGTACGGTTGGCACAGTCATCGTTTTTGAAAAAAAGTGTAATTATTTCAACTCTTTCTTCTACAGAATACACCATTGTGAAATTAATTTTCGGTCGTACTATCAAGTATCAAACCGACCGATAAACTGAAATAATAAACCGCATTTCTCCCATTCCGATAAGAAATGTTCTAATAGTCAATTTTTTGTTTACAAACCAACAAAACATTGACTATCAGCACATTTCTTATCGGAATGAGTGAAATGCGTTTTTGCATTTCCAGCTGTGAATAATTTTTAAACGAGTTGATAAAACTTCCAAAAAAATTAGTGTGCTGATATCAGAAAGGAAAGAGCTTTCAAATGATGTAACACTCGACCCATGTTCCCTATTTAAAACATAAGGGTTGTTATCACCACCCTTAAGGGGTTGATGTGACCAAGTTGAGTTTTATGTCAAAACATGTCCCCCTCAATATTATAAGTGATGTGTTTCAGCGTTTCTTAAAAAAAAATGTCTCTGGACGCAAATCGGTCTGTTTCGTTTTCAATGTGCCACTATCTAAAGTGTGGAAATGCCAAATGGAATAAATTCATCATAATCTTAATTATTGTGCATATTTATAAAAAATCTCTAAACACACAATTTAAGATTAAAAAATCACTTCCTGCAACGTGAAAACTTCACCCTTACATTCAACCCCTTTCGAGTGACAGTTTGTTTATTTGTGTAAATTATACAGTACGCTAATACAATAAGTCAAAGACTTGTGCTGTACAGTAACGTAATTTAATATATAATATGATATCCAAAATTCCTTGTCAGTAAGAATCCAAATTTCGCACTTCAAATTTTGACATACCAAATAAATGTTCTTTTGGTTCCAATTTTTTCCATCTGCTGCCTTAACCGCTGCGTTCATTTACAACAACTCGTCATATTTTTGTTTTACTTTTCCATTTATAATTCATCCTAACATATCCATATTTTTGCTAAAATAGTCCATTTTATTTAAGACCAAAAATGGCACTCGTAAAGTCTCTATATCCAACCGATAACTCAAAAAATAATTAACCTATTTGGATGAAAGTTGGCAAGCTAAAAATTCACTAATGAGTAGATCCAGACTTTTGAATTTATAAAAAATTTCTTCTTGAGCGCAAACTAGGCACCCTAGAACCCATATCCAGGGTCAGTTTCAATGTTATTTATATATATATATATATATATATATATATATATATATATATATATATATATATATATATATATATATATATATATATATATATATATATATATATACATACATATACATATATATATCAAATAGACACTTTCTGTGATGCTTTGGAAGTAGTTTTAGTCAAGTTTATGGTTTAACGGTCTATAATTTTTAGCTAATTTTCGTAACTTCACAAAACTCCAGCCACCGATCAAAATCATCTTCATTCAGTTGTTGTACAAGATAAATTTTATACGGGTGAAATTTATGATGCTTCAATATTCGCTGAATAGTTCTTCTTTTGATGTTTGAAACAGTGGCCAATTTTCTCGTTCTCAAAGTTGGGTCTGCAGCAATTTGTCTTAAAACTTCAATCTCAGTAGTCTCATTTCTAACCGGAAATTCACGTTCAGGATCCCGTTTTTTGTTGGCTACTGAACCACTTTGTCGAAACTTTGCAACTAAGTCCAAAATGTATTTTCTGTTAACATGTCTGTTCGGATGTCGTTTATTAAACAAATTTGCGGTGCGGTTGGCACAGTCATCGTTTTTGAAAAAAAGAGTAATTATTTCAACTCTTTCTTCTACAGAATACACCATTGTGAAATTGATTTTCGGTAGTACTATCAAGTATCAAACCGACCGATAAACTGAAATAATAAACCGCATTTCTCTAATTCCGATAAGAAATGTTCTAATAGTCAATTTTTTGTTTACAAACCAACAAAACATTGACTATCACCACATTTCTTATCGGAATGAGTGAAATGCGTTTTTGCATTTTCAGCTGTGAATAATTTTTGAACGAGTTGATAAAACTTCCAAAAAAATTAGTGTGCTGATATCAGAAAGGAAAGAGCTTTCAAGTGATGTAACACTGGACTCATGTTCCCTATTTAAAACATAAGG
Organism: Tillus elongatus; assembly: GCA_964006375.1. NCBI lineage: Eukaryota > Metazoa > Arthropoda > Insecta > Coleoptera > Cleridae > Tillus > Tillus elongatus. Next base: position 31,276,298 of record OZ023262.1, on the reverse strand, counting down.
GTTGTTAACACCACCCTTAAGGGGTTGATGTGACAAAGTTGAGTTTTATGTCAAAACATGCCCCCCTCAATATTATAATTGATGTGTTTCAGTTTTTCTTAAAAAAAATGCCTCTGGACGCAAATCGGTCTGTTTCGTTTTCAATGTGCCACCCTATATATCTAAAGTGTGGAAATGTCAAATGGAATAAATTCATTATAATCTTAATTACTGTGCATATTTATAAAAAATCCCTAAACACACAATTTAAGATTAAAAAATCACATCCTGCAACGTGAAAACTTCACCCTTACATTCAACCCCTTTCGAGTGACAGTTTGTTTATTTGTGTAAATTATACAGTACGCTAATACAATAAGTCAAAGACTTGTGCTGTACAGTAACGTAATTTAATATATAATATTATATCCAAAATTCATTGTCAGTAAGATCGCACTTCAAATTTTGACATACCAAATAAATGTTCTTTTGATTCCAATTTTTTCCGTCTGCTGCCTTAACCGTTGCCTTGCCTTCATTTACAACAAATCGTCATATTTTTGTTCTACTTTTCCATTTATAATTCATCCTAACATATCCATATTTTTGCTAAAATAGTAAATTTTATTTAAGACCAAAAATGGCACTCGTAAAGTCTCTATATCTAACCGATAACTCAAAAAATAATTAACCTATTGGCAAGCTAAAAATTCACTAATGAGGAGATCCAGACTTTTGAATTTAGAAAAAAATTCTTCTTGAGCGCGAACTAGGCACCCTAGAACCCATATCCAGGGTCAGTTTCAATGTTATTTATATAAATATATATATATATATATATATATATATATATATATATATATATATATATATATATATATATATATATATATACATATATATTTCAAATAGACACTTTCTGTGATGCTTTGGAAGTAGTTTTAGTTAAGTTTATGGTTTAACGGTCTATAATTTTTAGCTAATTTTCGTAGAAAAAATTCGTTAATGAGGACACCGCTACTTTTGAATTCCAAAAATATTTCTTCAAATGAGCGCAAACTTCTGTTTACATATATACAGGGTGACGCATATCTGCGGTAAATCTCAATATAATTGTTATTATGCAAGATAAGAGAAAAAATTGTATACATACACACCTATAGGGTGTCTTAAGCTGCATCTTATAAAATTATTTTGACAATCACAGTGTAGCCCATAAGTCGTTGGTGATACCTAAAATTTGTTTTTGAACATTCCTTATAGCATTTTTGCATTTTTCATCGTAATATGTTGCATGTTTGTAAAAAAAAATCGAGACGCAGTAAGTGCGTTTTGGTAGCGAATTTTTATTAAACGCTCAAAATTGAATAACGCAATTTGCTATTAACCCAAGGTTCGTCAGCTGGGAAACGAGTTTTCTTTAAAACGTTTTAAGTTTATTTTCGAAATTTTTTTGTACATTTTCAAACAAGTTATTTTGATTAAATATGGTAATATGTTCCTACTATATAGGTTATACCAGTGATCAAACTGATGCCTGCTTGCATTAAAGAGATATATTTGCTATTAAAAACATTTTTATGAAAATTTACTTCCATAGCACATTGCTGCATCCAGATTTTCTTTTATTAATGGCTTGGATGAGTTCGTTAGCCAGGAAAATCGGACAAGGTTTCCCCAAAATTTTTCAGTTTTCTTAAAAAAAAGGTTTTTCTCCGAAAATTGCAAAGGTATTTTAATAAAATCTGGCGGCTGTGTTGCTTTAGGAAAGGCCTTACCACATACCAGAATTCAACTTTCTATGTTTATAGAAAATTGAGTTATTCAAATTTGAAAAATTTTATGAAAATTCACTACCATAACGCACTTGCTGCGTTCCGAACTTTTATTTCGTTCTACGAAAAATTCGCTAAGAAACCTGGCTTAGGCTAATCCAATCAACTAATTCGAAGAATTAAACATACTAAATGTTATTAGTATCAAATAACTAATGTTTAAATTATCTTGTCAAGAAGGCAATGCGATTATATTTATTCATTTCAAAAATTCGATGAATTCATTTTGTTTTCACACATATTTAGATGCTGATAACAGAAAACTTTATCAGTAGTTTTTTTAGCCTTATTCGCCTCGCTTTATACTAGTCTTTCTTTTAAGAACAATATTTTATTAAAGTCGTCCACAGTTTTTAAAATAATTACTTACCATGAAATTTTTAATTACGTTATTATGTGTTTTTTCTGTTTCCAAGAATGTTATATCAGATGAAATAACTAGAAAGCCAAGGCACTGGGCTAGATATGGTAAGCACAAAAACTTTAATATGTCTTTGAAACATCTTTGTTTATTCGAAATGTTAGTAGCATGTGGCGTTCTCTGGGCAACCAACCATTGCTGCAGTAAAATTTTATAGCTTTAGAATACAATGGGCATTATTTTGTGATATAAATTGTAGTCTAAATCAATAAACTGGCTTAATTGCTGCAGGCATGTGTTGTGTAAAAAATTCAAATTTATTTAATGACGCCGAGTTACAGATAATCGGAGTTAGGTACTAAGTGTAACATCTTATTATATCTTATGTCAGGTTTAACATACAGCCTGGTCTAAATACCATGCGTGATCTCCGAAACGGTAAGAGATTTGAAGTCAGTTGAATTACGAAAAAGTCGTCATTTTTCAAGCCTTTTAATATGACATTCACAGCGTTGCAAAATCGTTTTTACTTTTCGAGATATTAAGGAAAATGTAACAATGTCTCAAATTTTTAATCGATAATATTTCAAAAATTATCAAGCGGTAAAGGTTTACTTTCCGTACACCTGTTAGATTTATATGAAATTTTGTATATAGGCGTGTTTTAGGGTGTAGAATACGAAAATCACAATAAAAATGAGGACAGAAGCAGACTTTTAGAGTTATTTGGAAATTCTTGTACTAAAAGCGTAAGTTGTACTCACTTTTGGGACATGTTACTGTCCTATTTTACACATTTTCAGGGGCCGTTCGTTCTATATCAAGCTAAAGAAGGGTGTATTCGACTATTAGAATTCATTCTCACATGGTTTATTTTGCTTGATTTTGTTAAAATATGAGCAAAAAATCTATTGTAAATCAAAATGGTTTTGTGTAAATTGTAAAACGTTGAACAGTTAACATGTATTATGGGATATACCTGCTAGTAAATACATGTCGAACGTAGCTCAGTGGGCTCATATTTTACACATTTTCAGGGGTCGTTCGTTTTATAGCAAGGTAAAAAAGGCTGAATTCGACTATTATAATTCATTTTCACATAGTTAGTGCACTGTTTACATGTCTCTGTAAATATCCCTCCTTTTCATCGTATAATAGATGCTAAGTTGACATTGACATTTGACATATAAAGCCAACTTAAGGACGAGCGTCTCGTCACAGTAGAAACTCGTTTGCATTCATCATGCGCACTTCGCAGATATTTTAAGTAATAAAATAAAAGACCTCCTGGCGGGCTGTTTACACACAATCCTCCCAACTGACCTTCCTGACCTGCCCTAAGGTAAGTTTGCCCAATCAAAAGCTAAAAGAAGGAAAAAGGGGAAGTAAAAGTACATTAATGTTCACATGAATGGCATGGTTGATTTTCTTCCCCTTTTAGCTTTTAATTCAGCAAACTGATGTCAGGGCAGGTCAGTTTGGAGGATTGTGTGCAAACAGCACGACAGGGAAGTCTTTTATTTCATTACTTAAAATATTCTGCGAAGTGCGCATGATCAATGCAACCGAGATTTTACTGTCGCGAGACGCTCGTACTTAACGTCATACATTTTGAAGTTTGACACTATTGCAAACAAACTCTGGACGCAGCAAGTGCGTTATGGTAGTGAATTTTCATAAAAATATTTTTAATAGCAAATATGTGTGTTTTTTTTAAGAAAGCAGACATCAAATTTGGTTACCAGTATAACCTATATAGTAAAAACAATGTGCCATGTTTCATCAAAATAACTTTACTGTTTGAAAATGTACAAAAATTTCCGAAAGTAAACTTAAGGTGTTCCCGAAAAACTGGTTTCTTGACCAACCTTATGGTTATAAGCAAATTTAGCTATTCAAATTTGAAGCATTTAATGAAAATTCGCTACCATAACGCACTTGCTGGGCCCTGAATTTCTTTTTTTTTACAAACATGCATTATATTTCGATGGAAAATGCAAAAATGCAATAACATAAGGCGTGTTCGATTAAAAAAAAGAAAATTTTTATCACCAACGACTTATGGGCCACCTGTGATTGTAGAAATATTTTTTAAGATTTAGCTCAAGACACCCTATAATTAATGTATACAAATTTTTTTCGTATCTTGTATAATAACGGATCTATTGAGCTTTATTGATTTTTTACGAAAATTCAACAAAAAATATATACCATTAAACGATAAACTCTATAGCTAAGACTACTGCCAAAGCATCAGAGAAAGGGTCTATTTGAAATGAATTTTCTGGAAATATTTTAGTAAAATGAAGGACAATGACGGTTGAAGCTAAGACTTCAGGGTTTGTAAAACATTCTTCTTGAGACATTTTCTTTCCATAGCCCGTATTAGTTTCAAGTTCTTTGTCTAAATGTTGCCTGTTTTGACGTTTTAAATCGCGAGTTAACTTTCTTGTTAACACACTTGACTTTTTAAAAGAATTTATTGATTATAGTTACATAAAATACTTATGAATAATAATAAAAAATGATAAATATAAATTATGACAATTTAAGAGACTCAAGCAATAACAATGTAGGAATGTTCGTCTGTGGTCTGGTAACTTCCATATATAGTCTCTGGTGGGGCGTGGACCGAGAGGCGGTTTCCACCTAAGTTGCAGTCTTGAAGGTGATCCTAGCAGGTGGCTGGTTGCTGAATTGAAGGTCTAGTTGTTTACCCATTTATGAATAGTCTATTCTTCTTATTGCGCTGCTTTTAATTAACCCATTCGTCAGCGACCTTGGGTGTTGAATCGGGATCTGTACTTCTTATATACATTGTATGAGTTGGCTATTGTTATCTCCTCCATCCTTTAGAGAACGAAGCCTATGGTTCGTTCCGAATAGTCATCGGGAATCCAGTAATTGGTTTGGAGTCAGCAGTTTTCGTTTTTGATTTTTGCCAGAAGTATCTTGCAGTTATTGTGATTATTGTTATTATTATCACAAGGTATAGTATAATTGTCCATACACTAGGGTGGTATATGGGCAAATCGATGGTCCCTGGAATTTTGCCATTGATGGATTGTAACTGGGATTTGATATTGTTCAAGTCGTGCAGTTGGACATTTTCTAATTTTAGTTCTGGTAATTTGTCTGGGAATATGGGTGCTTTATTTGTTACCAATTCGATGTTTGGGAGATTGAATGATTGTTGTGTTTCCGATGCCATTTGTACTGAACTAAATCTTTCGTTATTGATGATAAGTTGGCATTTGGGTTTCAAAGTCGCCAGTTTTGTTCCGCTGATTATTTTGGTTTCTTCATTTTCTTCGCAGCTAAGTTTGATTTTCGTTTCTTCGGGTGCCACTATTATGTATTGGGTATTGCCATATTTAGAGACTGTTGTTTTTGTTATTTTGACAAGTTCTTGCTTGCAATTGTTTATCGGTTTCTGGAAGTTGATCAGTTTAATTTCGCATGGGTTGTTTTCGTTAAGTGCTGTCGGGTTGTCATTTTCACAAAAGTATGTCTGGTCTTTTAGATTCCTACACTTTTCGTTTCTGTAAGCGTAGTGTTTGCTGCTAAGGATTAGGTACTTGGTTCTAGGGACAATCATTCTGAAGGTATATGGATTTTTCGGGACTGGTAATGCATACAATTGATAATAAATATAATCTGATTTGTCTACTAAGGGTATATCTATTTGGAATATAATTTTAAAATCAATTTGAACGGTTTTTATGTTAAATATTTTTTCATAAAGTGAAATGTCGGATTTTGTTAATAATCTTGATTTTGAGATATGGTTTTCAATATTCTCTAATTCTTTTGATATAAATTTCGGTTTCAGTATTGACGTATGATACGTGTTCAATTTTGAAAAAGTAATTGCATTTTCTGTTGTTAATATCATGTTTAGTACATTATTTAACAAATAACTGATTTGAGTGAGTAATTCCAAATGTTTTACTCTATGAAAATTTGTTAGTTGGTCACTTTTTAGACTATCTATTGTATATTCCAAATCGTTTATTCTCGCTACTATGGCTTCTTGGTTATGGTTGAGGTTGTCTATTGTTTTATTGAACTCTGTTATAGCATCTATCATTAGGGATGTCTGTGAACTAAAAAGTTGATGTACTTGATTTTGATCTTTCCTCAAAATTTCAAGAGCTTTATATATTCTGTCGCCGTCATCTGCATCTAAGTTCCCAGTTATTGATTTGAATATCGATCCTAGTCCGTTTATTATACCTCTTTTGTTCCTAATCGTTCTTGGAAATATTCGACAAAATGTGTCATCAATATTGCTGATGGTGAAATTGATTGTTAAAATAAAATTTTTATATTCTAACTGGTATTCTGCATTCATTACGCTTATTATGTTGTCAAAGTAAGTTTTTAGTCTGTTAAAGTCGTCGTATAGTTGTCTTAGGTCATGTATATGAATCATTCTCCATTTATCGTTTTCTGAAAAGGCTTGTCCCAGTTTGCGTGGCAGTATGCCTGGATTGTCTGTTAGGTCTTCTAATTGTGGTTTTACTCTGGTGAAGAGAATGAACCTGCAAGGTGAACGTTATTTAAATTAGTGATCGTCTGTTTGTCAAGTTTGTCGTTTAGTATTATGGCTTTATTAGTCCGTTTCTTACGTCATGTCTCGTTTGTCGATTATCCGAATATCTAGGTTCGACTTAGCTAGGTGATATAATCGTACTGTTTGTTTAATCTATTTAGTTGGAACGAGTTATTTTTTTCGTTATTGCAATATTGGCAAGCTCTAATAAAAGCTTTTATTTTTTGTTTCATTTTTGGAAGATTAAATTTAGTTTTCATCTTTAAATATGTTTCTTTAGCATTTATGTGATTTAATTTACTTCCGTGAAATAATCCGATTGCGTCGTTATATTCATTGTCGTTTATATGTATGATTTTCTCTTGTTTATTTATATTATTTAATCTTGATTGAGTTTCATTATTTACGGGATTTATTTCTGACTTGTAAACCTTATCGTGTGAGAATTTCTTTTCGTTATTGATTTTTGATTTTATTATTTGTGAAATTTGTTCCTTACCTATTTGCCGATGGTCGTCCTGTACCTGAATTAAATTATTACTTAACTTATCATTTTGCGAGGTGCCTGTATATTTTATTTTGTTCGGAATAACCGCCCTGTAACAAGGTGCTTTTGTATTTGGGATAAACTCTTCTATTTTAACGGGTTGGTCGATTTTATTGTGTTCTTTACACATTGAATATACATATTTCATTATACTGTCTGCATTGCTCGCTTCTTGTCGAGGCTTGTGCAAGACATCTAACCTAATTTTATCTGTAATATTTTTTTGTACACTCCCCGTATAATTATTATTATAATTCTGGTGATCGTAAGAATTATTTAATATCCTATTTGCTTTATTTTGAATTTGCTCCGTTATATCTTTTTGTATCGTCCTCGTATCACTCACATTTTTATTTCGACGATATTCATATGTGTTTAATGAAACTTGATCCCGTTTACATTTATTATGGGTGAAGTTTTCTCCTGTGTCCTTTGTTACTTGTTGTAACCTTCTATCGTCATCATTTAATGGCTGATTACGCTTTCCTAGTTCGAGTTCAAGTGCAATAATGCTTCTGTCTATTGTATTACTTACGTTAAGGTGATTCATTTCATCATTTGCTTTGATGAGCCTACTTATCCGATTGTTATTGCTACTACTATTACTACCCATCTTATCTTCATGATCCCTTGTATGAGGGAAGTTTATCTTAATGCTTCGATTTTTTAAATTGAGTCTCTGGTTTTTAAAATCAATGTTCGCTTGATTTTTTATCAAAAAGTCAATTCCAATAAGAGCTACGAAATTTTTGTTAAATTCAAATAGGCAAAACTCTTGCTCACTGTCCGTTAGTGAGTTTAAAATTATTCTGGCTCGATTATTATGGCTGGAATAACCATGAGCACTTTTAATTAAAAACGGGTGATTGTAAATCTTATTATAAAAGTTGTTATATGCTATGGACGGTTTTAAAAGGCTCTTAGTACTACCGGAGTCGAGCAGTATTTTTCCGGGTAGTTCTTTTATTATTACGTAGGGTAATTGGGATATTGTGTTAAAATTATTAATATCTATTACGGTTCTGTTTTTGAGCTCCCTGCTATCGGAAAATTTTGATGCTGTGCATCGTATAATTCGGAGGGTGATTGTTCATTATATGTTGCGTCATAATTTAATTCTTCTGGTAAGAATTGTTGTCTTCTTTCTAGTTCATTGAAAGGAAAAGAATTATTTGTTTCGTTATAGTTTACTTCTTCTGGTATGAAATTTTGTCTTTTTTGAAAATTGTTGGAAGGAAAATTGTTTCGTCTATTTTGTGAGGGTTGTTGTCGGCTGAAATTAGTATGTCTCGTGTTGTTGCTGCCGACATCCATAGCCTGTGGATATCTTCTAGTATTGTCATTAGGGTTGTACGTCGGTCTTCTCATTGAGTATTGATTTGAAGGGTTGCCCTGAAATTGTGGGCTAGACATTTGGGGTCTGTTTGAATTATAGTTAAAAGGTGCACGATAATTTTGTTGTTGGAAGGGTTTTTGAAATTGAATATTGTTAAAATTTGGGGTATTTCTTTGGAAAACTGGTTTTTGTTGTTTGTCGTGCCTGTTATTGTTATTATTGTTGAAATTTGACCGTTGTATTAATCTGTCCCTATATTCATAATTTTCCTCGGAAAATATAAATTTTAAAGCTTGTTCTATGCTGCCCGGTCGAGTGGATCTGACCACCATACCGAGGGGGTTTTTTAATCCACCGATAAACGCTTTCAGTGTCTGTTGTCTGTACATGTTTTGTTTTAATCCTAAAATTCCCTCGTTACGTTCATTAGATATTAAATTAGAGATGAGTAATTGTTCAATGTGTCTGCAACGATTACTGAATGCTAAGGCATCCTCGTTATGTCTCTGTTTCAGTGTTAATAATTCGCCTAGTAAGCTAATTTCATCTCGCTGGTCGGTGAAGTTCTCAACAATTGCCCGTCTTAAGTCTACCCATGTGTTTATAATTTTAGTGTTAATAATTAACCTGGCTCGTGCAATTAGTTTCGTTTGAATATAATTTAATAGAAAATGGTTTAGATATAAATTTGGATTATCTGCATCATAGAATTGGTTCATTACTAGATCACAAGCTTTTAAGAAGTTCCCTACATTTTCAGGTTGTCCGTTAAATTCGGGGATTGCTTTAAGGTAAAACTCTTGGAATTGATTTGCCATATTTAAATTGTTTCTAGAATTATTTATATCGGGTTGTTCTACAATATCAATTTCGCCAATACTAATATTTCTTAATCTATATTCCAAATGTTCTAAATTATCAATATCGCTATCAGACATATAATATTATCAATATATGAGGAAATACAGTATATATATATATATACATATATATATATATATATATATATACATATATATATATATATATATATATATATATATATATATATATATATATATATATAGGAAATAAAGGAAGCAAACAACTTACAGAATCGATGCTATTGCTGCTGTCTTCATGACGTCTCTCTTGATCGGTTCTTTGGCTGTTAAGCGTTGAAACGCAAAGAATCAATATACTCTTGGTTCTTCAGCACTATCCGTTGCGACTGCGCCAGTTAACTTTCTTGTTAACACACTTGACTTTTTAAAAGAATTTATTGATTATAGTTACATAAAATACTTATGAATAATAATAAAAAATGATAAATATAAATTATGACAATTTAAGAGACTCAAGCAATAACAATGTAGGAATGTTCGTCTGTGGTCTGGTAACTTCCATATATAGTCTCTGGTGGGGCGTGGACCGAGAGGCGGTTTCCACCTAAGTTGCAGTCTTGAAGGTGATCCTAGCAGGTGGCTGGTTGCTGAATTGAAGGTCTAGTTGTTTACCCATTTATGAATAGTCTATTCTTCTTATTGCGCTGCTTTTAATTAACCCATTCGTCAGCGACCTTGGGTGTTGAATCGGGATCTGTACTTCTTATATACATTGTATGAGTTGGCTATTGTTATCTCGCGCTTTTGACGTGTTGAGGAAAGCCCCATTTATTTGTCTTTAAAAGCCTATAACTTTTTTGTCTTTTAACTTACAGAGCTCAATTTTCGTAAATAAGTTATCTATAATGATATATACCCGTGTTTGGTTGCCCTTACTTTGTCATTTCCGGAGATATAATTTTTTTTGAAAGGAAACACAAAATTTTCCGGGAAAACTTGGGCCGATTTTACTGTCTAACAAACTTATCCAAGCCACTTGCAAACGGAAGGAAGGTATTCACCAAATTAAATCAAATTCGGCCCATTATTTTTTAAGTTATCGGTGTGATACATATATATATATATATATATATATATATATATATATATATATATATATATATATATATATATATATATATATATATATATATATATATATATATATATATATATATATATAAACATATAAAAATTGAAACGTACCCCGTATATGTGTTCTAGGGGGCTTAGCGCTCATTTCAAGAAATTTTTTCCAAATTCAAAAGTCAGGATCTCCTCATTAGTGACTTCTTTTTAAAGAAAATTCACTAAAAGGAAAATTTTATACAAAAATTGTTCAAAGACGAAACGCGGAAACCATGAAATGTGAATATCTTCAATGAAATAAAGTACTAAAGCATTATATGAGTATATTTCTATCGATCGCGTGAAACCAGACGTATCCCAAAAGTCGCAAAAGTAAGTACAACTTACGTTTTTCCTACAGGAATTTCCAAATTACTCCAAAAGTTTGCTTCTGCCCTTATCTTTATTGTGATTTTCGTCATCTACACCCTAAAACATGTCTATATACAAAATTTCATAAAAATCGAACAGGTGTAAACCTTTACGAAAGGTTCAATACATAATTTATTTAGTTTTTTATTATAGCAAAGATATTTCAACCAAATATGGTGCGCCAGTTGCTCAGATATAGCGTGCACAATGTGCCAAAATATGCACTCTCCCTTTAAAGGAAAAAAAGTTATAAGCATTTAAAGAAAAATTCTGCTGCACGGGTGGTTAAAATTGGCCAAAATACCAAAATAATACGTGATTAACAAAATGTATTGCATATTACAGATAAAGATAAGTTTCTTTGGTACATAAATGTAAAAAACTACAAAAAGTTTTCAAATGTTATGATTTTTCTCCTAAAAACGTCAAACTTTTTAAACGATTTTTCAGAATTGGTGATTTTTAAAAAAACATGCTAAAACGAAGGCGGGTTTTGGACAATAAACATTGCAAGAAGTGTGCTTAACATGGTCTTACATTTCTGTTTCAGTAGCTGTTGTTTTTCAATAGACTCAAGATTTATTTGAAAGAAATTCTTTCTGCGATTTTATAGCAGTTGTTTAAATTATAGAGCTCGTGATTTAAATGTGTTATAATTGATCTAATTAACAAAATAAACGTGAAAAAATCTCCCTTCAGTCAATAAATCGATAAACTATATACAGATGGTAGTAGTGCCTTGAATGCAGCAAGTGCATTATGGTAGCGCGTTCCCATCAGCTTTTTTCAAATTTAACTAAACTAATTTTACCTCAATCAATAGAATCCAACGTTAATATGTAAGAAAACCTTTATAAACGCAATATATGTATGAAATTTTATCAGACCAAAGTTATTGTTTCTGGAGATAATTTTTTTTTACTTTGTTAAGATTTTTTTATTTTAAAGACTTTTATGAAAATTCGCTACTATAATGCACTTGCTGAATCCAGATTTTTTCGGGACATTCCCGCCTTTACCCCGAATACAAATTAAAGGTGAGCTTTTCATGTCAGTTTGTTGTATTTAAGACCTAAGAACTGAGTGACTATGAAAGGTGACACTCGCGTATCCTTGTTTCTTTATTTTGAATATGTCTTAACAAACATATTACACGATTTGTCATCTTAATCTCTCCACCACATTTTTCAAAACCCTATTTGTCAAAACCTGAAACGAGCCATAAATCTCTTGTAATTTATGTGTTTTGTTGATTACAGTGCCGACACCATGTGAATACGATTACGACTGTTCGGACCTGGAAAATGCGATATGTGTTGAGAACTTCTGTAAATGCGTTGCCGATGACTTTAACACGACAGTCGAATGTTCATTCAAACCGAAAAAGCTTGTCAACAAAATAGGTGAATCTTGCGACTCGTCTGACGAATGCAGAAATATCAACTTTTCTGAATGTAGCAAAGACACCAACAAATGCGTATGCAAAGAAAATATGGTACCTGCCAGTGATTATAGGAACTGTCTTAAAAGTAAGTTTTATTACTGTTTGCATAACTCTTCCTGGGATCTGAATTTAGTGCAAATAATAAAACCATCTACAAAGTGTAAGAAATGATGATGTTAATAAAATTGGAACATATTCTCCCTATTTGCCATGTTGCTTGTATTTTTAGTTTTATTTGTACAGTATAAGGTAAACATGTTGACACTATTATTTCTGAATATCCTTCCTCCGAGGTCACTATTCTTGGTGACTTCAATGTCCATAATAAGGAATGGCTAGGATCTTCAAAAACCGATCCACAAGGAAGAACAGCGGAGGCCTTTGCAGTCAGCAATTCTTTAGCCAATATGGTTCAGCAACCTACTTACTTTCCTCCCATCCCAACACACAACTCAAACCCCTTGGATCCCCTTCTTACTACAAATCCTGACTGCTATAAGATATCAGTCACCGCCCCTCTGGGTCGCTCAGACCACGGCATGGTCACTGCTTCCTGCGCAATGCAACCTGAGGTCACACAGTCATCACACCCACGTATCGTTTGGCACTACAACTCCGCGAACTGGGACGAAATGGAAGATTACTTTTCCTCATTTCCATGGGAGTCTGTCTGCTTCTCTCATCCTGACCCTTCTGATATCTCAGAAAACGTCACCGAAATTATCCAAGCTGGCATGGAATTATTTATTCCACGTACACAGAAAACCTCTGCAGTCAGTCAAAAGCCCTGGTTCTCTAAATCCTGTGACAAGGCCAGACTTGAAAAGGTCAAAGCTCACAAAAAGATTCTACATAATCCCAGTCAACAAAACCGTCAAGCATTTAACGACGCAAGAAACCGCTATGTCCGCATTCTTTTTGAGGCAAAAAGACACGTTTAATAACCACATCAAAAACAAAGTCCTCTTAAGCTCCAGCGGCAGCAAACCCTTCTGGACTCTTGCTAAATCTATTGGAAATAATTTCTACAAGAGCACGTTCCCACCTCTTGTCTCAGGGGATGAAATTGTTTCTACCGCCCTGGGCAAGTGAACTTTTTGCCTCGTTGTTCGCCGGCAATTATACTCTCAACCAACCTCCAAATATTCAACCACCAACAATCCCCAATGTCGCGTATAAAATGACGGATATCATTTTCAAAACTAAAACGGTACGAAAGATGCTCTCTTCTCTTAATACCAGGAAAGCCTCTGACCTTGACGAGATTTCAGCAATTGTTCTCAAAAAATGGCCACCAGAACTTGCTCCTGTCCTGATTCGTCTGTTTCAGACATCTTACAATAGAGGCATATTCCCTAGTAATTGGAAAACTGCTCGAGTACAACCCGTCCCCAAGAAAGGATCGAAAGCGCTTCCTAGCAACTAAAGGCCTATTTCTCTCCTTTCAGTCATCTCTAAAGTGATGGAAAAGTATATAAACACCGAATTACTAAAATTTCTTGAAAAACACAGTCTAATCCACGACAGGCAGTAAGGATTCCGTCAGCGCAGATCAACTGCCGACATACTTTCCTTTGTCACCCATTCTTGGAAGAAGTCTATAGAACTACACGGTGAACCCCAGAATGTTGCTCTAGACATATCCAAAGCATTCGACCAGGTCTGGCACGCAGCGCTGCTTAATAAACTACCGTCCTATGGCCTACCACCAAAACTCTGTGCGTGGACAGGCAATTTCCTCTCTAACCGGAGCATTTCTGTTGTCGTGGATGGCCATTCCTCTAAACTGTATCCAATTAATGCAGGAGTTCCTTAAGGTTCAGCTTTAGCCCCTACTTTGTTTCTTCTCCACATCAATGACCTCCTCTCTAGCACATCCAACCCAGTTCACAGTTACGCGGACGACAGCACCCTTCACTCCAATATACAATATTCTAAGCCTGTCTCTTTAGCCCAACTAGATGAGGATCGCAGACTCATGGGGGGTTCTATCTCCGTGGATCTCCAAAAAATATTAGACTGGGGAAGTAGAAATCTTGTACAATTCAACCCCACCAAATTACAGTCTTGCTTTCTTTCTCATAAGAGAGACACTAGCCCTAGACCCATCACAATAAACAACCAAGTTATTCAAAGTAATGAGTCCTTTTCACTTGTTGGCATCTCTGTGGATCTAAATCTCAATTGGCACCAACATGTCACATCAATTGCAGAATCGGCTGTTAAGAAATTAGGTTTCCTGTTCTGGGCTTGCAAATACTTTTCACCAGCTAATCTCTATACTTTATATACTTCACAAACAAGACTAAACCTCGAATACTGCTCCCACATCTGGGGTGCTGCTGCCGCTCCTATACTCGCTATCCTGGACTCTATTCAGAAGAGAGCCATACGTCTCATCGGTGACCCTACCCTCACCCAAAGGCTGCCATACCTTGCCCACCGACGTGCCGTTGGTGACCTCTCTCTCTCTTTTATAGATATCTGCACGGGCACTGTTCAGAGGAGCTTTATTCCATTGTTCCTCCACCTGCTTCCCCCAACAGATCTACCAGAGGAACAGAGCGAATGCACCCTTTTACTGTCCAGGTCACCAGACATAGAACATCTTGTTATGCCCGCTCTTTTGTCCCGAGGACTTCCAAGTTGTGGAACTCCTTGCCGGCACATGTTTTTCCTTCTCTCCCGAACCTCCAAACCTTCAAGTCCAGAATTAACAAGTTGCCTCTTTCCTCCTTGTCGACACCCACTGTATTTAGGCTGTAAGCCCTCGTGGTGTGTTGTTGAAATAAAATAAAAAAATAAAAAATAAAAACTATTAGGAAACGTCGTCAGATGGAGTAGATTCTGGGGACATCCATCGGAGATAATGCTATGTAATAATGGTATTCATCAATATACTAGTCTCATAAGATAAAGAATGCACTATTCTCACTATTATATGTCTAAAAAAAACCAATTACATTTTATACCGTGATGCCTGTGTACCAAAAGCTGACAGTGCGAAATGAAGGTGGAACCAATAACTGACTAAACGTTTCCCAATAGCGTCTTGATGCTTTCAGAGGCAGCCCAAAAGTGAGATACACACTGACCCAAACAGGCACATTTGGGAAGAAAACAAAAGATTGAAAGCCATGTTTATCAGTCTATAAAAATTGGTCAAATTCTTTCATAGCTGTTACATTATAAATCCCTCTTTTATTGATTAATAACGGTTTTAATGCTCCTGACTACGTCCCTCAACTTGTACCACAGCCTATCTGATTTTCTGTGCCATCTCCAATGCATTCCGGTCTTTTCCATAAAGCTAACATACACTTCTTTCGTGGACTTCTTTTCCCGGATAATATGCACCTTGATAGTGCACTATTACAAAAGAGCTTTTGGAAATCATGTCTTCATTCTTTTGTTCGTTTTTCTCGTTCGTCTTAATTTTTCTCGCATTTACAGTTTGGTTCATACTTTTTTTCTTAGTACTTCTACCAGTTTCTATTTTATGGGCGTCATTTTCTTTGTCAGTGCGTTTAAGTGAAGTGTCTTTAAAAAATTCACTAGTGAGGGGATCTTGACTTTTGAATTTTGAAAAAATTTCTTCTAATGAGCGCAAATAGGACCCATAAAACCCATATCCGGGATCAGTTTCAATTTGTATAGGTTTATATATATATATATATATATATATATATATATATATATATATATATATATATATATCATACCGATAACTTAAAAAATAATGGACCGATTTTAATAAAAATTTGGTGAGTACCTTCCTTTTGTAAATGGCTTGGATAAGTTCGTTAGCCAGGAAAATCGAACAACGTTTTCCAGAAAAATTTTTGGTTTTCTTTCGAGAAAAAAAATCTCCGAAAATGACTTCAATATTCGGTACGCTGGTTTCTGTCATAAAGAGTATATTTTGTGCGAAAATTTAGATCTCTACGTTCAAAGACAAAGCAATTACAAGCCTCTGATTAAAATAAAGTTGAAACGTCAAAATTGATAATTCTATTTAATTCTATTTCGTACATTATTACGCATTTGCGCTTTATGAGTTAAAAATAGGGCTCAAAATGACTAACAACTTCCTAGATCTGTGTCTCAGCCGCCATTTTCTTTCATTTCGTTAAAATCTGAGAACAAAAACAAACAAAAAAATCAATTTTAAACAAAAATTGTATGGTGTAAATAATTAAGACGTTGTTATAAAATTAATATACAAGACTATATACCTGTTAGTACATAAATCTGTCATGTCGAGAATGAGACTGTGTAATTTCGATGAATTTTTAGCGAGTTTTTGTATGACAATTTCTTTTAGGACGAGATGAAAACTTTTAAGATGTAATTCAATTTGAATAGCACATCTGGTTGGTTGTTAGTGCCCTAACTTAGTAAAACCGTTCCATACTCAATACAGCTGTATGCTTTTCCAGTGGCTTCACAATAGCTTGTTATTTTCTGTAACCTATTTCAATTTTTACTAGACGCAGCAAGTGCATTATGGTAGCGAATTTTGATTACAGTTTCAAATTTCAATAGCTCAATTTGCTATTAATCTAATGTTCGTTGCCCAGGAACCAGTTTTTTCGGGAACATTTTAGGTTTATTTTAGGAAAATGTTTGTACATTTTCAAACAATAAAGTCATTTTGATGAAATATGGTACATTGTTTCTACTATATAGGATATACCGGTACCAAATTTCATGCCTGCTTTCTTTAAAAAAATACATATTTTTTATTAAAAACATTTTTATGAAAATTCACTACCATAACGCACTTGCTACGTCCAGATTATTTTCTCCTATTCTACGTGTTCGCTCTGACTTTTCTTCCTCAATCTTCCGCTTTTTCTCGGGCAAACTCCTATAAAAATCTTGCCATTGCCTGGAAGATGTGACAGCAGGTAGTCCTACTTTCACCTTCCTCTTCTTATCTTTTTTCGGTTTCTTGGGCCGATACTGCAATGTTTTGAATAGTGTTGGTACTCCTTCTGGAATGTTTTTCGTAGTTTCGGGAGATTTTTCTTCAATCTTTGACTTCTTTTCCGCCATTTGATCCCTCACACCATCAAAAATCTCACCCAACATTTCTCTAATCAACTCTTTCACTTAAATCTGCCATACAAAATGGTCTGCTGTAGCATGGGCACTATCGTCCCCAGATGAGTTATCAATCTCATTTAGATCCCGAGAATTGAGAAATTCTTCCAACCATTCAGCCTCTATCACAAGACTAGTCTCCGGAATTTCAACAGAAAAAGGGTCGTCATTGTTTTCGAATAGAGCTGAAGGGCTATGAACTTCTACATCCATATCCATTTCAGAAGCAACTGTTTTCAATATTGCCATTCACTTTCCACCACAAGAAGAATACTGGTGTGTCTTCACGTGAAGCCTGCTATTCAGACCCTGATTGTTTGAACAATGTTAATGACTCTGGTCGAATTGCCGTGTTGAATTTTTCAATGAACTATTCATCCATGATCTCATCTTCATTCGTCTGTGTCTCATCTTTTGGATTTTAGTTATCCTCTTTCATATATTTCTCATATTTTATTGCTAACTTATAGAGGTGCTAAAGCCATTAGCCAAGGTCTTCTTACTGATAGTTTTGGTGGGAACTCTTTGCAACAGAGGAGCAAAATTTTCTTTCTTAAGTGTGTCCTTGGAATTTTCTATTTTCCATTTTATAGTTTCTTTCTTCCAGCTATTCTTGAGTGCATGGAACACTGCCACACACATAGGCTGCAGAATGTGCGTCACGTTGGGAAACAAGGCAATAAGGATAATTCCATTTTCATTACATAATTCACTCAAGTGGAGAGTCAAGTGGGACGTGTGTCCGTTCACAAACAGAATGACTGGAAGGGGTATTTCCATTTTCTTCAGCCAATATGTTTGTTATGTACATGAAAAAGGTTTCTTCCGTCTTCCAGCCACTATCGCTCGTCCCGATACTCCAATCTGAAGGAATGGATTTACTTTTTTTTTTCAACAACACACCACGAGGGCTTACAGCCTAAATACTACCGTACCGTGGGTGTCGACAAGGAGGAAAGAGGCAACTTGTTATTTCTGGACTTGAAGGGTTAGAGGTTCGGGGGAGAAGGAAAAACATATGCCGGCAAGGAATTTCACAACTTGGAAATCCTCGGGACAAAAGAGCGGGCATAACAAGATGTTCTATGTCTGGTGACCTGGACAGTAAAAGGGTGCATTCGCTCTGGTCCCCTGGTAGATATGTTGGGGGCAGCAGGTGGAGGAACTATGGAAGAAAGCTCCTCTGAGCAGTGCCCGTGCAGATATCTATAAAAGAGAGATATGTCACCAACGGCACGTCGGTGGGCAAGGGATGGCAGCCTTTGGGTGAGGGTAGGGTTACCGATGAGACGTATAGCTCTCTTCTGAATTGAGTCCAGGATAGCGCAGGTAGAAGCGGCAGCAGCACCCCAGATGTGGGAGCAGTAATCGAGGTTTCGTAAGAAGGTATTCTTTCGTAAGCGAATACAATCATGGGAGGTGTCAACATTCCTGCTACATCTCCTCCAATCCAAGTCGCCAAACATTCCTTCTCATTCCCACTCTTGCTGTGGACAGTCTTGCCCCTTTATTTGCCAGCACCTTCGAACATTTTCGACTAAGGAAATGCAGTTTCATCCATGTTGAATACCCTTTTTGTATCTTCCAAAATATAATACAAATAATTTTTCTTGAGATAGGATTCTACTTCATCGAACCACCCCTTCAGCTGCTCTTCGGTAATACAAGCTTTGTTTGCCGTTAAGTTTTTTGAGATGCGTTCAGAAATGTTTGAAGGCGTTTGTCTAGGTATCTTATCCAAAATCATATGGACACTTTCAAAGAACTGCTCTTTCGTTACTGGGAATCCACATTCTCTCATATGAAGAATTCATTTTGTTAAACCTTCTTCTTCTTTAGATGATAAATAAGTGACACGTCACATCTTCCTTTTCTCTGGGTATTTAACGGAATTTTCTTATAAATGAGTTTGGTGAATTTTCTTTGAAGAAATATTTGAGAATTTTTGTATGAAAAATTATTCAATTGATGGAACATTTTTTAAATGAAATTCGGCGAAAATAAGGTTTTAATGGATTTTCGTGCAAACAAATCATTTTATTTTCAATTTTAATTACAGATTAGACATATAATTTGAATTTTATGTATGCTTTTATCAGAAGTTTGTGTAAGAAATATTTAGCCAAATTTGATGCCTGCTTTCATTAAAAAAAGACATATCTGCCATTAAAAATATTTTTTGAAAATTCACTACCATAACGCACTTGCTACGTCCAGATTTTTAATAACTACCAGTATTTTGACTCATAGAATACGATGTTTGAGTTTGGTAACTATAAACTGACTCATATATATATATATATATATATATATATATATATATATATATATATATATATATATATATATATATATATATATATATATATATATATATATATATATATATATATATATATATATATATATATATATATATATATATATATATATATATATATACAGGGTGGCGCATTGAAAACAAAACAGACCGATTTGCGTCCAGACAAAATTTTCTTTTAAGAAACGCTGAATTACTTCAATTTTAATATTGAGGGGGTCATGTTTTGACATAAAACTCAACTTTGTCACATCAACCCCTTAAGGGTGGTGATAACAACCCTTATATTTTAAATATGAAACATGGGTCGAGTGTTACATCATTTGAGAGCTCTTTCTTTTCAAAATTCAGCACACTAATTTTTTTGGAAGTTTTAGCAACTCGTTTAAAAATTATTCACAGTTGGAATTGCAAGAACGTATTTCATTCATTGTGATAAGAAATGCACTAATTAGTCAATTTTTCGTTAAAAAAAAGTAAAAAACTAAACTAAACGTTCAAAAATGTTTATTCAGTTAAGTAAATGTTCAAATTGTTGACCACCAGCTTCCATACAAAAGTACAAATTTTGTTCTAAACGAGCTCTGACATTCTGGAGCATTTGTGGAGTTATTAGACGGCATTCTTCAACAATGCGTCGTCGTAATTCTTAGAGACTCCGGTTCTGTTGCGAAAATGCTACTCTTTAAATGGCCCAATAAAAAGAAGTCTAAAAGAGTTAAATCCAGTGTTATTTCGTGTTTGGGTATTGTAAAAAAAGTTTCTTAAGAAAATAGGACACTTAAAATTCCTTATGCCTAAGTATTATTAGTAGGTATATTTCAGGACATAAATCAATAAAAGTGGAATACAATAATGTTTAGTCTAATTAAGTTTTTATGTAATTTCAGTCTCAAAGGGCATTGGTGACAATTGTGAGGAGAGCATCCAGTGCCAGATGAGGACACCGTACAGCGGCTGTCAAGACGACAAATGTGTGTGTCAACAACAGATGCACGAATTCAGAGGCTCCTGTTATAAAGATGTTGGTAAGTAAATGCACTAGAACTATAAGCCGCCACTGTTAACCTAGCACCTCATTTGTTTACTGTCAACGAATGAGTTGCCTTACAGCTAGCTATTTACATTCCCTAAATGGTGAATGGGAGCAGAAGCCACCCTATCACATGGATCATTAGTTAAGAAATATTGTGCTGAAAAATTATTTGTCGTATGTCGTATCTGTATGACACAAAACCAACAAAACATATACGAAACGACCACCTACGAAGTTAAATATAAATTACCTACTTCTGTTGGGTAATGTTTTCTTTAGTTACATATTTTTCTATTATCATCATCACAGTCTAAAGGCGATGTCGCTGTCTCGTTTTATTAGTGATGGGCGATTATGAATGACACAATCGAAATATAGCGATTATGCCAGTATAATCGTTTATCCGATTATGACGAGAAGGTCATTCGTTAATTCGTTGAAATCATTCGGTAGAATCACTTGAATCTCGCAACTCACACTCATAACCGATTTGAAATATGAAATAGGAAACATGTATAGAACTAATTCTAATATCTTAGCAACACACATTGTTAGTTCAAATATAACATCTTAGTTCAAATATAACATCTAACAGCTCAGTGGTAGGCTGACGGGAATTATTTTGGAGTAAAAAACAAAAACAAAAGTCTGGACGCAGCAAGTGCGTAACGGTAGTGAATTTTCATTTAAATGTTTTTAATAGGAAATATGTGTGTTCTTTTTTAAGAAAGCAGGCATCAAACTTGGTTACCAGTATAACCAATATAGTGGAAACAATGTGCCATGTTTCGTCAAAATAACTTTATTGTTTGAAAATGTACACAACTTCCCGACAGTAAAATTAAAATGTTCCGGAAAAGAATGAGTAACTTGGTTGTTCATTGTGATGGGTCTAAGGCTGGTTTATCTCTTATGAGATAGAAAGCAGGACTGAGATCTGGTGGAGTCGAATTCTACAAGATTTCTACTTCCCCAGTCTAATATTTTTTGGAGATCCACAAAGACAGAACCCTCCATGAGTCTGCACACCTCATCCAATTGGGCTAAAGAGACAGGCTTAGAATATTGTATATTTGAGTGGAGGGTGCTGTCATCCACGTAACCGTGAACTGCGTTGGATGTGATAGAGAGGAGGTCATTGATGTGGAGAAGAAAGAAAATAGGGAATAAAGCTGAACCTTGAGGGACTCCTGCGCTAACTGGATACAGTTTAAAGGAATGTCAATCCACGACAACAGAAATGCTCCGGTTGGAGTGGAAATTTGCTGTCCAGATACAGAGTTTTGGTGGTAGGCCATAGACCGGAAGCTTATTAAGCCGCGGTGCGTGACAGACCTGGTCGAATGCTTTGGATATGTCCAGAGCGACAATCCGGGATTCACCGTGTAGTTCCATAGACTTGTTCCAAGAATGGGTGACAAAGGAAAGGAGGTCGGCAGTTGATCTGCGCTGACGGAATCCATACTGCCTGTCGTGGATTAAACTGTGTTTTTCAAAAAAAATAGTAATTTGGTGTTTATATACTTTTCCATCAATTTGGAGGCAACTGAAAGGAGAGAAATAGGCCTGTAGTTGCTAGGAAGCGCTTTAGATCCTTTCTTGGGGACGGGTTGTACTCGAGCAGTTTTCCAGTTACTAAAGAATATACCTCTATTGTAAGATATCTGAAACAGACGAGTCAGGACATGAGCTAGTTCTGGTGCGCATTTTTTGAGAACAATTGCTGGGATCTCGTCAAGGCCAGAGGCTTTCCTGGTATTAAGAGAAGAGAGCATTTTGATGCAAGGCTTGATGCATAATATTGCAGTTTTTCTCAACCTGAGTTTGTTCAGATATAAAATCTGCATCGGAGAAAATGTGACGGTTAAATAATACCACTAGCAGCTATTTCGACACACTGTGATTTTAAAAATGCTTTACCCAAAAGTTCTGCCAAGTCAAACTGTGTGAGGGCGCGTTGGTTACCACGAAGTTAATTTCTAATTTCCTCACTGTAATAGCCTTGAAACTTCCCATTAACATTTTATCAAGGAGTTGAAATTTATGCGTTAAGTGTAAATATGATTTTCACGAGCTAGACGAATAGCTTCTAAATTTTGTGTGTGGCTATAATGGACATCTAACACCAGCATAACTGGACACTCTTTTGTTGGTTTAAGGGTGGTGTAAAAAAAACTAAAAAAACAAAACCAAACGTCAAAAATGTTTATTCAGTTAAGTAAGTGTTTAAACTGTTGACCACCAACTTCCATACAAAAGTACAAATTTTCTTCAAAACGAGCTTTGTCATTCTGGAGCACTTGTGGAGTTATTAGACGGCATTCTTCAACAATGCGTCGTCGTAATTCTTCCAGAGACTCCGGTTCTGTTGCGAAAATTCTACTCTTTAAAAGGCCCCATAGAAAGAAGTCTAAAGGAGTTAAATCCGGTGATCTAGGGGCCACTCAATAGCACCTCTACGCCCAATCTATTGCTCTGGAAACCTTTGTTCAAAAACTCCCTAACACGTTGTGAAAAATGCGGAGGAGCTCCATCTTGTTAAAACACTAATTGATTTTCTTGATAGCGATCATCATTTTCAACAGTGTCAATTAGTAGAGGGTAAACGATATCTTCTAGGAACTCCAAATAGGTTTCGCCACTCAAATTTCCATCAAGAAAAATTGGTCCGATTAAACGGTCTCCAAAAATGCCAGTCCAGACATTCAATTTCTGTGGAGTTTGAGTGTGGACTTCGTGAAAATTTATTGGATTATTATCTGCCCAATAAAGACAAGTATGACGATTGCCTGTATAGTTTAATAAAAACGTTTGTTGTACAAGATGAATTTTATACGGGTGAAATTTATGATGCTTCAATATTCGCTAAATAGTTCTTCTTTTATTGTTTGAAACAGTGGCTAATTTTCTCGTGTTCAAAGTTGGGTCTGCAGCAATTTGTCCTACAACTTCAATTTCAGTAGTCTCATTTCTAACCGGAAATTCACGTTCAGGATTCCCTTTTTTGTTGGCTACTGAACCTGTCGAAACTTTGCAACTAACTCCAAAATGTATTTTCTGTTAACATGTCTGTTCGGATGTCGTTCATTAAACAAATTTGCGGTACGGTTGGCACAGTCATCGTTTTTGAAAAAAAGAGTAATTATTTCAACATTTTCTTTTACAGAATACACCATTGTGAAATTAATTTTCGGTAGTACTATCAAGTATCAAACCGACCGATAAACTGAAATAATAAACCGCATTTCTCTCATTCCGATAAGAAATGTTCTGATAGTCAATTTTTTGTTTACAAACCAACAAAGCATTGACTATCAGCACATTTCATATCGGAATGAGTGAAATGCGTTTTTGCATCTTCAACTGTGAATAATTTTTAAACGAGTTAATAAAACTTCCAAAAAAATTAGTGTGCTGAATTCAGAAAAGAAAGAGCTTTCAAATGATGTAACACTCGACCCATGTTCCGTATTTAAAATATAAGGGTTGTTATTACCACCCTTAAGGGGTTGATGTGACAAAGTTGAGTTTTATGTCAAAATATGTCCCCCTCCCCCATCATTGCTAGTAACTGTATTTCCACTACCAAAGTTTCACAAAAGAATATTCATATTTAGGGGTAGTTTATTCCTGAAGTTTTTTCATTTTTTAGTGCGACCAGAAAAAGTATGAATACGACCAAGCTATAAATTTATACAGAATCACTGGTGGTAACTGTCTTTCCGCTACCAAAGTTTCACAAAAAAATATTCATATTTAAGGGTAGTTTACTCTTGAGGTTTTTTTGTTTTTTAGTGCGACCAGAGAAAGTATGAATGCGACCAAGCTTTAAACTAACACAGAATCACTGCTGGTAACTGTCTTTCCGCTACCAAAGTTTCACAAAAAAATATTCATATTTAAGGGTAGTTTACTCTTGAGGTTTTTTTGTTTTTTAGTGCGACCAGAGAAAGTATGAATGCGACCAAGCTTTAAACTAACACAGAATCACTGCTGGTAACTGTCTTTCCGCTACCAAAGTTTCACAAAAAAATATTCATATTTAAGGGTAGTTTACTCTTGAAGTTTTTTAATTTTTTAGTGCGACCAGAAAAAGTATGAATACGACCAAGCTATAAATTTACACAGAATCATTGCTGATAACTGTATTTTTGCTGCCAAAGTTTCACAAAAAAATATTTATATTTAAGGATAGTATACTCTTGAGGTTTTTTCGTTTTTTAGTGCGACCAGAGAAAGTATGAATGCGACCAAGCTATAAATTTACACAAAATCACTGCTGGCTACTGTCTTTCCGCTACCAAAGTTTCACAAAAAAATATTCATATTTAAGGGTAGTTTACTCTTGGGGTTTTTTCGTTTTTTAGTGCGACCAGAGAAAGTATGAATGCGACCAAGCTATAAATTTACACAGAATCATTGCTGATAACTGTATTTTTGCTGCCAAAGTTTCACAAAAAAATATTTATATTTAAGGGTAGTATACTCTTAAGGTTCACTCAAGAATAAACAACCCTTAAATATAAATATTTTTTTGTGAAACTTTGGTAGTGGAAATACAGTTACTAGCAATGATTATGTGTAAATTTATAGCTTGGTCGCATTCATATTTCCTCTGGTCGCACTAAAAAACGAAAAAACCTCAAGAGTAAACTACCCTTAAATATGAATAGTTTTTTGTGAAATGTAGGTATCGAAAAGACAGTTACCAGCAGTGATTCTGTGTAAATTTAAAGCTTGGTCGCATTAAGACTTTTTCTGGTCGCACTAAAAAATGAAAAAACTTCAAGAGTATACTACCCTTAAATATAAATATTTTTTTGTGAAACTTTGGTAGCAGAAAGACAGTTACCAGCAGTAATTCTGCGTAAATTTATAGCTTGGTCGCATTCATATTTTCTCTGGTCGCACTAAAAAACGAAAAAACCTCAAGAGTAAACTACCCTTAAATATGAATATTTTTTTATTAAACTTTGGTAGCGGAAAGACAGTTACCAGCAGTGATTATGTGTACATTTATAGCTTGGTCGCATTCATATTTTCTGTGGTCGAACTAAAAAACGAAAAAACCTCAAGAGTAAACTACCCTTAAATATTAATATTTTTTTGTGAAACTTTGGTAGCGGAAAGACAGTTACCAGCAGTAATTCTGTGTAAATTTCTAGCTTGGTCGCATTCATATTTTCTCTGGTCGCACTAAAAAACCTCAAGAGTAAACTACCCTTAAATATGAATATTTTTTATTAAACTTTGGTAGCGGAAAGACAGTTACCAGCAATGATTATGTGTAAATTTATACCTTGGTCGCATTCATACTTTCTCTGGTCGCACTAAAAAACGAAAAAACCTTAAGAGTCAACTACCCTTAAATATGAATATTTTTTGTGAAACTTTGGCAGCAAAAATACAGTAGTCAGCAGCGATTCTGTGTGAATTTATAGTTTGGTCGCATTTATACGTTCTCTGGTCGCACTAAAAAACGAAAAAACCTCAAGAGTAAACTACCCTTAAATATGAATATTTTTTTGTGAAATTTAGGTATCGGAAAGAGAGTAAACTACCCTTAAAGGTGACTGTTTTTTGGTGAAACTTTGGTAGCGGAAAGACAGTTAGCAGCAGTGATTCTCTGTAAATGTATAGCTTGGTCGCATTCATACTTTTTCTGGTCGCACTAAAAAATTAAAAAACTTCAAGAGTAAACTACCCTTAAAAATAAATATTCTTTTGTGAAACTTTGGCAGCGGAAAGACAGTAGCCAGCAGTGATTCTGTGTAAATTTAAAGCTTGGTCGCATTAATACTTTTTCTGGTCGCACTAAAAAATGATAAAACCTCAAGAGTAAACTACCCTTAAATATGAATATTTTTTTGTGAAATTTAGGTATTGGAAAGACAGTTACCAGCAGTGATTCTGTGTGAATTTAAAGCTTGGTCGCATTCATACTTTTTCTGGTCGCACTAAAAAATTAAAAAACTTCAAGAGTAAACTACCCTTAAATATGAATATTTTTTTGTGAAACTTTGGTAGCGGAAAGACAGTAGCCAGCAGTGATTCTGTGTAAATTTATAGCTTGGTCGCATTCATGCTTTCTCTGGTCGCACTAAAAAACGAAAAAACCCCAAGAGTTAACTACCCTTAAAGGTGACTGTTTTTTTGTTAACCTTTGGTATCAGAAAGACAGTTAGCAGCAGTGATTCTCTGTAAATTTATAGCTTGGTCGCATTCATACTTTTTCTGGTCGCACTAAAAAATTAAAAAACTTCGAGAGTAAACTACCCTTAAATATAAATATTTTTTTGTGAAACTTTGGCAGCGGAAAGACAGTAGCCAGCAGTGATTCTGTGTAAATTTAAAGCTTGGTCGCATTAATACTTTTTCTGGTCGCACTAAAAAATGAAAAAACCTCAAGAGTAAACTACCCTTAAATATGAATATTTTTTTGTGAAATTTAGGTATCGGAAAGACAGTTACCAGCAGTGATTCTGTGTGAATTTAAAGCTTGGTCGCATTCATACTTTTTCTGGTCGCACTAAAAAATTAAAAAACTTCAAGAGTAAACTACCCTTAAATATGAATATTTTTTTGTGAAACTTTGGTAGCGGAAAGACAGTAGCCAGCAGTGATTCTGTGTAAATTTATAGCTTGGTCGCATTCATGCTTTCTCTGGTCGCACTAAAAAACGAAAAAACCCCAATAGTTAACTACCCTTAAATATGAATATTTTTTTGTGAAACTTTGGTAGCGGAAAGACAGTAGCCAGCAGTGATTCTGTGTAAATTTATAGCTTGGTCGCATTTACACTTTCTCTGGTCGCACTAAAAAACGAAAAAACATCAAGAGTAAACTACCCTTAAATATTAAGATTTTTTTGTGAAACGTCGGTAGCAGAAAGGCATCAACATTAGGATACAAAATATGAAATATCAAAGAAATCCTTAAAGATTAAAGCCTCGGTCGGCAACATTTGTTTTGGTCAGCAAATTACATCGTCCCAGAAATTTCATATATAACTTCGCCGTCTCATCATAAAAAAACAGACAGTGATATAAGAGCGAAGAATGTCATAAATCCCAACAATCATTAGTCAACTGTCGGTTTATAGGGCTCTCTGCGCTCGACAATTAAAATTCTTAAACATACATACAACAGAAGATGCGTTGTCTACCCTTCTAAGCGCCATTAACTAGATCTTATATTAATGAATATGACAAATATGAGAATAGTCAGAATTATGTTTTTCTCATACTTTTTGCTAAGTGTATACAACGCTCAACAGATCGTAAATTATAGTAACCTTTAAATAACCATTTTGTTTTAGAATGCTTCATTAATTTTTTTATGGTCTTGTTTGCTTATTTGGAGTCAAAAAACTTATTCTCTGGCTTGTTTATTTGCTCTTGTGATAGATGTTATGTGGTAATACCCTGCGTTTCTACTATACGCACAAAAACTTTAATTTCAACTTAAACTTTAAACGTTTTCATCACAACATTTTCAGTTAAATAAAGTTATTGAGTAAAGATGGGATCCTGTGATTAGCACTGATAAGTACAATTTGGAAACATAATAAAGTTCATAATCAGAGCTTCGTTGGTTCAGTGGTAATAACGTGTGCCTCTGAACTAAAGGTACTGGGTTCGATCCCAAGGTTCTCCTTTCACTTTTTCAGTACATACTGTAACATTAGCCTCGACCGAGGTTGTGGCATTGTATTTGAGCAAGTTAAACGTCTGCACGTTCCGCCCTTTAGAGGGGGCGTAAAGCCGTCGGGCCCGTGTCCATGCGATGTTGGGCACGTTAAAGGTCTCTACCCTCCTTACATAAAGGCAGGTGTTCGGCAAAATATCTAGGATATTGAGGTAAAACTACTCCCTGGCGGCGGTGATTGGCCATAGTCGCGGAAAGAGACCGACGTTAAAGAGACAAATACACACAGACACAAGTTCACAATCCTTACAACTGTAAGGAATGTATGCTAGCCCTAGTCACAGCGTCATTTTATTGTCAAAACACTATTATTTAACAGACACGTTTTTATGTACTATATTGTTAAGAGCATTATCACAAGTAATAACCTTTTGCATGATTATTCTTAAGTAGATAACACAACTGCTAAATGACATATCGACTGGTTTTTTTTTTGATATAGGAGGGAGAGATGCCCCATGCAGACCTCATTCACGACACCGTAGTGCGTGGGAGTAGGGACAGTGCAAAGACTTCGTCCGGCGATAAAAATACAATACACTGCGGAATTGCCTGCGACTTGTTTCCCATCTCAGTTCGGTCTCTCTACCTACGTGGGATATCGAGGTACTGTGAAACTCGTACTTCTCGTACACCTACTCACTAAAACTCCCTCCCTAGAAGTACCGGACCTTAGTCCATACCTCCGTCGGAAAGATTACACACAGTGACGTTTAAGTTTGAATGTTTCCATTCTGTTTTTGCCGCCGGGGCGTTAGCGGGTAAGTATAAGCTTTGTGCGTGTATGCTTATGTGGAAGTTTCTCATCGTAGTCGGTGGCACTCCGGAGAAGAGCATTTGGGTGAGAAGCGGCTTTTACGAACTGAGTTGTGGATAGTTGAGTTATAAACTCAAGTATCGAAGGCATTTCCAGATCAGAGTGAAGCTGACTGTTTATGACAAGCCATGGCGCTCCGCTAACCATTCTCAGAGTTTTATTCTGGACGATTTGAAGGGTCTTGATGTGTGTTGCGGCCGCGGTGGCCCATGCAGGTGATGCATAGGTCAAGGCTGGCCGGATGATGGCTTTGTACATGAGCAATGAGTTCATGGACAATTTGGAATTTCTATTTAGAAGTGGGAACAGCTTCGAGATGAACATCGAGGCTTTTCGTCGGGCGTGATCGACATGGGGGCGCCATGTTAAATGTTTGTCGAGGAAAACCCCGAGGTATTTGGCGGAATCTGGCCAGGGAATTAGACAGTTGTCTAATGAAACGTGTTCGTGAGGTGTGTGTCTCCTCCTGGAAAATAGGACTGCTGAACATTTATCGGGGTTTATGGCTAGAAAGGATTTCCTATACCAGCCTTGCAGCTCGACTACGGCGGTCTGAAGTCGTTCGGTTATTATCCTCGGCTGGGTGGAGCTGCTGATGATGGTAGTGTCGTCTGCGTACAGTGCGTTTGTCACGTTTAGGGGGGCTGTCGGAATGTCTGCGACAAATATATTGTACAGCAGAGCCGAACCCTGCGGGAGACCAGCCGTGGCTGAGTATGTTCTAGATCTGGCTCCCAGATGTTTGACCTGGTACTTCCTCCGTTTCAGGTATGACCTGATTATCAGAATCAGAGGGAGAGGATAACTAAATGATAGAAGTTTATTTAGGAGGTCCGCATACTAAACCCTATCGAAGACTTGAGCAATGTCAAGAAATATTGCACCAGTTGACTTGTTTTTATTAAATCCTTCGGTGATGTTTTCCACCACACGAAGCACTTGGTCTGTGGTGGAGTGCTGGTGTCTGAATCCGAATTGCTCATCCGGGAGGATATGATTTTCTGAGGTGAATGAAGCTAGCCTTTTCTGAATCAGTTTTTCGGCGATTTAGCCGATGACTGGTAGTAGGCTAATGGGCCTGTAGTTCTGAGGGAACAGCGGATCTTTGCTGGGTTTCGAGATGTTAATAATATTGGCAAGTTTCCACATGGAAGAAAAGTGTTGAAATCGCAGCATGTCATTCATAATCGTAACTAGGAATACTACGGCTTTGCGGCGGAGGTTTTTCAGTGCTACGTTGGAGATTCCATCGTATCCCGGAGCTTTCCTATTTTTTAGTGATTTGATTATTTGGGAAACTTTTTCGTAAGTTGTGGGCTCGATAGTAGTGTCTGGGGTGGCGCTAAGCGCACTCCTGACATAGCGGTACGTTCTTGATACGTGCGACAGATCAACGCTGTTATAATTCGGGATGAATTGCAACTCCAGATGATCTGCGAATGCAGTAGCTTTCTCCGCATCCGTGTATACGACACGCGGTTTTTTTCAGGTATCATTTCCCTGATACTGGACGGAAATGGTGGCAGATTGCTCTGGGCGGGGTACGTCCTTGATGCATGTTTGATAGAACATTGAATTTTGGACTGTAGATTATCCACTGCACCCTCGAGTTCGGGGATGCTGCGTATAACTGGAATATTGCCAAGGGTGTTTTTAAGGTGATCTGTGAAAACTGGCCACAGTACCTTTTTCCTTGGGAGGGCGGGTTCCTCACTGACATCGCCGAGCTGCAATATGACTGGGTTATGGTCCGACGAGAGGTCATTTAGGGTTGTTATTTCATGGAGAAGGGTGGTGTTCGACATGATAACTATGTCGAGCACGTCGGGTCGACCTGCACTGCCGAAGTGTGTAGGTATTTGGGGAGCGTCAACCGTGCAATTTGCATGGTTGTCGACATGGGCTTGGAGAATTTTCTCATTTGTGTTGACATTACGAGAATGCCAATTGGGGTGTTTGGAACTTAAATCGCCAGCAATTATTATGGATTGGTTGGTATCGAATAAAAAGTCTCGGTCGGCGTCTAGAATTCTCTTTTGTGGAGGATTATATGCAGAAATGAGCTTTATTGGGCCTGCAGAGGAAGTGTTGACTACGATTTGTGTAGCCTCGATGTTTTGCAGGGATATCGACTGGTGATTGAGTGTTGATCCATTAAATACTATTATGTGACCGTTAGTCGATTGGTTAGTAACAGGGTTGTATCCTTATCATCGCAGGGTTGCGTTAAATATATTATTATATATATATTTATATATGTATATATTTGAAAAAAGCGGGCCCTTACACAACCTATTTCACAGATACCAGACACTTTTGTGGTTTTATCTTTATTCGTTGGGTTACCTAGCTAATTTTTCAATGTATTTTGTGTAGAAATTGTTAGCTGTAAATTGGCCTTCTTAAAAATGCTAGTAAAACCTCTCGTAACTCGTTCACATGGTAATGAGTCAACGGTTTTGTCTGGTTTATCTTTTCTGAAAATCGTAGATTCCGCTAACATTTAATTTGTTCTATGTTTATGTTTATTGACTATTATTTCCACATCGTCACAACGTGTGGAGTGTCGCATCGGTGACAAAGATTTCTTACATTTTTTTTCGCTTAAACGTCGTAAAAAGTATCAAAACATATAGAAAACATGATTTGGAAACGAATTTTTTTTGTCTGTCGGTTTGTCGGTCTGTATGTGTCTGATTGCAGCCACGATAACTTTAGAACGAATTGAGATATCGTCTTCAAATTTGGTTTACAGTTAGCACTCGACAAACTAACGGTTCCGATTGTTTTTGGGTAAAATCGCTTCAGGGGGAGGGGATGAATAGGGAGGGGTGTGATTTGGTGAAAATTGAAATTTTTTCCTTAAAACTCGAGTAATATAACGTTTTAGGGTTTGTTTATTAGAAAACTTTTAATTTCATCAAACATCTGCTATTCTGTGCTGAAATTAAATTAGGGGTTGAATGTGTGGGAGTGGAATATTGTTGACAAAAAAGTAGAATTTTTTTTTGGTAAAAAGGCGTAAAAAGTCTCAAAACATATAGAAAACTTGATTCTGGAACGAACATTTTTTGTCTGTCGGTCGGCATGTACGTCTCTCTATCAATAGGC
The DNA here is from genome assembly GCA_964006375.1 of Tillus elongatus. Classification (NCBI taxonomy): domain Eukaryota; kingdom Metazoa; phylum Arthropoda; class Insecta; order Coleoptera; family Cleridae; genus Tillus; species Tillus elongatus. The sequence goes on along the minus strand of OZ023262.1, from coordinate 31,243,781 downwards.
GCAATAAATTTCGAACGAACTGAGATATCATCTTCAACCTTTGCATCCAGTTAGAACCCGACAAAGAAACGCTTCGAATTGTTTTTGTGTAAGATCGTTTCAGCGGGTAAGGGATAAGTACGGGGTAATTTGGTGAAGATTGACATTTTTTCAATAAATACCGGGCACTATAACGTTTCAAAAGCTTATGGGTACAGAAATACAGATATTTTCTTTGTGGTCAAGTCATGGGCACTAAATGCATTACATGAGAATGTCTTTCTGCAGAGAATAAATTATCACAGCTATGTGGAAGTTATGATTGAGTTTACAGCACTATTTTTCCACTAAGTAGACAGTTATCATTATGCTTAGCTACATTTTTAATATATGGAAATTGTCTATTGTATCTTATTCGATTTAAGGGAAACTATATTAATCTATAAACCAGAAAATTTTAATTTTTCCAAAATCTTTTGTAATAGAGTTATGACATCCCTTTTATTTGTTTTTAACTTCGGAAATCATTTTTGGGACAGGGTTTCTATTTAGTTTCTTATATTATGGTCCTGATTCTTCTACTGCAATAGAATCAGGACCGTATTGTCTCTCGAAAATCCATAAACCCGGAAAATCGGTGAGACCTATTCTTTCAGCTATAGATTTCCCGACATACAATAAAGCCATATGGTTAACAAACGAACTTAAAGACTTGCTTATCAAACAACAAAAAAATTGAATTTCAAATTCACTTGAATTTATTAATAAAGTTAAAAATATTAATTTGGTTGAAAGCGAAGTTTTAATATCGTTTGATGTGACATCGTTGTTTCCCAGTGTTCCCATAAAAGACACGCTAACGTATTTAGACAATTTTTAAAAACTGAACAACATAGATAAAAACGTCTGCAAATAATATATGAATTTAACAAATCTTTGCATGCATCAGAATATTTTTTAATTTAATAATGAATTTTTGTGTCACAGCAATGGGCAACCCTCTTTCCCCATTTATTGCAGACCTTCTCATAAGTAGATTTGAAAGAGACCTAACAAATGTAAATTACTATTTTCCTAACCATAAAATGTTATAAAATAAAGACTCTGGTGAGAATACATCTAGCCTTACATTATTTTTTTTAAATTTCAACAACACACCACGAGGGCTAACAGCCTAAATACTATCGTACCGTGGGTGTTGACAAGGAGGAAAGAGGCAACTTGTTAATTCTGGACTTGTAGGTTTGGAGGTTCGGAGGAGAAGAAAAAACATGTGCCGGCAAGGAATTTCACAGCTTGGAAGTCCTCGGGACAAAAGAGCGGGCATAACAAGATGTTCTATGTCTGGTGACCTGGACAGTAAAAGGGTGCATTCGCTCTGTTCCCCTGGTAGATCTGTTGGGGGCGGCAGGTGGGGGAACAATGGAGGAAAGCTCCTCTGAGCAGTGCCCGTGCAGATATCGATAAAAGAGAGAGATGTCGTCAACGGCGCGTCAGTGGGCAACGGATGGCAGCCTTTGGGTGAGCGTAAGGTCACCGATGAGACGTATAGCTCTCTTTTGAATGGAGTTCAGGATAGCGAGTGTAGAAGGGGCAGCTGCACCCCAGATGTGGGAGCAGTATTCGAGGTTTGGCCATATTTGTGAAGTATATAAGGTATAGAGATTAGCTGGTGAAAAGTATTTGCGAGCCTGGAAGAGGAAACCTAATTTCTTAGCAGCCGATTCTGCAATTGATGTGACATGTTAGTGCCAATAAAGATTTCGATCCACAGAAATGCCAACAAGAGAAAAGGACTCATTACTTTGAATAACTTGGTTGTTAATTGTGATGAGTCTAGGGTTGGTGTATCTCTTATGAGAAAGAAAGCAAGACTGAGATTTGGTGGGGTTGCATTGCACAAGATTTCTATTTCCCCAGTCTAATATTTTTTGGAGATCCACGGAGACAGAACCCTCCATGAGTCTGCTCGAATGCTTTGGATATGTCTAGAGCGACGGATTCACCGTGTAGTTCCATAGACTTGTTCCAAGAATGGGTGACAAAGAAAAGGAGGTCGGCAGTCGATCTGCGCTGACGGAATCCGTACTGCCTGTCGTGGATTAGACTGTGTTTTTCAATAAATTTTAGTAATTCGGTATTTATATACTTTTCCATCACTTTAGAGACATACATTGTCCCTATATTAGGGAAGAAATGGGCCAGGGCTGACAATTTACAAAATTGTTAGTTGGTTGTACATAGTCTCTATTTTATAACATTTTGTGTTATTTGGAGCTGTGGTGACAAGATACTACCTAGTTCCGCACCGAGATGGCGACCCTGTCGTACATCTCACAATATTCGATGAGGCTGGCTACCATAGCCGTATTACTTTATAGGTGTGTTCTCGGTGTAATTAGTCTACCGTACTGACGAGCTCTAATTAGACCGAAATCACTGTTTTAAATACAATTGATTTTGCGGTCGGTGGACAATCTGGATTATTATCATTTAATATGTGAGTAACTTCTTCATACGAACTGCTTTTATCGCCATACCCTTACAGTATGAGAATATCTATTTTCTCTTTTTCTGACAGGGACATTATGCCAACGAACACAGTAATTACGCGGAGTCAGATATTGATGACAGCTACCTGCCATCAATAACAACAATACTTTTAGAGTGCGTTTCCAATGTAATGTAATGTATTTACTGGATTAATTTTCCGGCTCAAGTTATCTAAACTGTTATTTTTTTATCTAAAAAATTTTTTTTTTACAATAAACCCATGGAAAAGGCAGCATTTGGAGGCTTCGTCACTCTGATGCTTCCGTAGCTCGGAGTAAAAATTTCGAAATAAGAAATGAATTATTTGAATGATTTAAATACGCGACTTAACTTTACGGTTAAGAGGTTTGAATTTTTAAAACAATTTATTTAATACTTTAAACAATCAATACTTAATCACTTAATACAAAAATGAATAATTCAATAATAATAAGAATGTAACAATCAACCTACATGTGATCTAAAGTCTAGCACGCGATGTGCAGAGTCTACTAACTCGGAACAAGAATGAACTGTCGTATCCTTGTGAGCAGCCTCTTCATACACTTCACTCCAGGCGTGGCACTATTGTCTCTGGATGTAACAAATGATCTGCTGATGTAGATTCTCACAGTGTTATTCCGTCCAAATTGCTGCTTGAGCCTGCATACTTGTGGGCTCCTCTAAGTCTACAGCTGACTCAGCGGTCCTTACTGTGGGAAGGCAACTTTGTATTATAAAGGGCCATTGTTTGGGCTCCATTTATCTCGCGAATCAAGCACCCCGATGGTGAGAGGGAGACCCATCTGACATCGGCAAAAAAAAATATGAAAAAATTGGGGTCCGTCGATTACAGCGTCATCTGCCACGAATCGAAAAAAAAATCGAATAAAAGTTAGATAGCTTTTAGCATAGAATATGAATCTACAATTACAAGTAAGGGTTTACATTTTAGATTTTAAAGACGCCCCCTTCTTCACCCACGGTGGTTGGGGTTGTAGGATCAATTTTGTTATCATGTCGATAGCATTTAAAAAATATATTAGATGCCTGTTTTTTAATTTCTCGATCAAAGGGTATTTTGTTGAGACATTCAACCGTTTCCAGACTTTCTGGGCACCCGACCAGTTTCTCAAAATGAGTTTTATATTGGACGTACAATCTAAAGTAAAACAATTTCAACATGAATAAACTCTAAGAGTCGAATAATGAGTTTTCCCCTTCTAACAGAAATTACATCTCGACAACGTTGGGGCATACTGATATAGTCTCCTTATTATTTGTTCTTAATCACTTTGATACCAAGTTTCTTCAAGTATTCTGGCAAGTTCCTATTTGACATTCTCTTGTGTGTCGATTTTCAATCGAAATCAAATCGGTATGGCCACGTGCGTCAAGTCACCCCCCCCCCCTTACATTTTATTGTAATTGGGAATACTACCAGTTAGTGCATCGTTAGTGCACTTTAGTGCACAAAAAAATTCGTTAGTGCTTTAATACAAACGCAGTTAGAGCAAAAAACGTGTGTGTGTGTGGGGGGGGGGGGCAACTTGACACATGACTTTTTACAAATTGACTGTGAGTGGTATCATTCGATAGCAAATCGTTAGTGCTTAAATACTTTTGAAGAAACAAACATTTTTCCCTCGGGGTGAAGACTATCTTTTTTAGTTCATAAAGTACACATTTTTTGTATGACTCGTTGGTTAGTGCACCGTTAGTGCTTTCGAGGAAAATAAAAATTTTCGTTAATGCTCTAATACAAAAGGAGATATGCTATAAAAACTGTGAGGGGGGCGGGGTCAACTTGACGCATGATTTTTTCCAAATAAGGTGTGAATGATAGCATTCGATAGCAAATCGTTAGTGCTTCTGCTTCTGAGAAACATAAAAACTTTTGTTAGTACTCAAATACTTTAGAAAAAAAAACAGTCAATGCTCCGTGGACTTGAAAACTTTTTTTTTCGTTGATAAAATACACATTTTCTCTATGACTCGCTGGTTAGTGCATCATTAGTGCTTTAGAGAAAAACAAAAATTTTCGTTAGTGCTCTAATACAAAAGAAGATATACCAGAAAAACCGTGGGGGGCAACTTGCAAATTAAGTGTGAGTGGTATCATTCAATAGCAAATCGTTAGTGCTTCGTAACAACACAAAATTTTTTGTTAGTGCTTAAATACTTAAAAACAAACATGTTCAAATAAACATCTTTCCGTCGAGCTGAAAACTATCTTTTTTAGTTCATAGAATACACATTTTTTGTATGGCTCGTTGCTTAGTGCATCGTTAGTGCTTTCGATAAAAACAAAAATTTTCGTTAGTGCTCTAATACAAAAAGACATATGCCAGAAAAACGTGGGGGGGGGTGTGTCAGCAACTTGTGTCATGATTTTTTTTCCAAATAAGGTGTGAATGATATCAATCGATAGCAAATCGTAAGTGCTTCTCAGAAACACAACATTTTTTGTTAGTGTTCAAATACTTTATAAAAAACAAACGTATTTCCGTCGGGGTAAAAACTATCTAAACTAAGGTGTATTATAATAAACATTATAATTTTTAAGCCTGTTGAAAATAGCTTTAAAACAGGATCCAAAACGTCGAGTTTTAACTGATTCTAGCTTTATCGTAAATCAGAATAAATACCTTAAAAGATCGTTTATTCTAAAGCACTTACAATAAAATAACATACATAATTATTTATCACCGTGGGGTGCTTCAAAAGGAATAATTAATGATATTTTAGCGAACTTTTATTTTAAAAAATTCGGTAATAGAGAGGTATCGATGGTGAGACTTTGCGTCTCAAAAAATAACAAGGCTATTTTGAATTTGGTAGGTATGCACTGGTAAATACCTTACTACGTACCAAAATTCAGCTTTCTAAGTTTCTAGAAAATTGTGTTATTTAAATTTGAAGGTTTAATGAAAATCTGGTATATCACCTTTTGTATTAGAGCATTAATGAAAATTTTTGTTGCTCTCGAAAGCACCTACGATGCACTAACCAACGAGTCATACAAAAAAACATGTATTTTATGAACCAAAAAAGATAGTTTTCAGTTGACCAAGCTACATTTGTTTTTTATAAAGTATTTGACCACTAACAAAAAATGTTGTGTTTCTGTGAAGCACTAACGATTTGCTATCGATTGATATCATTCACACCTTATTTGGAAAAAATCATGCGTCAAGTTGCCCCCCACGTTTTTTCTGGTATATCTTCTTTCGTATTAGAGCACTAAGGAAAATGTTTGTTTTTCTTGAAAGCACTAACGATGCACTAACCAGCGAGTCATAGAGAAAATGTTTATTTTATCAACGAAAAAAAAAAGTTTTCAATTCCACGGGACATCGACTGTTTTTTCTAAAGTATTTGAGCACTAACAAAAATTTTTGTGTTTCTCAGAAGCACTAACGATTTGCTATCGATCGATATCATTCACACCTTATTTGGAAAAAATCATGCGTCAAGTTGCCTCCCCCCCCCACAGTTTTTCTGTCATATCTCGTTTTGTATTAGAGCACTAACAAAAATTTTTATTTTTCTCGAAAGCACTAACGATGCACTAACCAACGAGTCATACAAAAAAGGTGTATTTCATGAACTAAAAAAGATAGTCTTCACCCCGACAGAAAAATGTTTGTTTTTTCTAAAGTATTAAAGCACTAACAAAAAATGTTGTGTTTCTGCGAAGCACTAACGATTTGCTATTGAATGATGCCACTCACAGTCAATTCACAAAAAATCATTCCAAGTCCCCCCCCCCCTCGGTTTTTTGCTGTATCTCCGTTTATATTAAAGCACTAACGAATTTTTTTGTGCACTAAAGAACACTAACGATGCACTAACTGGTAGTATACCCAAATGCAATAAATTGTAAAAAAAAAGGAGGGGGGGGACTTGACGCACCTTTGTGGTATCTTCCACTGACTTCTATAAACGACTAGCTGACCCGGCGAACTTTGTTCCGCCTTAATGTCAATAAATAAACAGATTTTTTTACATCAAATTCGTGTCAGTTCCAGAAATCACGATATAGAGATGAATGAGGAGATACATAATCGTGCTTTACTCTTGATCGAAGATATGTGTTACCTCATGTGCGGTAATTTATTAATCAGGTTAGGAATGCCAGCACCATATCGTGAAATGAATGACGCATTTAATCGAGAATTGGAACGGGAACGTGAATATGATCACCAGGAATTAGATTTAGTAGTTCAAACGAATGTACCCCTGTTGAATTACCAACAAAAGGAAGTTTATGATACTTTAATGAAGTAGAGTTCAGAATTAGCAAATATACTACATAGGTACCAATAGATAAAGTAAGTTATTCTTTAACTACATTCTATATAAATACAAAAATAAATACCTTAAATGTCGGATTAAATCCCCGTTCTTCGATAATATCTGCCCCAAATGACGTCATCTGGAAACAACCATTGTATTTTTGAGTATTTGCAAGAAAGTGGCGTGATTCTTGTGTTTCGCCACAAAGCAATGAATACAATGGCTCAGGTGGCGGAGTCAACAATGGCAATTTCACTTTACCATTAAGGCAGCATAATCCAGGCGTTTCTCCGGAAAACTTTAATGCACCACAATACTCGCAAACTACGTCCATTTGCCCAATGCAAACGCTAGGATGCAAGCTGTAATCATTGCTGCAATCGTATTGAAACGCTGCTCGATTCAAATCAGCACTTGATAAATATCTTGTTCTGCGTCGCAAATTATCTATTTGTTGACCTCTGTTGTTCGCTCGACGATTCTGCATTGCCAACCGAGCTGTTTCACGGGCTGCTTCACTTTGCTCTCGTGATTGAGAAGCACGAAGTCGAGCCATACTATCGCGGCGCTGTTCACGTGCAATTTCTTGTTCTTCTTCAGTCCTTTCATTTGCAGTATTTCGTATTCTTCTTGCATCACGGCTTTGTCGGGAAAGATTCGATCGTCTTGGTCGCGGCATTATTAATTAAACTTCACTTCACCTAAAAACTTAAATTTTCAACCATACCGAGTTTTATAGTTCACTTCACTGTTTATACGAATGGGCAATTGGGCAATAATATTAATTATTTATTTAATAGAAATAGTTTTATTATTGATTTCTTACAAATATCAAATTGTCATCCATACGTCATTACATAGCTGTCATTATACGTCAATTTTGTTATTCCAAGTCTGATTCTTTTTTGTTATACCACGTTTTATAGTGACTGACGTTACATGTCAAGTCACACGGGAATGATGTCGAACGGGATAAAAAGTATCCTATGTCCTTCTCCTGGCTCTAAACTACCTCCCTGCCAATTTTCAGCTAAATCGGTTCAGCCGTTCTTGAGTTATAAGTGAAGTAACTAACACGACTTTCTTTTATATATATAGAAGATATCATCTATCGTTTGAGAAAAGACAAAACCTGGGTTCGTCAGACAAAGAGTACTTCCGCGCAAACTTCAACTTGTCAGTTGAGGTGTTCGCGTGTGATTTTCAAACGTTGTCTTCTGTCGTTACATATTAGTAATTGACCTGTCGCTGCTCTCACAGGCTTCAGATTACTTTCACGAAGTCTTCTTGAAATAGTGCTTCGACATATTCGAAAAATCATCACGTTCTAAAATTCGCCCTGGACGTGTGTACTTGTGGCAAACCTTTTCCACAATGCTTGCACTCAAACAGATCGATCTTGTTTCTTAATTTGTCACTATACATTGACCAGCACCTCTATCATTTGTACCAGTTTCTCTAAACGGTTTTAGAATTCTCAAGATGGTTGACCGAGTCCGTGAAACCGGTTCTTGAACTGCGCATAACGAATGATCTCGATAGCAATTAAAAAAGCTAATTTGCACTACATCTGCATGTATGGAACGGTTTCACCAAGCAAGGGCAATAACAAATATTCCTTGGAATTAGTGTGAAGTCTTATCCTTGAGATTATTTACTATATGAAACTTCCAAATATACTTATAAAGTTATAAAATAGATCTCTTGATTATTTAACTTTTTTACTTACAGCATTTGGGGAAGCATGCGAAAAATCAGAAGAATGTTTTCATATTAACAACACACGGTGTGCCAATTATAGATGTTCTTGCAGCGAAGGCTACGTCTGGAATGGAAATAGATGTCTACAGGTGGCTCAGAGTGTTGAATTTCCATGTGTGGATGACATCCAATGTACAGCTTCTATTCTTGGAAAAGGTGCTAAGTGTTTTGAAGGAAAATGCTCCTGCCAAGAAATATTCCACTACAAAGAGTCAATAAATAAATGTGTCAAAGATGTGTGTAAGTAAAACATAGGCCAAGTATTAACAATTAGACCATACTGTACGTACTCCACATTAATTTTTTATTTATTGACTATATTTTGTAGATTGTAGATTGTTTAATGAGTCGTATAGGCCTTTGGCTTTTCAGGGCTGCGACTCCGACAGGTTTTTGTGTATGAATCTTTTTTGTAATAGTCGCCCAAAAATGTCAGATTCTTTATGTCGTCTATTATTATTTTGAGAGCTGTTTTACCTATTTTCTGCCGTGCTAAGGTCATCCCTCCAAGGTATTTGAGCATTTTGCAGAACTGAGCCAAGCAGTCGCATATGAAATGTTTTGGTGTTTCTGTCGCAGTCTCTGCAGTTTTTGCTGTCCACCTTACCCATCTTCATAAGAGGGAGCACCCTGTAAAAAGTCATGTGATTATTTTCAAGTCGTTTTTGGTCAATTTAAGAAATGATTCAAACTTCTCTGTTTTAAGCCTGGCGTATTCCTTCAATGTGACAGAGCATTTGGTTTCTTTCCCAAGTATCGAGTTTATTTGTTACATGGCTTTCTGTTAATCCACAATAGGGCTCTGGACCTAATAATGGTATTGTTACTGCTCTGTTTTTAAGGATATCTGCCTCCTCATTTCCTTCAATGCCTTGATGCCCTGGTACCCACATCAAAGTTACTATATTGCTCTTAACCAGATGCTGACAAGAATTTTTTGCAGTCCAAATCAGGCAACGAATTTTTATTTATAGTTGCCTTGATTTCGTTACATAAATTCAATTTTCCTCACCTGACCTCACTGACCTGACGATGGCGTAAAAAGCTGCAACCAACTGCAGGCAACAAGGCAAGCTCTCTTGAATCCAGAGAAGAAGTATATATCTCTGCATTTAATGTATAATAATTGTTTGTTAATTTAGGCGTTGTCAATCTTAGGCTAATTGACTGTTTTTTTTTCAGTACTTGGTGAGTTATGTTCTATTCATTCTGACTGTCATCAACCAGGTCAAGAGGAAAGCCGTTTAGAATGTTTCATGGGAAATTGTGTATGCCAGCATCCTTATAAAGAGTCAGATGGATATTGTATTAGTAAGTAAACTTACTTTTTTGCTTCCCATCTAGGAAACTAACTAAATCTTTTACATTTTTAGATGCTGCAACTTACATTACGTCATATCAAACTTTAATGGTGACGCTGCCAATTGCTATCAGTTTTATTTTTGTACTGTCCTAGTTGTGTTTTAACTTGTTCCTTAAAATAAATCATTACTGATTATTGTTATACTGTTTACTATTTTTAGCGTTTTATTTAACCATTTAAAGATAACATTTAACGACATACCAAAAATCAGAAGAGAAATCTGCTGTAATGTTTTTTACACGGCACAGGATTTCACACGGCAGTTATATTACGCTATGTTCAGAAAAGGTTCCCTGCTGCAAAAGCGTAAAATTTTTAGGTATGATACTTGACTTGACACATTTCTCAATGAGTAAATCAAGCTGAAAAGAGCTTAAATTTCTAAAGCGCACCGCTAGAAAAAATTCGGCTGTGAGCCTAAAATCGCTATGGTCTTTTACAAAGCATATATATGATCTATAATTTACTATGGTTCTGTTTTATATGGTTCAGCATCCAACACCTCCTTACAGAGTTCAGTACAAAGCCTTAAGACTAGTTAATGGCCTATTAAATCAACGCCAATCGAAGCTATTCTCAAATCCTGAGTAACGAACCCCCGCTATACCTTAGAAGAAATTGTTTGGCAAAACGTTTTTTTTTTTTACTTAAGCAAGACGACATCAATGCGGACTCATGCCACTATATCCATGTGTTATCCTTATACATCAATGGAAACAGCTACTGGAGACTCAAAAACCCACCACCACTAGCAAAGTCCTATTCAGATGTGAAAAATTTAGACTTCGAAGTAATAACCAGTAAGCGTGAAGTTAACAAAACACAATACCAGGCATTCCTATTAGGACCAAAAATAGTTGTGTCCTGTCAACCTCTGGAGGATAACCATCTACAGATATATGTAAGAAGCTTATTAGCAGAATATCAATTAGCTGCTAAAATCTTTACTGATGGTTCTCAATCAGAAGATGGCGTTGGAGCAGAAATATACTGTGCCCACAACAGCAAAGGGATTTAAAATTAAAGTTAACATAGTCGTTTACAGATGAGAATTACGGAAGAGAATAGGAATTCTATTCGTGAACTAATTAAAGATGACCGAAGTCTGAAAGTCTTCGTAATTTCTTCTGAGGTCCAAATAAGTTATTTAAGTACTCAAGCGATCATCACAAAATACCTGTTCCGTAAAGTGTCTGCCTGATGAGATCCTCGTCTGTTGACTTCAGGACAGAATTTGGCACCTTTGTAGATCTGTGGATAGCTCTCAGCATGATTTGGAGAAGTAGAGGTCACATTTTTTATTTGAATCATAACCTATAATTAAACATGTGGGCACATCATCACACGTCCAAGTCGTGGTAAGTCAGTATAGAATTCTGAAGGCCACTCCAGTGAAAGACTCGACTATCGGCTGGAAAAGTGTTTGTGCCGCATGTTTTGACCAGCGTTGCGTTTCATGCATATATTCTTCCACCAACGTGGCACTATCGAAGCGGCCTACTACAGCGACTTTCGCGTGAGGCTAGATTTGCTTATCGCCGCAAAAAACGTGGCTGACTGATCTGCAACGTGATTTTTCTTTACGGCAATGCTCGGCTCCATGCCGGACCAAATCTATTGGACATCACTAGAACACTCTCTTTACAGTCATGGTCTAAGACCCTGTGAGTTTAATCTCACAAGAAGCATTGGGAGGTAACCGATTAGCTGATGACATCGGAATTTGTGAGCAACTGGTTACTGACACAACCTTCTTTAATGTACAACGACGATATCACAAATCTTCTGATACGTTGAGCAAAATCAAATTCCAAAGTAGGAGACTACGGAGATAAATGATACGTTTTTGTTGTTGTTTGTGTAGAAAATTTAAAAAAGTACAATAACGTCTCCTTTACCTAGATGTAAAGAAGCATTTGAGCGAATACCTTTGAGGCACCTTTATATAAAACTGTCATCTTGCGAAATTGATGGAGATCTGATTTTATTCAAGCTTTCCTGAGCTCATCTCCTCTCTTCTCTCTTCTCTTAATACCAGGAAAGCATCTGGCCTTGACGAGATCCCAGTAATTGTTCTCAAAAAATGCGTACCAGAACTTGCTCCTGTCCTGACTCGTCTGTTTCAGACATCTTACAATAGAGGCATATTCCCTAGTAACTGGAAAACTGCTCGAGTACAACCCGTCCCCAAGAAAGGATCCAAAGCGCTTCCTAGCAACTACAGGCCTATTTCACTCCGTTCAGTCCTCTAAAGTGATGGAAAAGTATATGGTTCACATTAAAAACATTTCCCGCGATTTTTAAATCACGCAGTGCGCTACCATTGACAGCTCAGATGTCAACTGTCTTGGACATTGGTTGTGCGCAAGCCCGACGACCGGAATGAAGAAGGAAGGTGAATGAAGACAATCAATCATTCTATTCGTTTTATAGACACCGATTCGAGTGCTTCGCTTAGCACGCCGCTCCATCTTATATATTTGTTATTATTTTTAGTTATTGTAATTAGTGTAAATAGTTAATACATATTCTGCAGAAATCCACATTGCTTTAATTCGATACAGTCCACTAAATCGATCGAGAACCAGCCAAGAAAATCATTTCGACGGCAGCAACGCCGTAACCTCCATTTTTTGGTCCTTCGAGCCGGATAATTACTTGGTTAAAACACGTGTTTGTATAAAGTCTAGTGGATTCTGTAGTTACGCGATCGGAGTGTATTCGTCAATACGAAGCAATAAACAAGCAGCAATCAAATTCGTTACAAGAAAGAAGCACGTGGACGACCACGTTGTTTTCTGGTGAGTCACATTCCATTATCCCATCTATTTCTTTGTTTTATTTTTATCCAGCGCTTATTTTAGCGAAATTTTATCTGTACTGCATTGTTTGAGTTTCTCATATTATTTTCAAAATTTAACACTAAGAAAAACCGTTTGTTGAATTTAACATATCTTGCAATCATGGCAGACGAAACGGCAGTAGAATTACGTGCATTAAATAAGAAAAGAGGTTTATTACGGGGAACACTAACGCGATTTAACACATTTCTAGATAAATTTACTGAAAGTCAAGGTGTTGAAGTATTTAAACGTAGATTATCCGATTGCGAAACATTGCTAAGTCAATTTCAAGATATTCAGCATCAAATCGATTTAATAAACGACGGCGATGATATTTCAGAATCGGAAATCGAATCATTTGAAACGGAATTTGCTGCATACTGCATGTGCTCGCGCGGAGAGAATGTTGACAAATTTTCAATTGGTTCCTTTATCGTCGGGAAATTTAGCGATTAACGCAACCGTCGACACCAATGCAGCCACGCCGCAAACATCTACATCGCCGAACAATTTCCAAACTAATAATTCTAATGCAATACCTATTGTTAATACCCCAGTCGAAACCGTTAGGTTGCCTACTATTTCGTTAAAAGCCTTTTCAGGGGAGTTTCAAGAATGGTTGAGTTTTAAAGACAATTTCGTGTCTCTTGTAGGTTCGAACAGTAACCTATGTATAAAAAATTTTATATTTAAAATCGTGCCTGAGTGGTCAAGCTTTACAAGCAATAGCTAATGTGGAAGTAACGAACTCGAACTATAAAATCGCATGGGATATACTCGTAGTCGTAGAACAGTTCGAGAATAAAGACGTAATAATTCACAAGCATGTCAGTAATTTGTTTAATTTGACCCCTGTTAGCAGGGAATCTTACAGCAGTCTAAGAAATTTGATAAATGAAACAAAAATGAACCTTAGAGCTCTTCAAGCGCTTGGAGAACCTACAACCTATTGGGATACGTTAATTATTTATCTTTTGTATACAAAGGTAGATGGCGCGACTCGCAGAGAATGGGAAAATTATAAAATCGCCAATAAAACTTACAAATTGGATGACCTTTTATTCATTATAAACAATAGATGTCACCTTTTAGAAAAACTAAATCTACAGAATAAAACGCCCTATTCAAATCAATACCGTAAGCCGGAGACTAATTTTTGAACTAAGATAACATCGTGCGTGAATGTTAGCGATGCTAGATGCCCATTGTGTAAACATTCACATCAATTGTACCAATGTGATAAGTTTAATAGTTTATCGCCCCATTTTCGCCTGAATGAAATTAAAAAATTGCATTTATGCATAAATTGTTTACGGCAAGGCCACCATACGGTTGAATCTTGCACTGTTGGCGGTTGTAAAAAAATGTGGAGCGAAGCATAATACCCTATTACATGCTTCATACCACCAATCAAGTTTCATTCGTAATAGAAACAATAATTTTAACAATCGTAACAATATACAAAATTCTGGTGTTTCTGAGAATGATGTTCAAATTTCGAGTAATTCAAATAATGACCAGGCCCCAGAAATGATTGCACATCGTCTACAAATTGCTGCCAAGCTCAAAAAACGTGTGTTATATTGTCAACTGCTGTTATATATGTCTTGAATAAGGATGGCGAAAGACAATTATGTCGCTGCCTCCTGGATTCGGCCTCAGAATCGTCATTCGTAACTCACGAATTAATTAAAAAATTGAAACTTGAAACGACACCAATAAACATGCCTGTTATTGGTATTGGCCAAACCAACACAAGGGTAACTGAAAAAACTTTACCTAAAATAATGTCGCGAGTTTCAGATTTTCAAACTTCCATAAATTGTTTGGTTATTAACAAGATTACTGATAAACTTCCCTCGCTACCTGTTAGTAAGGAGGGTCTCAAATTACCAAACCCGTCATACCTGGCAGACCCCGGGTTTCATATGCCTGGAGATATAGACATGCTGATTGGCGCCGAATTGTTTTATTCACTATTGTTGAAGGGAAGATTTAATCCCAAACAGTTACCTGTTATTCAGCTGACTCACTTTGGTTGGGTGATCTCAGGGCCCGTCTCTTTTAATAATCGGCCACGCTCTAGCGATGAATCAACATGTTTATTCGCTTCTCTTGAAACCCAGCAGCCAGACATAAAACGATTTTTTGAAATAGAAGAGGTACCAAACGAAATAGATCTTAATAAATTTAATGCATGCGAGGTTCATTTCAAAAACAATTATTTATTCGAGGACGGTAGATTCACCGTAGCATTACCTTTTAAACAAAATTCTAATTCATTGGGGTATTCTCGTGCAACAGCTCTCAAGCGATATCATTGGCTAGAAAAGAGATTGGCCAACCAACTGGAATTACGTTCCGAATATGTCAAGTTTATGCATGATTATCTGAACTTAAATCACATGAGGCAAATTGAGGAATCAAATGAAACTGTTAGTCCGGTATATTATCTTCCTCACCATCCAGTTGTAAAGGCAGACAGTGAAACATCACGCATTAGAGTCGTTTTCGACGGCAGTTGTCCTTCAGACAACGGCCGCTCCTTGAATGACGTATTAATGGTTGGCCCAAATATACAGTCAGATATTTTCTCCATAATAACTCGTTTTAGAATGCGCGCATTTGCCTTTACTGCCGACATAGAGAAAATGTATCGACAAATTCGTGTGCGACAAGCTGACCAACACTTGCAAAGAATATTTTGGCGAGATTCTCCTGATGATGATTTTAAATGTTTCGTTCTCAACACAGTTACTTATGGGTTGGGTCCATCTTGCTTCTTATTCACCCGCTGTATACAGGAAATAGCCAATCGTAACGAAAAAACGCACCCATTGGCTAGCCAAGTCATTAAACGAGACTTTTACGTCGATGATCTGCTTACTGGTGACGATTCCTTAGAGCAAGCAATTAGGTTAAAGGAGGGCATTTCATTCTTACTGTCGTCATCGGGTTTTACATTGAGAAAATGGGTTGCGAACGATCCGCGGATATTAAATAAGGATAATGTAGAAAATCGGGATAATAACTTCCAGTTTGGAGAATCATCAAACTCAAAAACATTAGGTCTTTATTGGAACGCCAATGAGGATGTTTTAACGTTCAAAATTGCAATTCGAGATAAAGGGCCTATTACAAAGCGTCATGTATTATCGACTGTGGCTCAAATATTCGATCCGGTTGGACTTGTTGGTCCAGTAAACTTACTGGCAAAAATTATTATCCAAAATTTATGGAAATTAAAAATTGACTGGGATGAACACATTCCTCCGCGTCTAGAAAGTGATTGGGTACAGTTCAGCGAAAAAATCTGTCTTTTAAATGATTTGCGCATACCTAGACATGTGAAGTGCAAGGACGCGATTAACATCCAACTACATGGGTTTTGCGATGCCTCTGTCTCCGCCTATGGCTGTGTTATTTACGTGCGTTCTACCGATACCTCGGGGACCAACACAGTCCGGTTATTATGTTCCAAATCAAGAGTGGCACCACTAAAAACAATAACAACACCACGATTAGAGTTATCAGGCGCCTTATTGTTAGCACAGCTAATGAAAAAGGTAATCGAATCATTACCACTAGAGGCCGATCACGTTTTCTACTGGTGCGACTCGACAATTGTTTTAGCCTGGCTTCGCCATGAACCGGGAAATTTAAGCGTATTCGTTGGGCATCGAGTTGCCGAAATTCAAAGAGCCAGCTCAATAAATGATTGGCGCCACGTACCTGGAAATGTCAATCCCGCAGAAATTTCAAGAGGACAACAAACTGATATTTTATTGAATAACGATAATTGGGTTATGGTCCAGAGTGGTTGACAAAAAATATCGATGAATGGCCATCTCAACAAATAGCTAGTTTGCCTGTAGACGTTCCTGAATAACGTAAGGTTGTTAAATCGCTCGTACTCAGAAACAATGAGTTTTCCACTGAAATATTGCAAAAATATTCTACGTTGAGCAAATTACGCAGAGTAATTGCTTACGCATTCAGATTTTACGAAAACGCGAAAAATACTCGATGCAAAAGGAGCATCGGTCCATTGAGCTCTGGCAAACTCGACCGAGCAACAAGGTCACTTGTAAAACTTACTCAGGATACAGAATTTCACGATGAAATTAAATCACTAATAAATAAAAATTCTTTAAAATCTTCTAACAAAATCTTATCATTAAATCCGTTTTTAGATCCTGAAGGTATTCTTAGAGTTGGAGGAAGGCTGAGACATGCAAATATTCCGTACAATCAAAGTATCCCATCATATTACCCCGCCGTCATGCACTTACAAAATTAATGATAAAGCATGTACATGAGCGAGTTTTACACTCTGGTGCTGAGGCTGTTTTAGCAGCTGTTCGAAACGAGTATTGGCCAATTTCAGGGAGAAGTTGTGTTAGGGCAATGATACGCAAGTGCATAGTTTGTTTTAAATCGAACCCTCAAATAGCTCAGCCATTGATGGGTAACCTCCCTACATTACGTGTCACTGCTAATAAAGATCGTGCATTTATTGCTTGTGGAATTGACTACGCAGGCCCTTTTTTTTAAAGAAGGTCTACGCAGAACGGCCACAAAAAAATGTTATTTATGTATTTTCATCTGCTTTTTAACCAAGGCTGTTCATTTAGAATTAGTGGGTGACTTAACTACAGTTTCATTTTTGGCAGCTTTGAATCGTTTCATATCAAGGCGTGGGTTGCCTGCGGATATATATTCAGATAATGCAAAAAATTTCGTGGGAGCATCCCGAGAGCTAGTGTCTATAGCGGGAGAAACAGAGAATTCACAATCGGTTCAAAATTTCGCGGCAAATAATGGAATAAGGTGGCACTTTATTCCAAGTAGATCAGCCACGTTTGGCGGCTTATGGGAAGGTAACATAAAAAGCGCGAAACGTCTGCTAATTCGTACCATCAATAATAATAAATTTACATATGAGGAGCTCTATACAATCATGGTGCAGGTGGAATCTTGTTTGAATTCGCGACCCCTCACCCATATATCCAGTGATCCCAATGATTTGACCCCATTAACTCCAGCCCATTTCCTCATTGGTGATTCACTGAAGGCGCCACCACAAAGAGTCGTAATGGAGCTGCCCACAAACCGACTTCCTCGCTTCCAGAGGGTTCAGCAGGTGAGCCAGCAGTTTTGGAAACGCTGGTCCCAGGAATACTTTAATAGTTTGCAGCAACGAAAGAAGTGGAAAAGGAACTCTCACTGCGACATCCAAGTGGGAGATTTAGTGTTAATCCGCGAGTCCAATCTCGCTCAGTGTCAGTGGACTCTAGCTCGAGTTGTCGAGCTGCACACCGGCAGTGATGAAGTGTCTCGAGTTGCTACACTGCGGACCACGAACGGTTTTTTTCGACGTGCAGTGAACAGACTTGCTATTTTACCCTGCAACGAGCGTTAATGATCACCGATGTATTTTGAATTTTTTTTGACTCTCGTTCATAAGTGTTATTATTTAAGGTTTTTTTTAATTTTATATTGTTCACATTGAGTTTTATTTTGTTTTTTTTTGTATATTAATGTTAAGATAAATATCACCATTATTTGAAGTTGTTACTTCAAGGCGGCCGGCATGGTTCACATTATAAACATTTCCCGCGATTTTTAAATCACGCAGTGCGCTACCATTGACAGCTCAGATGTCAACTGTCTTGGACATTGGTTGTGCGCAAGCCCGACGACCGCAATGAAGAAGGAAGGTGAATGAAGACAATCGATCATTCTATTCGTTTTATAGACACCGATTCGAGTGCTTCGCTTAGCACGCCGCTCCATCTTGTATATTTGTTATTATTTTTAGTTATTGTAATTAGTGTAAATAGTTAATACAATATTCTGCAGAATCCACATAGCTTTAATTCGATACAGTCCACTAAATCGATCGAGAACCAGCCAAGAAAATCATTTCGACGGCAGCAACGCCGTAACCTCCAGTATATAAACACCGAATTACTAACATTTCTTGAAAAACACAGCCTAATCCACGACAGGCAGTCTGGATTCCGTCAGCGCAGATCAACTGCCGACCTCATTTCCTTTGTCACCCATTTTTGGAGCAAGTCTATGGAACTACACGGCGAATCCCAGATTGTCGATCTAGACATATCGAAAGCATTCGACCAGGTCTGGTACGCAGTGCTGCTTGATAAACTTCCGGCCTATGGCCTACCACCAAAACTCTGTACCTGCACAGCAAATTTCCTCTCCAACCGGAGCATTTCTGTTCTCGTGGATGGCCAAAGAAGATGCCATTGTTTTTCACACAAGGCAGCACGTATCTTCTGCCAAATGACCAGCATTGTTCTGCAGACCCCGGCAGATACCGACGAATAACTTGTCTTCTGGCTCTATATAAATTGACCACATCTGCCTTGAGAAACGCATATATGCGCACTGCGAATGAAACAACATAATTGCTAGCCGGCAAAAAGGGTGTGCCAAAGGATCTATGGGATGCAAAGAACAGCTCAACAGATCTATGGGAAGCAAAGAACAGCTAAAAACTGATTCGGTTGTGTGTAATCAAGCTTATAATGGACGATGATTCAGTTACACACGAATGGCTCATAAGTGTGCTGAAGATCTATAAGATATTTACATCATGTGGTTCATTGAACACATAATGTCTACCTGGAGAATAAAGATTCAGTTACGGGTACAAATGGGTGATAACATCGTAACCAGCGCGATACCAATTAGAAGAGGCATATTTCCAGGCGACTCGCTAATCCCATTGTGATTCTGCCTCGCATGGAATCAACAGGTGCGAACACTCCTAATAAAACCCAACAAGCGTCATCCTCGTAGTGCTATCGAGCGAGTAATTCTACCTAGACACCAAGGTGAAATGCAGTGTTGGATATTGGTAAACAGTTGGACCAGCAGATAGTGAACCTGCGTACATATTTCCATTAGCAGGCGCTTACTTCTGAACTACACCGTTCCATATGCGAGGCAGATGATTCAACACCGCTACAATTAAAAGAAAGTGAAATAGAAAGTCACCATCGGACTGATCAGAACAAGCTGCAATATTGGATGCAGAAGCCTGTCTATCTGAATGAGACCTCCCAGGCACATGTCGACAAATTGGCGCCGAACTACTGGTGGGTGGTACGATTATTGATATGGCCATTCCAAATACTAAAAATGTAGAGACAGAGCACAACGAGATAATCATTAAGTACAGAGACCTCGAGATCCAAGTAAAGAGACATAGGAGGGCAGATAGTGTCCGAGTGATTCCAATAGTCATCTCGTCAAATGGTGTGGTTCCTAAAAATCTTCGAGAGAACATTAAGAGACGAGGCCTTGGAGACCATCTTTATAAGGTTATGCAGAAGGCGGTAATCCTTACAACTGCCCACGCCGTGCGGAGTTTCCTGGGAAATGAGGATGTGTCACGTTGTAATTCAGTGCCCGCTAACTTGGAAAGGGCTCCATCTGTGCTCAGTCCCTTCGGTATCTGAGATACCTGGGATAAGTGAATGTTCCCCTTTGAGGGAGTGTGAACGCCCTTCAGGCTAAATTCGATAATAATAATTATAAGTGATCCACCCTCGTATCATCCTTTGAAAATAACTTTATTAATATTATCTATTTCGGTAAAATGTGACACACAAAATAACAATCGTTATCTACTAGAACAAATAAGGATTGATTGAAGTATAGATATTACAAAAACCATTAATCTAGGTAGGGCACCTAATATCGGTTGCAGTCGAACATGTGTTTTGCTTATTACGTTAGATTTCTACAATTATGTTTTTTTTACTATAATTTTACTTAAGAAGTAACCAACATATCTTCTAAAAAAATAAAGTAAAATCGTTAAGCTATTTAGTGAAAATAATACAAAATGGGAGTATTTTGGTTTATGTTATTTATACACATGATTATCACGAAATCGTCTTGTCAATTCTTAGAGCAAAACAGCATTGGTGAGTAATTTTCTCATTTATTTTTTGTTTTTATTGTAAACAGAGTTGCAGTTTTAATAGTGCGCGCTGTAATTTTTTAAACGAGAGTTTTAGAATATAACAGGGTTACTAAAAGGTATCAAAATGCACTTATATATCCTGAGATATTCGTTATTAAAAGTCTGGACGCAGCAAGTGCGTGATGGTAGCGAATTTTCGTAAAAATGTTTTTGATGGCAAATATGTCTTGTTTTTAAAAGAAGGAGATTTAGTTTGCAATCTAACCTCTACAGTACTAACGATGTACCATATTTCATTAAAATAGCTTTGTTGTTACAAAAAGTATAAACATTTTCAAAAAATAAACTTAAAAAGTTCCAGAAAAAACTGGTCCGATTTTCCTGGCCAACGAACCAAGCTATTTACACACCAAGGGCCAAAATTGAAAAAAAATTATTAACATTTGCAAAAATTTCTGTTACAAAAATTCACCATCTTTTTTACAAAAATTGTCTTCAGTAATGTTACACTAAATTATATTTTTCGCAAAAAAACTTTTTTTTTGACAATAACAAACAAAATCTTACAAAAAATGATTTCTACGGAAACACTAAAAACATTTCTGCGAAAACTTTTCTTATTCAGCCACTATTTAAAAGTGCCTCTATACGGCAAGTCGATTTTTTTCGACGAGCAATACAAACAAAAAGCTCGCCGAATACGTCATTTCCATGGAGCTGTGCTATCTATTGGTAAAAACGCCGTATCACAATTTGTGATATGTACGAAAAACGTGACAAATTGCAAAACAATTGAAACAACTCAGAAACGATTAACTATATCAATTTTTTCCTTGCAAACATGCATTATAATTCGATGGAAAATTCAAAAATGCAATAACGTAAGGGGTGTTCTATTAAAAAAAAGAAAGTGTGTATCACCAACGACTTATGGGCCACCTGTGATTGTCAAGATATAGCTCGAGACACTGTATAATTCACGTATATATTTTTTCTCATATCTTGTATAATAATGGATATATTGAGCTTTACCGTAGAAATGTGTCACCCTGTATATGTGTAAACAGACACAACTGAAACTGACCCCGTAGGTATATGGATTTTAGGGGTTCTAGTTCACGCTCATTTGAAGAAATCTTTTTAGAATTCATAAGTCGCGGTCTTCTCAATAATTAATTTTTTCTACGAACATTTGCTAAAATATAGACGATTAAACAATAAACTTTATAGCTGAAACTTCTGCCAAAGCATCAGAAAGGTCTATTTGAAATGGATTTTCCGAAAATATTTTAGCCAAATGAAGGACAATGATAGTTAAAGCTGAAAATTAAGGCCTTGTAAAACACACTTATTGCGACATTTCTACTACATAATCCGTATTTGTTTTAAATTCGTTGTCTGAAAATTGCAAATTTTGACGTTTCAAATCGTGACTGACGTTTTAAGACGAAAAATGATAAAAATTTCAAAATATTTTTTCTGCCGCTTCTTTACCTTTTTGCGTCAAGAAAACTTAACCGGTTTTGTTAATCACATAAAATATTTTGTTTTTATGCTTGCCTCTGATCACCAGTGGCACCCAAAATTTTTATCTTTAAAGGCCTATAACTTTGTTTTCTTTTAAGTAAAAAATTTTAGTTTCGGCACGCAGGGTAAGTTTGATAGTAGAAACGTACGCACTAAATTTGGTTATCATAGCTCTGTTATTTTCGGGTAAAGCGATAAAAAAATTTCGAAAGAAAACCCAAAATTTTCTCAGAAAAACTGGTTCGATTTTCCTGGCCAGCGAACTTATCCAAGCCAAAGGAAGGTACGTGCCAAATTTCATCAAAAGCGGCCTTATTATCTTTTGAGTTATCGGTACGATATATATATATATATATATATATATATATATATATATATATATATATATATATATATATATATATATATATATATATATATATATATTCTTTCTTTCTTTTACGTCGGTCTATATCCGCGACTATGGCCAATCACCGACGCCAGGAAACAGTTTCATCTCACTATCCTGGAAATTTTGCCGAAGCTCTGCCTTTCTGTAAGGAGGTAGGGATCTTTAACATGCACAACATCGCATGTGAACGGGACCGACAGATTTAATAAACCCTCCGAAGAGCGGAACCTGCAGACATTCAACTTGCTTAAATAAAATGCCAGAACCTAGGTTGAGGTTAATGTTGTAATGAGTATGTACTGCAAAAGTGAAAGAAGAACGGGGCATACGTTCTGACCACTGAACCACCGAGGCTCCGTACGATATATATATATATATATATATATATATATATATATATATATATATATATATATATATATATATATATATATATATATATATATATATATATATATATATATATATATATATATATATATATATATATATATATATATATATATATATATATATATATATATATATATATATATATATATATATATATATATATATATATATTCCTTTTGGTTGTACGAAAAATTGGCTAAAATGTTTTATCAAAAGCTTTTTGACATATTTTTTGCTACAAACTGGCGGTATTCAATTTTTCCTAGCGTCAACACCTTGCTATGGCAACTAAATCTTTTTTTTAATGGTAAGATTTGATTTTTTTGCATTTTCGGAAAGAACGTCTCTTGATACGGCACTATAAAAATTAAATCGGGTTCCATAAGACGAAAAAATTAAGTTTCTTAAAAATCACCTCCTTTGATCGGACTTCATTAATTATTATCAAGTTACCCATTAAAAATATGTAATAGTATTGTAGCTGTCAATTTCAAACATTTTTTGTTGTCAGTTATCTGCAGTTTATAATACTTGAGAACTTTGCATTAGAAAATTGCGAACACATTAATAATTATTATTATTATGGTAGAATTGAGCGAAAATCTTTTTTTTTTTACTTTAACGTCGACCTATTTTTGCGACTATGGCCAATCACAGACGCCATGGAGCAGTTTCTATCCTAGAAATTTTGCGGAACCCATGCCTTTCTGTAAGGAGGGTAGGGATCTTTAACGTGCCCAACTTCGCATGGACACGAGACCGACGGCTTTACGACCCCTCCGAGGGGCGGAACGTGCAGATTTAACTGGCTCAAATTCAATGCCAGTACCTCGTTTGATGTTAATTTATTACAATTTGTACTGAAAAATGAAAGGGATACCCTGGGAGACGAACCCAGTACCCTTCAATTCAGAGGCGCACGTTCCTACCCCTGGACCACCCAGCTCCGAGCGAAAATCCAAGAACTGAAATATTAGTGTTGCTGGGCTACGGAGACAGGTAACGTCGCCATAAAGAAGTGTGCATAAAATGTATTCTAATCGTCCACAGATTGATGAAGGATATGTTTCCAAATTATTGATAAAATTTTACGAAACTGGAAGAGTCAAAGATAAACCAAGAATATGAAGACTAAAACCGCGCTAGATGGTAATAGGGCATTAGATGTATTGTTGCGTTTTCATGAAACCCCTTATTTGTATACAAACAATTTGCTACATTACACAATGCTTCTCAAAATAATAATTTAAATTTAAAAATAACTTTAATATAAATTAGTTTATATGTGTAGACTTCTGCACGGGCACTGCTCAAAGGAGCTTTCCTCCATAATTCCCCCACCTGCTGCCCCCAGCAGATCTACCAGGGGAACAGAGCGAATGCACCCTTTTAATGTCCAGGTCACCAGACATAGAACATCTTGTTATGCCCGCTCTTTTGTCCCGAGGACTTCCAAGTTGTGGAATTCCTTGCCGGCACATGTTTTTCCTTCTCCTCCGAACCTCCAAACCTTCAAATCCAGAATTAACAAGCTGCCTCTTTCCTCCTTGTCAACACCCACGGTACGATAGTATTTAGGCTGTAAGCCCTCGTGGTGTGTTGTTGACATTAAAAAAAAAAAAAAACTTCGCTACGTAGCAAAATCTAAGTTTTTAGACTAATTTAAAATTAGATTATTAGAATTTGAATAATGTTTATGCAAATTCCTCGCCATAACGCACTTCCTGAACGAGTTCTATTATTTTTTGGCCACAACATTCCTTATAGAGGTAAATATAACATTTTTAGAAGAGGGTGGTGTAGGGGTAAGAACGTGTACCTCTAAACCAAAGGGTACTGGGTTCGATCCCCAGTGTTACGCTTTCACTTGTTAAGTACATACTGTAAAATTAACATCAGCCGAATTTCTGGCATTCTATTTGAGTAAGTTGAATGTCTGCACGTCCCTTCTTCGGAGGGGGTGTAAAGCCGTCCGTTCCGTATCCATGCAATTTTGGGCACGTTGAAGGTCCCTACCCTCCTTACAGAAAGGCAGGGGTTCGCCTAAATTTCCAGGATAGTGTGATTTAATTGCTCCCTGGCGTCGGTGATTGGCCATAGATCGACGTTAAAGTACCAAAAAACATTTCTTAGAGCAAAAACAATTATTAAAATTCGCTAACATGACGCACATTCTGCAGCTTAATCATAATATTATCTAACTGATATAATTCCATTGTTTTACAGTGACATATTTCCCATGTAGAACAGATGCTGATTGCCGACAAAATTCTTTTTGTTATGGTAATGATAACAACAGAGTAGGCGTTTGTAAATGCCTCCTGTACTATGAAACTTGGAAAAATAAAACATTTTATGAATGTTTTAAGCGTAAGTATACCTACATCTACTCAATTACTAATTGATCAGCTTAGGAGAGACAGGGGGAATGGCGGCCCCCTAAGCCTTTTTGTTGTAGTGGCCTTATTTCTTAAGTTAGAGGAATACTTGGGGTCTCTAATTTAAGCTGAGGGTGTGTAGAAGGAACACTAACACTCATTAAAAATAAAATTATAACACAATTTAGCCCCACTGTTGGGGTGGCAGTATAGCTTAAAATAAATACCCTGTGTATTAATTAAAAAATTAATGAATAACATTTAGCTTGGCTACTCAGTCGGGGCAAAAATGTAATATAAATTAACGCAGGGCGTGGGCTTTAGCACTTGCACTCGGCGGGTTTTAAAATGCACAAATAAAAGTCAGGAGTAAAACTAAAAATCGATTTATTAAAAATTATTGAAGTTATATAATGCTGATTGCTTTCAATTAAGCATATTTAAACAAAGAAAAGTATAAATTGACTACTTGAAGTTGTTCAGATTTAAATACAAAATATAAAGTGATTAATTACGTTGAATTGGCATATAAAACTGTTGAAATGAATTGTGGAGCATAACACTATGTTTTAAAGAAGAGATTTTGTAGATAAATGATGTAGGTACTTAGCTTATGATTCAGACTACTGCCCTTGGAGTGATGACTATATCCGTCCAGCCCAGGATGTTGGAGGTGCCTCATTTTCCTGGAGGAACGGCTTCGGGACTTGGCACACATGGTTGATGTTCTGTCTTACTGAAGCTCCTCCAGGATGATGGGATCTCAGACAAGCGGTTCAATAGCGGGTCTAGACGAACCGTTACAGACCAGCGAATTACTGACTAGCTGGTCCCTGACTAGTGGGGTGGCTATACATTTCAGGTGAATTAGTGTTGGTTTAATGCTTTATGATCTATATGAGGCGGCTGGTAGCAGGTTGCGTTTAACTACGAAACTTATCTGTGTGTTAATAATCAAAATAAAATCACATCAATGTTATAAAATTTGAAATGTGGACAAGAAACAAACTAGCGGCTAAAGCTGAATTTTGAGGAACTCCTGCATTAATTGGATACAGTTTAGAGGAATGGCCATCCACAACAACAGAAATGCTCCTGTTGGAGAGGAAATTTGCTGTCCAGGTACAAAGTTTTGGTGGTAGGCCATATGCCGGAAGTTTATTAAGCAGCGCTGCGTGCCAGACCTGGTCGAATGCTTTGGATATGTCTATAGCAACAATCTGGGATTCACCGTGTTGTTCCATAGACTTGTTCCAAGAATGGGTGACAAAGGAAAGGAGGTCGGCAGTTGAACTGCGCTGACGGAATCCATACTGCCTGTCGTGGATTAGACTGTGTTTTTCAAGAAATTTTAGTAATTCGGTGTTTATATACTTTTCCATCACTTTAGAGACGACTGAAAGGAGAGAAATAGCCCTTTAGTTGCTAGGAATTGCTTTGGATACTTTCTTGGGAATGAGTTGTACTCGAGCAGTTTTCCAGGTACTAGGGAATATGCCTTTATTGTAAGATATCTGAAACAGACGAGTCAGGACAGGAGCAAATTCTGGTGCGCATATTTTGAGAACAATTGCTAAGATCTCGTCAAGGCCAGAGGCTTTCCTGGTATTAAGAGAAGAGAGCATCTTTCGTACCTTTTTAGTTTTGAAAATGATATCTGTCATTTTATGCGCGACATTGGGGACTGTTGGTGGTTGAACATTTGGAGGTGGGTTGAGAGTAGAATTGCCAGCGAACAACGAAGCAAAAAGTTCAGCCTCGCCCAGGGCGGTAGAAACAATTTCATCCCCTGAGACAAGAGGTGGGAACGTGCTTTTACAGCAATTATTCCCAATAGATTTAGCAAGAGTCCAGAAGGGTTTGCCGCCGTTGGAGCTTAAGAGGACTTTGTTTTTGATGTGGTTATTAATCGAGTTTTTTGCCTCAGAAAGAATGCGGACATAGCTGTTTATTGCGTCGTTAAATGCTTTACGATTTTCTTGACTGGGATTGTGTAGACGCGTTTTGTGAGCTTTGACCTTTTCAAGTCTGGCCTTGTCACAGGATTTAGAGAACCAGGGCTTTTGAGTGGCTGAAGAGGTTTTCTGTGTACGTGGGATAAATAATTCCATGCCAGCTTGGATAATTTCGGTGACGTTTTGTGAGATATCAGAGGGATTAAGATGAGAGAAGCAGACAGACGCCCATGGAAATGAGAAAAAGTAATCCCGCATTTCGTCCCAGTTTGCGGACTTGTAGTGCCAAATCATACGTCGGTGTGATGACTGTGTGACCTCGGGTTGCATTGCGCAGGAAGCAGTGACAATGCCGTGGTCTGAGCGACCAAGGGGGGCGGTGACTGATATCTTATAGCATTCAGGTTTTGTAGTAAGAAGGAGATCCAAGGGATCTGAGCTGTGTGTTGGGATACGAGGAAAGTAAGTAGGTTGCTGAACCATATTGGGTAAAGAATTGCTGACTGCAAAGGCGTCCGCTGCTCTCCCTTGTGGATCGGTTTTTGAATATCCTAGCCATTTCTTATTATGGACATTGAAGTCACCAAGAATAGTGACCTCGGAGGAAGGATATTCAGAAATCAGATCAGTCGGTTTTTTCAGAAAGGTAGTCAAAGAGCTGGACAAAGTTGTTGTCAGAAGGTGACCGGTAAATGCAACAGATGAATTTAGTTGCAGCCCTGAAGGAGAGTTTTATCTATAGTATGTCTTTTCTTCCAGCTTCTAAATTAGGGAGTCTGGTGCAGGGTAGATTGCTACGGACATATGCACACACGCCTCCATGCAATCTAAAGGAAGTAAGGAGCTCATACATACGGGAAATTAAGGTGATTGGTGGCTGTTTTGGCACTGATTTGGGTTTCGATGAGGAAGAGGAGTTGGAGCCTGTTAGCCTGGAGGAAATGGTGGACGAAGTTCAGGTTAGAATTTAGGCCACATATATTGGAGAAGGATATGTTAAATCTAGTTGCTGTCGTCCCCTGTACACCCCTCTCCCGGAGATCCGAATGGAGGGGTATTTTACCTCCGGAATATTTTGTACAAGGAGGAGCCATCATCATTTTTGCTTATAAGGGAAACCGACTCATACACAAGAACCAGAAACGTCCGTTGGGACTTCACCGGCCCCTTGATGTATAGGGTGGTACCTCCTCGGGCGTGAGAAAAATCCTTTACTATTAGTAATGGAAAATTCCACTACCACCTGCTATGGATTGGATTGGATCAATGTGTACCCCTTTAAAAATAAGATTAATAAAGGGACTATCAATTGTCTAATAGTTATGCTTTTCGACATAGTAGGATGATACAAAACATTATCATTTTGCATCCATGCCTATTGTCGTCGGCACTTATTAATAAAAAATCTCGGGACGCAGCAAGTGCGTTATGGTAGTGAATTTTTATTAAATGTTTCAAATTAGAATAACTCAATTTTCTATAAACTTAGAAAGTTTAATTTTGGTATGTAGTAAGGTCCTTCCTAGGGAAAAATATGCACCGAATTTCGTTAAAATAACTTTGTAATTTTCGGAGAAAAAATGTTTTTCGAAAGATAATTTAAAATTTGAATAACTCAATTTTCTATAAATTTAGAAAGTTGAACTTTGGTACGGAGTGAGGTCTCTCCTAAAGTAACATATGTAGTAAATTTAATTAGAGCATCTTTGTTATTTTCGGAGAAAAAAATTTTTTTGAAAGAAAACTCAAAATTTTCCCGGGAAACCTCGTCCGATTTTTCTGGCTAACGAACTCATCCAAGCCATTAATAAAAGAATGGCACTTCCCGAGTTTCATTGAAATCGGTTAATTATTTTTTGAGTTATCAGACGGATACATATATATATATATATATATATATATATATATATATATATATATATATATATATATATATATATATATATATATATATATATATATATGTATTGAAAATTTTTTCACCGTCGATACCTCTATTAGTGAATTTTTTAAAATAAAAATTCACTAAAAAGTCATTTTTTTTTCATTTGCATATAATGCAAATTCGTTCATCTTGTTTCTAAGACACTCTATGTTTAAGTGCAAAACATAACTTAACAATAAGTATTTTATTTGTAATGCCGACTACAGGCGCCATTGCTGTCTGCCCCTGCCCCCTGCCCCGTACGTACGTAGCACCCCTGAACACCTCTTGGAGAGTATTCATACTAAGTGAGTAGCGAACGTGTCGCCACCTAGTTCGGAACCAAGTACTTGTTGTCACGCCCGCTCCAAATAATACAGAGTATTAAAAATAGAGACGGTATACAACTAACTAACAATTTAAAAAATTGTTAGCCCTGGCCCATTTCTACCCCAATATAGGGACAAAGTATGTAAGGAGTATTCATACGTGTAGACCATGACGTATGCAACCAACTTAACATAATTGTAGGACCCATATATAACACACCTAACCTAAACGGACTCGTGCAACTTATCTCAAAAACCGAAGCAATAAGCAATACACAAACTACGTATTGTTGGCGCGAACACGACTATGTTCATTCCTCTCCTGAAAACTTAAAGAAAAATACGGAGCTTTCTTAAGTGACTCTTGTCAACGTGTTAAATTAAAAGTTACCAGGCTAAAAGTAAGATTTTCTGGTAAAGTTCCAATAACCAGTTCAGTGCCAATAACAGGTGCGTTTACCCAACATAACCTGTTCTTTTTTTTCACCAACCCCCAAATATGTTCTCTCTGCTCTTGCTTCTTCTTCTTCTTAATTTGGTATTCCTGTAGCTAACATTGTATTTTTTGTAATTGAATGACCACCTTTTTAACCAGGCAAATATTTACGAAAATAGGCTAAAGTATTCGTTGAGTTAAGTAAAATGCTTTTCCACTAAGCAAATTTTATTTTTTTCAGCTGTAACTTTGGGAGAAGCTTGCACTCGAGATATTCACTGTCAAGTAAATTTAGGAGAGCTTGGAGAATGTAGTGAACAACACGTATGTGATTGTAAACAAAATGCGCACGGTGATCAAAATGATGGAAAATGTTACAAAACTGCAAGTAAGTGTATAATAATTTTATACAATAAAAACAAGTAATTTATTTGTAAACCAGTACCTGTGAATACAATTAAAATAATTTATGTATTTAAATACATATTCATTTAAAAAACAAATAATCCACTAAGTGAAGATTGGAAACTGTGATGAGCACTGATAATCACACTTGGAGAACCCATAAATCACCACTTTCAGCTTCCAAATTGTGGAGTCTGGTGCAGGGTAGATTGCTACGGACGTATGCGCAGACGCCTCCATGCAATCTAAAGGAAGTAAGGAGCTCATACCCCGGGAAATTAAGGTGATTAGTGGCTGTTTTGGCACTGATTTGGGTTTCGGTGAGGAAGAGAAGTTGGGGCCTATTAGCCTGGAGTAAATGGTGGACGGAGTTCAGGTTAGAATTTAGGCCACATATATTCGAGAAGGATATGTTAAATCTTGATGCCTGCGCCTCCTGTACACCGCTCTCCTGGAGATCCGAATGGAGGTGTATTTTATTTCCGGAATCTTTTGTACAAGGAGGAGCCATCATTATTTCTGTTTATAAGGGAAACCGAATCATATACCAGAACCGCAAACGTCCGTTGGGACTTCACCGACCCCTTGATGTAAGAGGTGGTACCTCCTCGGGCGTGATTAGAATCTGACTAGTACTGGGAATTATGCCTGTTAACAGTACCATTTAAACAGAATGTGGCTTCGTCACTGAATATAACACAATCTAAAAAATTGTTTTCTTCATTATTTTCTTTTGTAACCTTGTCACAGAATTCTAATCGTCTATCGAAATCATCTTCATTTAATTCTTGGTGAATTTGAAGTTTGTAAGGGTGAAAGTTATGGTTATGCAAAATTGTGCGTACCGACTTTCTGCTAATGTCACGATTTCTTGATAATTCTGATGTTCTAGGATTCTCCTGCACAGCCAGAAGAACATCATAAAAATTTGCATTAGTGGTAGCTGTCTTCGGTCGGCCAGACCTTGAACGATTCATCACGCTACCAGTTTCATTTAGTCATTATTCACCCTCGATTTGCTTATAGGAGGAAACTGGGGATTTAGATTGTTGAAAAGATGACCTGCTTCTTCATAGGAACGTTTTCGGTCACTATATCCCACCATAATTAATATCTAGATGCGCTCTCTTTCTAATAAGTTTGCCATTATTAGTTGTAATTCAATTCTATAAACTGTACCTAGTTTAAATGTGTATCAAATACAACTGAATTTGTTCAACTCTGACACTTTTTACTAAAGTAACGCAGTGTTTTTGACATTTCACGAGTGCCCACTACTGTTTTTTGTTTCGAATAAACAGATACCAGGTCTGAACAAATAATGCAAATTGAAGTAAAATTAGAAAACTGCAATTTTCTAGGGTATTTTCTTGGTAATGTGATACGTTCCTATTATGCTTGAAAAGAGCAAGAAATAATAACCTTTCTTTTGATATAGGGTAGGTTTGATTGTGAGTGGGCCATACCGGTCCCTCCACTGCGACCGCAAGGTCTATTGTGGCTCACGCCTAATAGTCTATATTTCGCCCAACAAAGCCAGCCTCCTGCAGAGGTCGATAATCTTTGTGGACGAAAGTTGATCCAGATCTTCCGGAGCAAGCTTTGTCTTGCCAAAGAGCAGGTGTCTAGTCGTGTCCGCCGCCAGACAGAAACACAGTACGTGCTCTGCTGTTTTGTCACTCTCCATACACAGCCGGCACTCAGTTTCCTGACCGACTCCAAATCGGTGCATGTGGTGACGCAAGCGGCAGTGTCCTGTATACAGGCCGACTAGAGTACTCAGTTGTTGTCTGTTTAGCTCTAGAAGTTTTTTAGCCCTTGAACAGGCCATGTATGAAGGCCTTAGGGTGAACTAATCCTGGCAGATTGTTAGAGTGTCATTATTTCTGTCCAGGTCTTTAAGGTTCGTTTTGCTGTGCATGATGATATCCCCAGCACAGGTTCTGGTCCGATCCCCCTGGGCTCCACTCCTGGAAAGCTCGTCGGCCGCATCATGGTCCGAGTAACCCGGTATCCAGACCAGCGACACCTCATTGCAGCTGCCCAATTCGTTGAGGGCAGATTTACAACTCCAAAGCGTTTTGAATTGCAACGCTATGAACCAAGATCTTTTATTGCAGCTTGGCTATATGAATATATCCTTATCGATTTGTGTGAGCACTGGTTTTCTATACCTTCCCTTGCACATATCTCGATGGCATACACTTCTGCCTGGTACATGGTTGCGTACTTTTCGAGGATAGTTGATAGTCTAGCATCGGTGTTGCTCCCATATGTGCCGGCTCTTACCACCCTATTGATTTTGGAACCGTCAGTATACCAGCAGAGATCGGCCCTCAATAGGGTCGTTTGATTTCGTTCCCAGTCCTCTGATCCTACTGATCTTTGTAGGCATCAAGTCTGAGACCGTTCCCAGAATCCCATGACTCTCAATATCATCGAGGAGTCCGGACCCTCCCAGACTGATTTCCTTCGGCATGCTGTCGGCCGTTTGTCCACCTCGCCACCCTCTCCAACCAAATGTGAAGAGGTGGAATATTAAGGAGGACCTCCAGCGCGGCTGATGGAGCGGTGCTTATCGCTCCCGTTATCATCAGACGTGCTTGTCTCTGTAATGAGCCAGTTTGGCCCTCGCAATACCACGAAGTGCCTTGGGCCACCAAACTATGGCTCCATATGTTATCATTGGTCTGATAACCAGTATATAGATCCAGTACAACTGTTGGGGGTTTGTTCCCTAGTTATTTCCACAGATTCTACGGCATGTTCACAGGGACAGTTTAGCCCTGCGGATTACATTCTCTAACTGTACGTTCCTGTTGAGCTTCTTATCTAGGGTAGCCTCCAGATATTTTGCTTGTTCCGTAAATGGAATCGTTTCCCCCATAAGAATAGGTGGTTTTAATCTGTCCAACCTTCTTCTTCTGATATATATATATATATATATATATATATATATATATATATATATATATATATATATATATATATATATATATATATATATATATTGATTGAAGTTTTGACTTTGAGAACTGGCTCATTCAGTCACTGTCAATCTTCAAAATGAACAAAGATGCATCTGACCTTGCTTTTCACAATGGCAAAACCTGTCTTAAGAATGTCAATCTAACAAGCTCTTTAACTGGAGTGCCGGGCGAGTGACACATCTAGTTCAGACGGTTTTGTTCGTTTGAGTGTGGAAAGGTTGGCTTCTGATAAGTTATGTGAGGTGTCCTTTGTCTATATGTGTGTGTAAGCTGGCCACGCACAAGTCTATGACAACAGGGTGTGGTGATATTATTATATATGTATAGTCTGGCTACATTACGGAAATGTTCCTAGGTACATCTTTGTAACAGCATGGGCGAGGTGCCTGTTAAAACAAAAATGTTCCTGTGATGAATTGCCAGTGTTTTTTGTTACTGGCATTTCCTAGCTCTGGTAACTTGCATAGACTTTAAAAAGTAAATTTTGGCAATGTTCAATATCGAATCTCCTAAGAAACAAAATACCTTATTGTTATATACTGTGTTCAATCAACGCATATTAGTTCAGCTTAATTGGGAACTAACAAGAACTGTTACAACGCAAGCTCTGCAAAGAGTTTTTCATTTAGCCTTTGTGAAGGTAGCATAATATTATCATATACCGCTGGTGAACATGTAGTTAAATTCTCAATTTGTTTGTAGGATTAACAGAGTATTGCCTATCCGACAAAGAGTGCCTTTTGGGAGATGCTAAATACGCCTATTGCGTATATGGTAAATGCTCATGTAACTTGAAACAACGGCCAAGCAAGGATAAGCTCAAATGTCTTCTATCCAGAGATTTAGGTGACGGATGTTCCTCAGATAATGAATGTGCCCTGATAGAAAATTCTGTTTGTAGGGAAACTTGTGTGTGTTCTGTGGGAGCCACTGTTTCTGGGGATGGGAAAGAATGCCTTAAAGGTAAGAATTAACAAGCACATTAAAATTTTGAATTATTTGTTGGACAATATATGCGTCCTTAGCAAGCCGGAAAGGTTCACGATGATTTTTTTAAATTAAACTGTAAGTTGGCCATAATAGAGACACTCTAAACTGGTAATTGACCTGACCTGACCCCACCCTTTGAGTGGCAGAAGCGGCTGCTAAGAAATTAGGTTTCCTCTTCTGTGCTCACAAATACTTTTCACCAGCTAATACACAAATAAGGCCAAACTTCGAATACTGCTCCCACATCTGGGGTACCGCTGCCGCTTCTACACTCGCTATCCTGGACCCCATTCAGAAGAGAGCTATACGTCTCATCACTTACCCTACCCTCACCCAAAGGCTGCCATCCCTTGCCCACTGACGTGCCGTTGGTGACCCCACTCTCTCTCTTTTATAGATATTTCCACGGGCACTGCTCAGAGGAGCTTTCTTCCATAGTTCCTCCACCTGCTGCCCCCAACATATCTACCAGGGGAACAGAGCCAATGCACCCTTTTACTGTCCAGGTCGCCAGACATAGAACATCTTGTTATGTCCGCTCGTTTGTCCCGAGGACTTCCAAGTTGTGGAATTCCTTGCCGGCACATGTTTTTCCTTCTCCTCCGAACCTCCAAACCTTCAAGCCCAGAATTAACAAGTTGCCTCTTTCCTCCTTGTCGCCACCCACGGTACGATAGTATTTAGGCTGTAAACTCTCGTGGTGAAAAAAGTTTTTAAAAAAACAGGCAATTAGGTAAATATATAAAATATAAGTATACAGGGTGTATTTAAATGAAGGGGCACAAATGATACCACAGATCAATTTGGTAAAAATAAGTTGATGTGACCTAACATAACTATATCCCAAGTCCCATAATAAAAGAGATACAAGGTGTCAAAGTGACAAATAAAAAATGGTTTTTTGTGCATTAAAAAAACCTATTAAAATCATGCTGCTATGGCGACTTAATAGCAAAATGATCTAGTATACACTTGTTTAAATTGGATAACTTTTGGAACTACTGTCTCTTTGGCTCTTTACTTTCCATAAAAAATGCATTTTCTTACGTATGAAGATATTTGAACTTTAAACCAAAGACATCCGTTTTGCGATAATAACAGGAAATAAATAATTGTTGCAAAATACATATTTATTGTCAGTTTAACAGAAACTATTTGAAAAAAGCACAAAACTAGAAAAACCAGGAGTTACATAAAACAATAAATACATACTACATACAAACTTGGAAACTACTTCTCTGGCTTCATTGTGAAGCCAGAGAAGTAGTCTCCAAGTCTGTATGTAGTATGGACAAGTTTCACCAAGTAAGGGCAACAACAATCAATAAATACATAATCTAAGAACACAATTAATCAACAATTAAAAAATAAAAGATATCTTAAGGGATGTTAAGGGTAGATGCATTCTCAAGATAATTAAAAACGCGGATCGGTTTCGCTCGAATTAGAGCTCGTCAGTGCGTTATACCAATTACAGCGAGAACACACCTATAAACTGGAGCTGTCGCGACAACATACTACCTGGTTCCGCACGGAGATGGCGACTATGTCGTACATCTCACAATGTTCTAGGAGGCTGGCTACCTTAAGACGTATTACTTTATAGGAGTGTTCTCGCTGTCATTGGTATAGCGCACTGACGAGCTCTAATTAGAGCGAGTGAGAATACATCTACCCTTACATACATTTTCCCGGTATTAGGTAATGGGCAGGGCTGACAATTTTACAAAATTGTTGGTTGGTTGTACACAGTCTCTATTTATAACATTTTGTGTTAATTGGATCTGCCGTGACAACATACTATCTGGTTCCGTGCCGAGTTGGCGACCCTATCGTACATCTCACAATGTTCTAGGAGGCTGGCTACCTTAGCCGAATTACTTTATAGGTGTGTTCACACTGTAATTGGTATGGTGCACTGAAGAGCTCTAATTAGAACGAAACCGGTCTACGTTTCTAATTATGTTGTGTTCTCGCTGTAATTGGTATAGCGCACTGACGAGCTCTAATTAGAGCGAAATCGGTGTACGCTTCTAATTATAGTGTGAATACATCTAACCTTACATACATTTTCCCGGTATTAGGGAAGAAAATGAGCGAAAGATGTTTACAAAATTGTTGGTTGTTTGTGCAGTATATATTTATAACATGTTGTGTTAACTGGAGCTGCCGTGACAACATACTACCTGGTTCCGCACTTAGGTGGCGACCCTGTCATCATCTCACAATGTTCTTGAAGGATGTTTTCGAAGTTTTCTTGTAAACATAGTCTAATTCTACGATTAAAATTACAATGTATCCTTCACTAAGTGAATATTGGAACCTGTGATGAGCACTGATAAATTGGAGAACCCAAACACCAAAATATATATTTAAAGAGCTGACGATCGTTTCACCAACAAAGTTCGCGTCATCGGAGGATGACAAGTTCTAACTACTTATAACTAACTTCACCTTTTATACTGAAGTCTTAGGTAAAGAACGATACCGAGAGGAAGACTAACTCGCAGGCAAATTTTCTGTTTATTGTATTCTAATTGCCGGACGAGCTCTTTAAACCTCCCTTATCACTTGACTTGACAGGTTCCGGAATGTTTATCTGCATCAAAGACAGAGCGCAAACAGAGAATTACTCAATGTTAAATTCACTTGAATTCATTAATAAAGCTAAAGTTAAATCGGTTAAAGGCGAGATTTTGATATCATTTGATGTAGCGTCTTTATTTCCTAGCTTGCTCGAGAAAAAAACGACTACGTATTTCGAACAGTTGTTGAAATTGAACAGCATACGTGAAGAGGTTTGCAAAGAATATTTAACTTTCACAAACCTTTGTATAAAACAAAATATTTTTCAATTTAACAATGAGTTTTTGGAACAAACTGAAGGCACGGAATGGGCAACCCACTCTCTCTATTCATTGCGGACCTTTTCATGAGTAGATTTGAGACGGATTTAGAAAATTAAAGTAAGTATTTTCCTAGAGTATGCTTTCGTTATGTGGAAGATATTTTTCCAGTGTTTAACACAAAGATATGCAAAGTAGATGATTTTATTAAAAGACTGAACTGTCAAGGTGATTCAATAAAATTCACCCACTAATTAGAAGTTAACAGTAAACTTCATTTTCTAGATGTACTAGTTATTAAAAATAATGACTCTCTTGAATTCGATGTCCACAGGAAGGAAACTACCACTCTAAGTTACATTCCAAATTACTCACATCATACCTTTGCACAAAAAACGTCAAGTTTAAATTTCTTAGTAAATAGATTAATAAAATGCCCCTTAAGTAAAAGTAGATATACTATATAATTAGAGTACATTAAAAACATGGCTAAATATAACCGATATTCGGATTGCTTAGCCGAAAAATAAAATAATAGACACAGAACAAAGAAAATTTTAGCGAAATGCACGACATTCAGGAAAGATAAAATAGAAAAAAAATGTATTCCTACTTTTTGACCCGCGTATCACAAGGGGTCTCGAGAGCATTTTTAAGAAAGCCAATTTGCAGCTAACTTTTTCAACAAAAAATAATTTAAGACATTTGTTAGATAATACGAAAGATAAAGATAAAGCCACTGAAATGTCGGATATCTATGAGATAGGTTGTAAGGATTGTAATCTTAAATACGTTGGGCAGACTAAGAGAACCATTGAGACTAGATTTCGTGAACATCTAGCACAGCTCCGAGA
This sequence comes from Tillus elongatus, assembly GCA_964006375.1. Taxonomy (NCBI): domain Eukaryota; kingdom Metazoa; phylum Arthropoda; class Insecta; order Coleoptera; family Cleridae; genus Tillus; species Tillus elongatus. Next base: position 31,205,626 of record OZ023262.1, on the reverse strand, counting down.
CGGTAGTGTAGACAAGTAATGCGTGGCACAACATAGTGGAGATAATCACTACCACACTGATTATAAAAAAAATCTTAAACTTATCGAAAATATTAGACAGACAGCGAAGCTCGATGCGTACGAAAGTATTTGTATTTTTAGTGCAATAAAAAACAAAAGTTCCTCTGTTTGCGCTCTGTCTGATGCAGATAAACATTCCGAAACCTGTCAGGTAAAGTGATAAAGGAGGTTCAAAAACTTCGTCCAGCAATTTGCCTGCTGTTTAGTCTCCCTCTCGCTTTCCTTCTTTACCTAAGACTCAGTATAAAAGGTGCTTTTAGTAGTAAGTAGTTAGAACTTTTCATTCTCTGATGACGCTAACTTTGTTAGCGAAACGATCGTCAAGTCTTTAAAAAGATGTGTTGTGGTGATTTGGGTTCTCCAAGATGTATCCTTGCAAAACTGTTTGTGTCGCTCTTTACTTCCTCCTACCATTTCCACCCTATCAATAGAAGTTGGAATAAAAAATATTTTTAGGTGACTCCCCATAAAAAGTGATCAATGGGTGTGAGGTCGGGTGATCGCGCAGGCGATTTGACGGATGCATCATTCCCTCGACCAATCCATCTCCCAAGAAAATATAAATTTAACAGCCCAACAGCTAATATGCTATGGGCAGGAGCTCCATCATGCGCGTACCACATATTACGGATAGCTGGTGGCACCTCTTCAAGCAATATTTGGAGTTGCTTATTTAAAACTCTCAGATATTCCACTGCACCGAGACGCCGAGGTAGAATAAACGGACCAACAAGATAATAGCCTTTAATTATTGCTCATGCATTTAAACAAAAATTATGCTAACATCTAGATTTACACACTTAGTGGGGGTTTTGATCAGTCCATGAGTGAATATTGTGACGGTGTATCAAACCACGTCTTTGAAATGATGCTTCATGAACGATCAAAATATTGGATAAAATATTTGCATTTTCTCTCGAAATATTCATACACATTTTGACAACAATATATCCTGAATCCGCAGCAGTCAATTCTTGCACAGATTTTTAGTGGTGGAGGTATAAAAGATTATCATGATCAATCTTCCAAATCGTGATATGAGAAACATTGTACGGTGCCGACAATGTCCTTGTACTTGTTTCAGGATCGTAATCTAAATCGTCGTGCCCATGCGATGTTGGGCACGTTAACTATTCCTACCGTCCTTGCAGAAAGGCAGGGTTTCGGCAACATTTCCAGGATAATGAGGTGAAACTGCTCCCTGGCGTCTGTGATTGGCCATGGTCGCGGAAATAGACCGACGTTTAAAAAATGTCAAAAACAACTTCTTCAATACCTACATTGCGAATCAGACGTCTTCTCCCAGTGCCTTCACGTCGAGGTTGGATTTGGTCGTTTTCACTAAGTCTTCTTTCTATTGTCGCAAACCTTTTTCTACAAGTAACGCGGACATTAGGATATCTCGCATGATTCATTACAACACAAATGTTAAACTGCATTGACAGCGACCTTGCGTTAATACCGTGACATGGACTATTAATTGTTTGTAGGTCATTTATGTTGTAATTCAATGCTTTTAGCAATACGATTAGTATGGCCTTTTGGCAAGCTATTGTTGCCGAACATTGGGTAAACTTGTGCGCAAATCTTTGCGATATTTGTTTTACATATTTGGTACCCCCAAGAATATAACAGGTATCTATATTGCTAACAGATTTTTTATAAGTCCTTTCAAACTAATTTTGGCAGGTATCTCCGCCTAATCCAACACGACAAAAGTTTCTCCAATTTCACAGTTTAAAGTATACTACAAACTGTAGGCCCACTTTTTCTGCTCCTAAGTGATCGCCACAAGACACAAGTTGAAAGTTGCTAATGCTCGGATTAGGACGGCACTTAAAGAAAGGAGAAAAAAGTATTTTTTTCAGAGTAAATTTCTTACAATTGTCTTTTTTTTTCCAGCCGCCACAGATTTTGGACACCCTTGTAAAGAAGACGACCAGTGTTCGCGATATCTTCAAGAAAGTGTATGTGTAAAAAACAACTGTACATGCGCACCAGGTCACCATGGTTACGTCAACAGGTGTCTCGAATCTATACTTCTTGGAGGAATGTGTCGAGAAACGGCAAACTGTATCTATGAGCCGCAATGGAAAAACAAAGTAGAATGTAGAGAAGGCGTTTGTCAGTGCATCAAGGGAAGCCCAGATAACAATTGTTCACTGGGTTATAAATTATCTACTGATTTTATGGTTTTAATGTCGACACTCGGGTTATTCTTATTTATGACGTTCTGAAATCAATGTTAAAATGTAGAAAAATAATTTTGTATTCTTTTTAATAAAGTGTTTGTAAAATATATTTCGTTTACTATTAGGTTAGTTGTGTGTGTTTTTGTTTTTTTATCGTCCGTCTATTTCCGCGACTATGGTCAATCACCAATATCAGGGAGCAGTTTCACCTCAATATCCTGTAAATTTTGCCGAACCCCTGCCTTTCTGTAAGGAGGGTAAAGATCTTTAACGTGCTCAACATCGCATGGACACTTACTCAAATACAATGCTACAACCTCGGTTGATGTTAGTGTTACAGTATGTACTGAAAAATTGAAACGAGAACCCTGGGATCGAATCTAGTACACTTCGGTTCAGAGGCGCACGCAAAGGCGTAGATCGGTTTTTATCTTGGGGAGGGTATTCCAAAAATACAAAGGTAGACAAAATTACAAATACAAAGGCCTAACAATGTATTGAATTAAAATAATTGAACACTAAATTGCAAAAATATGAATAAAAAACAAAATTAAATATTTCCCACATTGGATAACAAAAGTCTGGCGACGTACCAACTGTATTATGGTAGTGAATTTTCATGGAAATGATCTGCACCAAACATTTTTCATTAAATGTTCATAACTTTTTTTATAAAATATATATCTGTTTAGTATATAATTTAATGTTTATAACATAAACCTACATTACAAATTTGGTTACCATAAGTTTGTTATTTTCGGAAATAAAAAAAAATGTTCGAATGAAAACCCAAAATGGAAAACCTGATGCAATTTTTCTGGATAACGAACTTATCCAACCCACTTACAAAATGAAGGTACCTGCCAAATTTTATGAAAATTTGACCATTGCTTTTTTGAGTTATAGTGTGAAATTTTCCTACGAAAATTCACTAAAAACAATTACAAAATCAAGCTCGAAATCAGAGTAATGCCAGGGTTCTTTTTTTTTGCAAATCGCTCCAAAACCTTTTCGTCGTTTGTGGGAATGCTCTGATCCTCATGCATGAAGGCCAGTCCATCTAACTTCTGTTGTCCCATTGTTAAGCTGAACCAAATTTTAAACGTTCTTAATGCGGAAAAATACTTTTCTGCAGATTCCACACTTGCAGGCAAACCTGCAAAAACTCTCAGTGCGAGATGTACCTATATCACGAAATACTTCTTTATCAGATAATTTGAGAGTTTCAACAACTTCAACAAGCACCTGGAGACCTGTTGTTCTATTTTCTAACACAAAAATTCAGCTGTACCTAAATCCGAATCCAACGTTACTCGTAAAAAATCTGGACTCTTATTATTTTCCTATTTCAGCAAATATTTTGATACATTTGCTTCTGAAGATGAAATTTTGCCGACATTTTTTCTATTATAACTGCAGGAATAATATTTTCATTTTTAGGCAAAACATTTTTTAGTACTAAAGCGAAACTTGAGATCTTCCATGATGTTCTTTAATAGAGAAACAAAAATGCCAGTGTCATAATACCTCTGGGGGGTTTCCCTTTGAACGTTAGTATGGTTTAAACCTTAGTAAGACGTCTCTGTCTATAGTGTTTATACGAGGAAACCTTATGGAAATATTTAACTCATTGCGCAGTTTGTCAATTTCTTTATACAATCTCGTGAAGCATCTTTCTGCGCTTATACTTCTTTCTTTTAGCAAATCTAAAAGACAACGAACTGATTTCTCAGCATATTTCCTTTTAAAAGTTTAAAAAAATTTGCGAAAATGCAGGTCCAAGAAGCATATTCACAAAAATTTTTCAAGAGTTTTACTTAAAACCAGATTTTCTCATAAAAAAAATTCCGACCTAGTAGGTTTTCTTAGGGTGGGTAATTACCCCCATTACCCCTCCCTTATCTACGCCCTTGGGCGCACGTTCTTACCACCGAACGACCTACGGTCTTACTATTAGATTCGATTTCACAATTATCTTATAAATCATCTTAGATTAACTATTCAGTACTGACAATCAGTTCTAGTTGCAGTCATCGTGGCGTCGATATCCCAGACCAACTACAAAAAAATTTGGATTTATTGCTGATTGTACAGGGTGGCCAACTAACAATGGTCGCTAGCCATATCTCAGCAACGGCTCACTGTGCAGCTTCAGGAAAAATCTGTTATAAACAAAGTGGCCATGATAAATTGCTGCGAATTATTTTCAAGTTTCTAAAATCACTGCTAGCGGGCGTAAGAACCACTGCTGGTCATAAAATTACGATTTTATCACATTTTCTCTAATTAAGTGGCACTTTTGACACGCAGATTAATGGCCGTGTAACGGATTTTATTGGTTGCCCAGCATATTTTTTGATATTTTCAAAATAAAGTGGTGGGGCGGCGCTGATTGTAGATATTTTTTAATTGCTAATTATTCCGGTTTAGTTTGACGAAACTTAATGAGTTTGGACTCGTTGAAAATTTGAAACTTTTCTAGATCTACCATTTGCGCTCATCACATATTGTCTTCACATTGTACAAATACGTAGATATGAGATTAAGAATAAAAAAACTATTTTTATCACGTCTATAATTTATTGTAGCAATAACACTCGAGCAAAACACTATTGCCCTATTCACTAGCATAGCGCGGTAGAACAAAGAACCACAAGATGGTCCGTTGTGATGAGGTATATGCAACCAAGTATACAGATGACGTCACAACCTCCTGCAAATTGAAATTATGGGGTCGACTGTATTTCATTGGTGAGCGTGTTAAGTTTATGCAATAGGCACACTGTTTAGCAGCGTTGTGTGTTGATAGAGTATCTTCTTCTTCTTCTTCTTCAGCCTGAATTCTTCCAATGTCGGGTATAAAACTCTTCTAAATTCTTCCATGCTTCTCTGTCTCTCTCTGTTCACATCCACTGCTTCCCAGCCTGAGGGGTGTGAAGGGGGCGCCGGCATCAAGATTTACCATATCCTTCTCGAATATATGCGGCCTAAATTCTAACCTGAACTGTCCACTATTTCGTCCAGGGTAATAGGCCCCAACTCCTCTTCCTCACCGAAGCCCAAATCACTGCCAAAACAGCCACTAATCACCTTAATTTCCCGGGGTATGAGCTCCTTATTTACTTTAGATTGCATGGGGGGTGTGTGCGCATATGTCGGTAGCAATGTACCCTGCACCAGACTCACCAATTTAGAAGCTAGAAGAAAAGACATACTTTGGTTGAAACTCTCTCTCTCTCAGGGCTGCACCTAAATTTATCTGTTGCATTTACCGGTCACCTACTGACAAGAACTTTGTCCAGCTCTTCGACTACCTTTCTGAAAAAACCGACCATCTGATTTCTGAATATACTTCCACCGAGGTCACTATTCTTGGTGACGTCAATGTCCATAAGAAGGAATGGCTAGGATCTTCAAAAACCAATCCACAAGGGAGAGCAGCGGAGGCCTTCGCAGTCAGCAATTCTTTAGCCAATATGATTCAGCAACCTACTTACTTTCCTTGCATCCCAACACACAGCTCAAATCGCTTGGATCTCCTTCTTACTACAAAACCTGAATGCTATAAGACATCAGTAACCGCCCCTCTTGGTCGCTCAGACCACGGCATGGTCACTGCTTCCTGCGCAATGTGCAACCCGAAGTCACACAGTCATCACACCCACGTATCGATGGGCACTACGACTCCGCGAACTGGGACGAAATGCTGGATACCTTTTCTTCATTTCCATGGGCGTCTGTCTGCTTCTCTCATCCTGACCCCTCTGATATCTCACAAAACGACACCGAAATTATCCTAGCTGGCACGGAATTATTTATTCCACGTACACAGAAAACCTTTTTAGCCACTCAAAAGCCCTGGTTCTCTAAATCCTGTGATAAGGCCAGACTTGAAAAGGTCAAAGCTCACAAAACGCTTCTACACAATCCCAGTCTAGAAATTCGTCAAGCATTTAACGACGCAAGAAACCGCTATGTCTGCATTCTTTCTGAGGCAAAAAAACTCGTTTAATAACCACATCAAAAACAAAGTCCTCTTAAGCTCCAACGGCGGCAAACCCTTCTGGACTGTTGCTAAATCTATTGGGAATAATTTCTGCAAAAGCACGTTCCCACCTCTTGTCTCAGGGGATGAAATTGTTTCTACCGCCCTGGGCAAGGCTGAACTTTTTGCTTCGTTGTTCGCCAGCAATTCTACTCTCAACCCACCTCCAAATGTTCAACCACCAACAGTCCCCAATGTCGCGCATAAATTGACGGATATCATTTTCAAAACTAAAAAGGTACGAAAGATGTTCTCTTCTCTTAATACCAGGAAAGCCTCTGGGCTTGACGAGATCCCAGCAATTGTTCTCAAAAAATGCGCACCAGAGCTTGCTCCTGTCCTGACTCGTCTGTTTCAGATATCTTATAATAAAGGCATATTCCCTAGTGACTGGAAAACTGCTCGAGTACAACCCATCCCCAAGAAAGGATCCAAAGCGCTTCTCAGCAACTACAGGCCTATTTTTCTCCTTTCAGTCGTCTCTAAAGTGATGGAAAAGTATATAAACACCGAATTACTAAAATTTCTTGAAAAACACAGTCTAATCCACGACAGGCAGTATGGATTCCGTCAGCGCAGATCGACTGCCGACCTCCTTTCCTTTGTCACCCATTCTTGGAACAAGTCTATGGAACAACACGGTGAATCCCAGATTGTTGCTCTAGACATATCCAAAGCATTCGACCAGGTCTAGCACGCAGCGCTGCTTAATAAACTTCCGGCCTATGGCCTACCACCAAAACTCTGAATGTGGACAGCAAATTTCCTCTCCAACAGGAGCATATCTGTTGTTGTGGATGGCCATTCCTCTAAACTGTATCCAATTAATGCAGGAGTTCCTTAAGGTTCAGCTTTAGCCCCTACTTTGTTTCTTCTCCACATCAATGACCTCCTCTCGAGCACATCAAACCCAGTTGACAGCTACGCGGACGACAGCACCCTCCATTCAAATACACAATATTCTAAGCCTGTCTCTTTAGCCCGATTAGATGAGGATCGCAGGCTCATGGAGGGTTCTGTTTCCGTGGATCTCCAAAAAATATTAGACTGGGGAAGTAGAAATATTGTACAATTCAACCCCACCAAAACTAAGTCTTGCTTTCTTTCTCACAAGAGATACACCAGCCCTAGACCCATCACAATGAACAACCAAGTTATTCAAAGTAATGAGTCCTTTTCTCTTGTTTGCATTTCTGTGGATCGAAATCTTAATTGGCACCAACATGTCACATCAATTGCAGAAGCGGCTGCTAAGAAATTAGGTTTCCTCTTCCGGGCTCGCAAATACTTTTCACCAGCTAATCTCTATACCTTATATACTTCACAAATAAGGCCAAACCTCGAATACTGCTCCCACATCTAGGGTGCCGGTGCCGCTTCTACACTCGCTATCCTGGACTCAATTCAAAAGAGAGCTATACGTCTCATCGGTGACCCTACCCTCACCCAAAGGCTGCCATCCCTTGCCCACCGACGTGCCGTTGGTCACCTCTCTCTTTTATAGATATCTGCACGGGCACTGCTCAGAGGAGCTTTCCTCCATAGTTCCCCCACCTGCTGCCCCCAACAGATCTACCAGGGGAACAGAGCGAATGCACCCTTTTACTGTCCAGGTCACCAGACATAGAACATCTTGTTATGCCCGCTCTTTTGTCCCGAGGACTTCCAAGTTGTGGAATTCCTTGCCGGCACATGTCTTTCCTTCTCCTCCGAACCTCCAAACCTTCAAGTCCAGAATTAACAAGCTGCCTCTTACCTCCTTGTCAACACCCACGGTACGATAGTATTTAGGCTGTAAGCCCTCGTGGTGTGTTGTTGAAATTAAAAAAAAAGTATGTTTATTTATATCTAACCCAATATATTTTTTTTTACAAAAATAACTTTAATGGCATGACCATATTCAATTTCCAATGATTTTTTCTTCATTGCCTATATACATTTATAAAAAAAGAAGTACTTAACCTTCTGCCCTTAACCATAAATTTCCAAACAATTGTGCAACTATGCATTATAAAAAGTGAAAAGGTAGATGCCACCAAAGATAACTTTATTGAAAATAAGAAAATAAATGCTTAATAATAGGTGGCTTCACTTTAAATTACATTTGTCTAAATAGAATATGGAATAAATCTTATATCAATCGATTTTTTTTATTAGAAAATGACCTTTTCATTAAGGTGAGTCAGGATTGAGTTTCATACATATTTACATATATAATAGTGAATTAGTTTGAATAAGTTTGTTTATTTATATCTTATATCTTTTACATCTTTTTTACAATATGTTATATTAAAGCAAAACAAAAATCTAAATCAAACTAAACCTCAATTAGGTAAGCCATTTTAAACATATACAGAGTGTGTATTTCCTCGCATATAAATCGGCATTTTTATTTCAATTTCACTTATATGTCATGTTTTGCAACTAAATACGAAGCAGAGAGCAATATTAGATTTTATACAATGAAAATGACGTTTCACCCAGTCGCCCAGACAAATACTGAAAAAGCGGTATTCTCGCTGGAATCACCTCTATTGTCGACTAAACGATCTGTCAGTCTAAAGAACTGTCGGCCCAACGATATGCCAAGCTCCTGGCCAGAGGGTTGGCCGCGCCTTTGCATAATGCCTGCATCGCTTTAAATTTTGACTTTTGGACTGTATACATTTGGCCAAATTGTAATATTCTAATGGATGGCAAGAATCTACCGCTGTTCCGTGTAAATTACTGCTTTCAACGACAAAGGCAGTTAGTAGTAAAACAAGTATAAAATGGCACATTAACATTTATTTTGAAACAACATAACAAATAACAATTTTTTACAAAATATTACAAAAATAAAAAAAGTCTTTAAAGTATATTTACAATAACTTACTGGAGTATGTCAATTTACATATAATTAAGTACATACTTTGATCGTAAAAATAGTATCTTGTTCATCCATATAATATACACAACGACTGTGTTGAATCATAGGAATGTTTGAAAATCACTGAAATAAACTGGGAATCCCCCAAATACATACTTGGGATTTACTGTACCTAGGTATCAATTTCTTTGGTCATAACTGGTGAATTCATTTTATCTTAGAAGTAATATAGCTGAAGAAAATACTGTCAGAAATACGTATGGAAGCTTTTGTGTGGCAGCATCTGGAAACAAAAAATTAAATTACTCGTTGTTCACCAAAGTATCTTGTAAGGAGGTGAATAAGTACACCTCGACACAATTTAATTAACCACATATGCAGCAAGTAAATTCATAAACATTAATTTATTTCATGAAATTTAACTTAAAGAACAAACACTAGATACCGAGAAAAAGTCGTTTCGGCTAAATCAATATACGTATTAATCAGGTGATAATGTTTTATCATCGGCTATCAACATTTTATCACTGACCGAGAATTCAAGGAAAATCAGTTCCCTCCAAGCCCTCATCCAGTACCCTGACGGTAGCTACTACGAGCAGCAGTCCGACCAGTCCACGTGCCAGCCGAGCGTCTAGGCAAGTTTGTCCTGTTATTATACCTCAGTGTGGTAAATGATTTGTCAGGCGTTACGCTCCTAATTTCTGTTGTTATTTTTCTATTTCAAGTCATCTAAATCAGCATGTTGCGTTTAATACACTCTGTTTTTAAGGTACCCCCACTAAAAAGAAATCAAGAGGTGTATGATCTGGTGATCTAGCGGGCCATTCTACGAAACCTCTTCGTCCAATCCATCTTTGTGGAAAGACTTCATGTAAATACTCCTGTACTTGAAGAACAAAGTGGGGCAATGCACCGTCCTGTTGAAACCATATCCTTTCATGGGGAATATTAGGTTCCATTACATTTGGATAAAATTCTGCTAATATTGGGACAACCTGTTCTCTTAACATTTCTAAATATCTTGGACCGTTTAGATTTTCTATAAAAACAGGTCCAACTACGTGATATCCAATGGTACCAGCCCAAGCGTTCAACTTCTGAGGACGCTGAGTATGTGTTTGTCGCATCCAGTGGGGGTTTTCGGCAGCCCAGTATCTGAAATTTTGCCTGTTTACATCGCCATTGAAAAGAAATGTTGCTTGTGACGGTAATAGTGTTATTTATCAAAAAATTGTGGGAACGCCGTCAGTTGTAGAATAAAACTCTTTATTATACGCCGAGCTTTCGGAAAAATTTATTCCTTTATCGAGGCTACAACATGGAAAGAAAAAAGTTTACAATTTACTTGGAAAAAATATAAAAGTTTAAATTACTTACATATAACATGAGTTCTACTAAACTATTTATCTAATAACAAACATAAAAAGAAAACCAAGTAAATTGTAAACTTTTTTTTTGATATATATATATATATATATATATATATATATATATATATATATATATATATATATATATATATATATATATATATACAGTAAAATCCGGATTTAACGAGAAGTGAAGAGACCAGCTATAATAAATAAATGTCTACACAAATTCGAATCACTTTTTTCTGAACACAAAAAAAATGCGCATAATGATGTTTAGAAGCCAAATCAATACAAATTTACTAAAATGAACTACTAAACAGTTTTGTTTTCAAAGTAGAGGCATACTCGCATACAATCTCGCAGCGTTGCACTGCTTCCCTTCATGGCGCCATTCCACTCTTGTCGTAAAAACACCATACTCGATTATGATTGTTTGAAATTAGGATATCACAGTGGTTTTCAACAATCGTATTTACTACTTTGAGGTCAATGTTGTATAAAAACTACTTCCGGAAAAATATTAGCAAAACCCATTCGTGTCATATTAGAAGCTACGCGTTTGTAATATTTAAACATTTTACTTTACGGCATGGCGCTAAGAATATTTCACCAACAGATTTTTTTTTGACAGAAGAACTTTCGATGGCGTAACTGTACGCAACACTTTAGAATAGTTGTTTTGTGAGCTATTACATGTACGAGAAAATTCGCCTTCAAATTGTAAAGTCATATTAGATGCTTCCGGTTTAAAATCTTTTTAGACGTTTTTTTATTTTACGGAATGACGATGAGGCTAAGAATATTTTACCAATTTTTTTTCAATATAAGAACTGTTGATTATTTCGCTATATTTAATACTTTACAGTAGTGTTTTGTGAGCTCTTACCTGTGCAAGCAAATCCGTCTGCAGATGGTATTGGAAATTCCTCTTCTTTGCATTTGCAAATTTTGTTTTCGAAACAGTAGGCTCCCTCAACGCAATGGTCGTCATATCGGCATTTTTCTCCAACAGCTATAAACAAAATCACAATTCAGTTTACTGCACATGTTGTTCCGGGGAGAGTGCAGTTGAGACTTTTCGTGCGTTTGGCAACACTACAGTGAACCAGTGAGGTGGCAACACTACAGTGAACCAGTTTGGGTGGCAAGAGTACAGTAAACGCGCCCTCTGAAAAAAGGGAGTTGTAGCAACAACAAGGAACCAAGACTTTTTTGAGGCCTGCTTTTGTTGAGAAGTGATAAAGTAAAAGTCTTAAAAGGAGGGCACCTAGGCGCTAATTAGAAGAAATGGGCTAACTTGTAAGGTTTATTTTTGTACCAAACTTATGGGTTCATTAAAATAAAAATTAATTAATTAGTATACAGTCTACTATTAATATAATTGTTCGTGAGTGTGAAGCAGAGACAGAAGGTCTCACCACATGTATTGTGTATATATAATACGGAATCTACGGTGTCACGTGACCCGTGTCTATGGAAGGATGGCACCAGGGTGATGGTGTCGTGAACAGAACCTCTGGAGTACCGGGCAACCCTCCAGAGTAACCTGCCTTGCACCACACTGGGGGTTCTGATGGTGTGGACAGTATTTCCCCCATGCTCGTGGGAACAACATGAAGATCATAAATATATATGGAACCAAAACCAATGAGGCTCGAGGAGTAGCTCCGGCTACAGACTCTTGCCTTGAGTCTATTCCGGAAATGGAGACGAGCCAGGAGGCGGCAGCGTCTGCGGACTCTGGAGGTCTCACGACCGACGTATATACGAGGGATCGGGGGGTAGCTTTGGCCACAGACTTGTCCCCGACACCCAAGCTGGAGGCTGGGTCCCACCGGAGGGCGGCGAGGTTCGCGGACTCTGGGGGTCCCTCCACCAGTGAGGACCCTACTGTAGGGGTAGAGGAGACAGCAGTTCAAGCGCCTTTCCGGGCGCAAAGAAAGAAGCTCTGGAGGACGCAGAAAATGACGGGACGTGGACGGTAGAGAAACCTGTAAAGGCGCAAGAGGGGAGTGCGAGTCAGAAGAGGAGACGCTCGGACTCTAGCACGCCTACTACACACAGACGTCGCAAAGGGACCAGGGCACCTGTAAAGGCGCAAGAGGAGAGTACGAATCAGAAGACGCCGCACGCGGGCTCTAGCACGCCTACCCTAGACAGACGTCCCAAAAAGGACCAGGGCCGGAACACCGGCGCAGACTGGCCGTATAGGGCGGCTGCGGAGGGCCTCGAGATGGCGGTGATTGACAGACGCCATCCTTAGGTCACACTAGACCAGGGATAGGCGGACCTGATCCAGGCTGCGGAGGTAGCTGCGATGGACTCTCTTCAGCAAGAGGAGAGCCCGCCTCAGTTCCACCGGGCGCGCCTGGCGGGGGGCATCCTCTGGATAACCTGTGCCGGCCCGCAGTCGTGAGACTGGCTGCGGAAAACGATCGGAGGCGTCGGTCAGATTTGGGAGGGGCCGGACTTGACAGCCGTCGAGCCCAAGGAACTACCAAAGAGACGCAAGGTCCTCGTACGGAACCCTGACACCTGCCCGCAGGAGACGGTGATCAGTAAACTGAATATCCAGAACCCTGAACTAGGGACACAACACTGGTCGATTCTAAGCAGGAAGGGGGGGGGGGTACCATAGACAATTCAATAGACCTCGAGATTGCGGGAGCCCAAGTGCGAGACGCAATCACGTCGGCCTATAACGCCAACTGCCCCCTGAAAATGAGGTCGTCCACCAGGAACGTCCGGTGGTGAAACGAGGACCTCAGGCAAAGGAGGACGCAGGTTCGTAAGCTGTTTAACGCTGCGAAAAGGTCGGGAGCATGTGATGAATATAAACAGGCCCTAACGACCTATAACAAAAGATTGAGGCACACCAAGGAGTCGTGGAGGAGGCACTGCGAGGAAGTGGAGAATACGTCCGAGGGTGCTCGACTACACAAGATCCTGTCCAAGCGGACTCAGACCAACATAGGCTCCCTTAGAACATCCACGGGAGGCTTGCTTAACAAGCTCGGGGGAGGAAACTATGGAAATTTTACTCCAGGCGCACTTCCCCGGCTGTAACATAATAAATCAATCACCTCCGGACTGGGAACGCTTAGAAATAGAAGCACCTTATAGGCAGGCATCTAGAGTAGACTGGACAGTCGCTAAACAGGTTGTTACTTGGAGCAAAATCATATGGGCCCTTAATAGCTTCAAGCCATACAAATCCTAGGGATTTGATGGAATAATGCCCATTATGCTCCAGGAGGGAATAGATATACTGGCGCCGGCGCTTACCCTCATTATGAGGGCCAGCCTGGCTCTGGGGTACATTCTGAGGGCATGGAGACTTGCCAGGGTTGAATTAATTCCTAAACCTGGGCGCCCAACAGACCAGGCAAAGTCCGTGAGGCCAATAAGTATCATGTCCTTCTTGCTAAAAACAGTGGAAAACTACTCGACCGGTGTACTGGAAGCACATCCCCTAGATTGCAGACAATATGCATACAGAGCAGGAGTCTCAACAGAAACAGCACTGCACCAACTGGTGTTAAAACTGGAGAATACGCTGGAGAACAGGGAGGTGGCGCTGTGGGTCTTCCTAGACATAGAGGGGGCCTTCAGCAACACGTCATGCGGATCGGTTCTGGCAGCTATCAGCGAGCGTGGAATAGAAGAGCCCTGCTGCAGGTGGATCGGTTCCATGCTCAGGGATAGAGCGGTGTTTACCACACTCGCGAGAGGGACTCTGCTGGCGGGGGTCGCGGCGGGGTGTTCTCAGGGGAGCGTTCTGTCTCCCTTGATCTGGTCCCTAGTCGTGGACGGCCTGCTGGGGAGGCTCTCGGGAGGTACAGGGCTATGCGGACGACATTGTCATCATTGTCCGAGAAAAGGATACGCAGTCAGTGTGGGAGCGATGCAGACAGCACTGAAAGTGGTGGATGGTTGGTCAAGGGCTCGGGGTGAGCCCCGAGAAAGCAACCGTTTACGAGGAGGAGGAGGAGGAGGAAGTGGGAGAGCCACAGAACTCTCACTCTATACGGTAGGAACATTCCAATGGCCAGGGAGGTAAAATATCTTGGGGTCGCATTTGAATCTAAGCTATCCTGGAATGGTCACGTTGAAAAATTACTGCATAAGGCAGCCATGACCTTAGCCGTAACTAGGCGGCTATATGGAAAAACGTGGGGACTAAGACCTAGTATGGCCCACTGGCTGTACACAAGGGTGGTCAGATCGTCGTTAACATACGCGGAACTGGTCTGGTGGCCTAAGGTGACATAATCCAGTGCCCAACAAAAACTAGGCAAGATCCAAAGGATGGCTTGCCTAGGCATCACAGGGGCCATGTCTTCAACCCCAACAGCCACTGGAGGTGTTGCTGGATCTCACTCCATACATTTAGTTATTCTGGGGGAGGCCAGGCTAGGACTATACAGACTAGCCTGCAATGGTAGACTGAAGATCAACCCAGGCTTCAGGGGCCACTGCAAAATTCAGGAGATCGTGAAGGAGCCCATGCTTGAAATGAGGCGAGTTACAGTGGAAATCCCCGACCGCGAGGCATGGCGAGATGAGACGACAGGCATACCACGGGACGCGCTCGTCTGGTTCACGGACGGATCTGACGGGGAGCGTGGGACAGGGGCAGGTGTTTATTCGGAAGGACAGAGGGTAAGTCACAGTATTTCCCTCGGAGCCCATGCAACGATCTTTCAGGCCGAAATGTACGCCATCATGCACTGTGTGCGGGAGAACAAGATGAGGGGCTACACCAACAAGCGGATCCTCAACAGGCAGCCCTTAAGACCTTAAGTAGCCCACGGGTAAATTGCTGGCTGATGAGTGAGTGCCGAGACGAGACGAGCGACCTGGCTGGGCAGAATGAGGTCACCCTCATCTGGGTAGCGGGTCACTCGGGGGTCAAAGGCAACGAAGACAGTCTCGCGAAGAGAGGGTCAGCAGAGCCATTTATGGGACCAGAACCGGCTCTGGGCGTGACAAAGAGCACTGCCAGGGGGGCCATTAAGTCCTGGGTCAGAAACCAGCACAAGGTGTACTGGGCAGACTGTCCAGGGCTCAGACATGGGAAATCAATAATTGACGAACTCAGTTCAAAGAGAGATGTGGAGCTGCTAAATCTTAGCAGAGGACAGCTCAGAAACATAACAGGTCTCTTGACGGGACACATGGCCGTCAAGAAACACCTGCATAAAATGGCGCGGTTCGAGGGAGACCTCGCATGCAGACTCTGCGGAGAGGGGGAGGAATCAGCACAGCACATCTTCTGTGAGTGTAAAGCTCTGGACCGCAAAAGACAGCTGATCTACGGTCAGTCTAGACCGGAGACAGAGCAATATAAAACTTCACCCTACCAATCGCTGTGCAGACTAGTTCAAGGCACGGTGATTTTGGAATGGGTGGAGTAAAAAGACTAAGCACAATAAGCCACAGGTTGCAGTTCTATCGGGGCGGCAAAGGCGCGGACGAGTCCTAGAGAAGAAAAAAATGGTTGTTACGTAGACTAAGTTTTGTAAACTTAGTTACCAGAGACAATTAGCAAGACAATTTAAAATTTTACGTAGATACAGGGTGTGTGTTAATGTTATGCGAATATTTCATGGGGTGAATCTACATGAAAAGTAAATGATAGTTGGCTTTACAAATTATCGTCCAAAAATGTTCTGTTACGAAAATACGGGGTGTTGAAAGTTTTAGGGAAAAAAATGGAAATTAATTAATATTTTTAAAACCGCTTGAGATATTTCTGTGATATTTAGTATGCAGAGACAGCTAACAAATATGTATATTTTTCAATAGAAACATAATTTTTCGCTTTAACAGTGGCGTGCGTACGGGCACTGTCTTCGTAATAATGAATACAAAAATGGTACGCCAACAATTTTTTCTCAAGAGATCTCTTGAGTCGTCTTCCTACGAAGCGCCGCTTTTTTGGGTAAAAAAAATTAAAACCCTTATATGGTCCGAGAAAATTAATGCAATTATTGTGCCATAAAACTATCAGTTTTCTTAAATCAGCATTTTTTTAATCCTTACATTTTCGCATGTAGCACACCTAAAAATCTTAAGCATCAGCCGCAACTGTTGCGAGAGGAAACGAATAAGATTGAAATTTTGATTTCCAATTTTTCAGCACGGGTAATCCGCACACGAATAATCGTGAGTAGGTATAAATGTATTTATAAAAGTAGTGCTTTTGTCATAAAGTCATACTAAAAATTTTAAATACCTCCGAGGCACTTGGTACTATATCTATTTGGGATATAGTTTTTCGCACACTGGCACGTCCTATTTTGACCACAGAAATATGCATTTGTTCTACACTCTACTACTAGTTGGCAAGGTTCATTGAGCTCATCTGTAATAAAAAAAAAAAGAAACATTAAAAATTAATTCTAAAACCGAAGTTACATTTTTCATACTTCTGGTTTTTTTACCATCCACAAAAACGTTAGGTATCATCGTTTGAAAACATACATATAAGACCGTCACCACAAGAAAATACAGTAACACCTTCGTCTCCATAACTAACTTTTCTAGGTCTTCACCATTTACGAGGAATTAGCATTCTTAAAGACTTGGCTTGTTCGTTGTTTGATCGATTCCCTGGAATTTAATTTAATCTCCTAACTCATGTGGTGTCACTTGATCGTATGTGGCTTGAATTCATACTGAACGAAAATCTGCAACAAAGAAAAGGAGTGTTAGTAACCTGGTTTGTGTAACGAATAATATATCTACAAAAATATACCTATGTTTATGAGTAACGTTCGTATGTAAATATTGATTTCTGGTTCCCTTTATCTATATTTACATGGAAGCCCTATTTCACTTAGAAGCATTATTTATTCATGGTCCTGGCTATTCTTTGTGTTAGAAAGTTAATTCAATTATTATAAGGTTATACCAGTGTGATACAGATAAATTTGAATGTAACTAGTACAAAGCTTTTTAGCCAGAGTTCATTAAAGTATCTTTAATCTTTAGGTAAAGAAAAAAGTCCATTATAGTAGTGAATTTTCATAAAAATTGTACACTATTAGAATAGTATATTATTAATACTAAATCTTTAAATTTAAATGGATCTTGGAGGTTGGCTTTAGAGGTCCCAGTAAGCGATTTTTTTTCCTCCCTCAGGGTCGTCCGCGGCCGCGCCGCCCCGATAACACTGCACAGTAAGCTATTACTTGAAGAAATTTCTATTTGTCTATGGAGCTAGAAAATTAAAATTTGGTACGTATATGTACATACTGCAAGTCGCTTTAAACAAATTATGTTACAAATTTCATTAGTTACAAAAGTTTTTCAGAGAAAAATTAATTATTTACCAGGTGAATGTACTTGCCAAATTATCAATATGGTAGGTATTTTTCCTTATTTGGATGGTTTTGTTTAAGTCAACCCAATCGAACTAGTTTTTACAAACAAAACAACAAAAGGTTTTTTACATAGGTTTCTGTTTATGGCTCAAGATTGAAGATTATAGCTTAAACGGAAATCGAGTTATGGGATATGAAATCTTTTTAGGAAAATTGTCTACCACAACGTACTTGCTGCACCCAGACCCTATTCATCACTTATTTACTGTTGCTGTATCCATACCTTTTTAGATGAAAAAAATATTGTAGCTCTCTATGTGAGACTGACAGATAAGGCAACCTCAAATTCATTTTTGGAAAAATATTTTAAGCAAATGAAATGAGGTAATAATTTAAACATAAATAGAAAACCTTGGTCCGCGGCTTCGTCACAGGGGTTCTTCTCCCCCTTCTACATGCCTTCAACCACCCGCAATGCATAAACAAGAAGAATATAAACAAGAAGGATTTTTTCGGAACAACCCCCAAGACAGTTGCGAGACCTGCAGTGAATAAGCGTTCTGGGCGAAGTAAACAGGATTTTAAAGAAGTATAGCTGCCAAATGGGTAAAAGGTAGCTTATAGAGGTCCAATTAAGCTGTTTTTTCGAACTTTCCGCTCACATTTATTTTTATCTTCTTCGCCGCTCAGCACCCCTATTCAGTTCTGGTCCTGTAACTTTTTTAGGGGCCGTTCCCAAGAAATTTTTCTTGTGGTATGTGCATCCAGAAAGGGTTCTAAACATGTTTCTGATTTTTTTCTAAAAGTCCGCCGTGTGCTAAACTGCAAATTTACCGAAAATTTTTATTTCCGAAAGGAATGTACCTGCCAAATTATAAACGTGGCAGGTATTTTTCCTTATTAATCGCTTGGACGATCCATTTTAGTCAACTCAATCGAACCAGTTTCTGCGAAGAAAATAACAAAGGTTTTAAAAAATATATTTGTAGTAATTTTTCAAATTTAGTACCCACGCTGCCTTTATAGGGGTTTCACTATGCATCAAAACTGAAGATTCTAGTTTAATGGGAAATTTAGTTATCACTATTTGAAATATTTTTACAAAAAATCGCTACCATAACGCACTTGCTGCACCTAAACTCCTTTGAACACTTATTTACTATTACTGTATCCATACTTTTTGAAAATGAAATAAATATAAACAATACAAAATTTTGAAATTAAAATTTTAATAATTTACACTGTACATCTGATTATATGTGTAATTTAAACTGCTTTATGGTATTATGTAATTTTATTTACTTCAAATGTCCCATAAAGAGTAAAAGCTAAGAGTAAAGAAAACCATAAGTACCTAGGTATCCTAGGTATTATACTGATATTAGTTTGCAGTAGGTATATTTCTTTTTAAAATAATTTTGTTTATTTTGGTAATACAGTACCTACATGCATTGATTAAAAACCTGAATCTGATGTACACAACCACTTTCTTATTTGTTTGATTGGATGTTAGAATCATGATATACTACAGTCACAGTGGAAGGCATTTATTAAAGTTATGTTAAAACTAACAGTTGGGTTATTATTTACCTACTATTTGTATTTAGTACTATTATTTTTTCTTTAACGTCGGCCTATTTCCGTGACTATGGCCAATCACCGAGGCCAGGGAGTAGTTTCACCTAACTATCCTGGAAATGTTGCCGAACCCCTGCCTTTCTGTAAGGAGGGTAGGGATATTTAACGTGCCCAACATCGCATGGACACGGGACCGACGGCTTTACGCCCCTTTCCGAAGGGCAGAACGTGCAGACTTTTAACTTGCTCAAATACAATGCCAGAACCTCGGCTAATGTTAATTAACAGTTTGTACTAAAAAGGTAAAAGGAGTACCCTGGGATTGAACCCAGTACCCTTCGGTTTAGAGGCACACGTTCTTATCCCTGAACCACCGAGGTTCTATATTTAGTACGAGGTAGTTGTTTTATATTTTGAGATTCTAAGGTATTAGCGGAGTCGATTTCGAGGTTATGCGCTGAACGTACACGTTTCTCTCATAACTCCTGTAAATTAACAAATGACAAATAGGTAGTGTGGTCAGATTAAACTAGAGACATAGAGATGGCTTTTAAATACCGTGAAAATAGAAAGCTTAATGTTGATATATATAATAAAACGTAGTTCTAGATTGCTTTTAAACAAATTGAATCACTTTTATTAAAATTTCTATTTATTTACATTTTTCTGATATCTTCAGATTTAGATGAGAGTTGTCGTAAATGACATCCCCGCCGATTGTTTATTGTGACATATTTTCGTAGCCTGCCCGTTTAAAACTTAATTTGGAGATTTTGTTTGCAATGGCAGCGGAACCCTGGTTTATCTGTGTGACCTTGTCTAACATTATAGGCATCCATTTAGAAGTAATTTCAGGTCATATCGTAGATTACTGATTTTTTATTTAGTTATAACTCAAGATCTACTGACCAAGTGAGTTCAAATTTGGTAGGTAGGACCACTAGTAGAATGTGTACGTGCTTATTAAGTTTTAGTTTAATATTTCTAGTAATTAAAAAGATATTGCGTGTTCAAGCAGTTTTTTCCATATTTTTTTTCTGAAAGTGAGTGTCAAACGAACTCATCCAACCTATTAACAAAATGAAGGGAATTGCCAAATTTGGTTTCGAAGTATTTTTTAAGTTATCGGTTGGATACATACACACACATGTATATATATATATATATATATATATATATATATATATATATATATATATATATATATATATATATATATATATAAATTTTTTGACTGACGTTGGATTTGGGTTCTAGGGGCACTAATTCGCGCTCAGAAGAAATTTTCCAAAAGTCTCACCATCGATACCTCTCTATTAGTGAATTTTCTTAATGAAAATTGACTAAAAACAACTGATACAAAAAAAAATGTTGGTTATTATTCAATACAAAGTACACAAATATATATCTCGATTCAAATTATTTCTAGGGTTAACAAAATGGAAGTGTGTCGTATCTATATGTTACACAACGTAATAAGAATTTTTGAGGTGAATTTTCTTATATTTCCACATACTAGAGACAACAGAATGTGACACTGTTGGCCATAGTAAGTGAAACTATAAGAAAATTACTTGCACTTCACAAGAATGTAACACTGTTTAAGTGCATGAGGTTTAAACAGTGATAAAAAACTCAAAAAGTCTTGCCGCAACATGTGCGTTTTGGTAGTGAATTTTCATAAAAATGTTTTTAGTAGCAAACTGGTCCGATTTTCCTGGAGAACGAACTTCAAGTTATTTAGCCACCTACCGAGATATAGTTATTTACAAAAAGTTTTTCCACAAAACTAACATATATATATATATATATATATATATATATATATATATATATATATATATATATATATATATATATATATATATAAATTCAAACTGACCCTGTATATGAGTTCTAGGGGGTCTACTTCGCGCTTATTTGAAGAATTTTTTCAAAATTGAATAGTCGGGATCTCCCCAAGACTGAATTTTTTTAAAGAAAATTCACGAAAAACAAACAATCAGAATGACAAACGTGGCACATTTCATTAACTGTGATTGCTTTAACTTAATGAAACCGTTGCATATTAAAGGCAAACAATATTTATTGTGTGATCCCCGTAGAGAGTTAATTATGGATGATAATCAATGTGTCAAACAAAACGACTAATCACGTTTTCCTTTCATTGAACTTTCGTTTTGGTAACATGCCCTTTGTTCCTTTAGCTTCGGAAGACCCAATTGGGAAGTAAATAATATATATAATACTGAATACACTATGGACATGAAATATGCCGAAAAAGTTACTATCGATTGAGAGAACGTTAAATTCGTTTTATAAAGTATTACATAACTGGTGCTAGGTCCTTTTTAGCGAAATTTTATTTAAAATATTCGGTGTGAAAAAATGCAACTTGAAAACTTCACCTCTACATTCTACTTTCGAACTTCTAAAAAATGTCTTCATGACTCCAATAGAACCGCTAGAACCAGGTTGAATGGTCGTTTAATTGACACACACACACACACGCGCGCGCGCGCGCGCACGCACGCACACACACACCCACCCACCCACCTGATTATCGTTTCACTAACAAAGTTAGCGTCCTGGGAGGATGAAAAGAATTTTTTATCCTCTGATGATATTTAAATCTCTCACATAATGTTGTGAAGGGTTAAAATAATTTTTTACTGCATTCAATTACTTTATTATTAGACTAAATACCTATGTACTTGTTTACAATACTGTAAATTTATAAACATTTACAAAAAACATTAAGGGTGGCATTTAGCTATCACTTTAATATAGGAAAACAAGGCCTCCATATATTGTAATTATCTGAAGAAATACTAGGTCTACGGGAACAATTTAAAAAGGTGCATAATCTAGACAAACCATAAGTGGTGATGAATGTTTGCAAATTTCAATAAATGTTTTGTGTTATTAGTTATAATTAATTGAAATTCACTTAAATTTTCCAACGATTTAGATAAGATTATATATACGAACATGTTCCAAAAGAGATGACTTTGACTATTCATTACCTGCAGGAACATGTAAAGATTCGATTGCACTAAATTCTAAGTATGTAGCCCTTCTAGTTTTTTTTTAATTGTTTTTATTAAATATACACAGAATACGTTTTCTACCACTGCCCGTTGCTGTTATAAAGAATGGTTTAAGTTACAACTTATCACCGCGTACCATGGACCAGTTGTACCATGCGCATCTTGGGTCAGAACAAATAATCAAAATAAAAGTCTCGACGCAGCAAGTGCGTTATGGAAGTGAATTTCCATTAAAATATTTTTAATAGCAATTACGTGTCTCTAATGCAAAGCAGGCATCAATTTGGTTACGGGTGTAGCCTATATAGTATAAGCAATGTACCATATTTTATCAAAATAACTAATTGTTTGAAACTGTACAAAAATTTTCCGAAAATAAACTTAAAATGTTTCCGAGAAAACTGGGTTCCTATCTAAATAAACCTTAGGTTTATAGCAAATTCAGTTATTAAAATTTTAAGCATTTAATGAAAATTCGCTACCAAAACGCACTTACTGCGAATTTTTTCTTATAAACATGCATCATATTACGAGAAAAAATGCAAAAATGCATATGCAGATAGGGATTCTAGGGTACCTAGTTTACGCTCATTTGAAGAAATCTTTTTAAAATTCAAAAGTCGCGGTCTCCTCAACAACGAATCTTTTTTCTACGAAAATTAGCTAAAAATTATAGACCGTTAAACCGTAAACCATAAACCATATACTTAACTAAAGTGAAATAAGGTAACGGTATTCGAAACAAAAATTGTAGGTATCACCAACGATATGGGCCAGTCTGTGATTGTCAAAATAATTTTATAAGATGATGCTTAAGACACCGTATAATTAACCTATACAACTTTTTCTCGTATCTTGTACAATAAGAATTATATTAAGCTTTACCGTATAAATGCGTCACTCTGTATGTATGTAAGCAGAAAGTAAACCCGGGTATGGATTCTAGTGGGGCTAGTTTGCGCTCATTTGAAGAAATCTTTTTAGAATTCATAAGTCGCGGGATCCTCATTATCAATTTTTTTTCTGGGAAAATTTGCCCAAAATTATAGACCGTTAAACGATAAACTTAACTAAAACTACCCCTAAGCATCAGAGAAAGGGTCTATTTGAAATAAAATTTCTGGAAATATTTTAGAAAAATGAAGGAGAATGACGGTTGAAGTTAAAACTTAAGGGTTTGCAGAACACTCTTCTTGCGACATTTTCGTTACATAATCCGTATTTGTTTCAGGTTTTTTGTCCAAATGTGGCCTATTTTGACGTTTTAAATCGCGGCGCTGACGTTTTGAGGAAAACCCAATTTTTTGTTCTTTAAATTCCCGTAACTTTTTTGTAGCTAAACTTACAGGCCGAAATTTTGATACATATGGTTCACTTTTTATAGTACAAACATACGTACCAAAATTGGTTGCCCTTACTTTGTTATTTCAGGAGATACATTTTTTTCCCAAAAGAAAATACAATTTTTTCCGGGAAAACCTGGGCCGATTTTCCTGGCTAACGAACTTGTCCAAGCGGCTTGCAAAAGGAAGGGTCTCAGAAAATTTGATCAAAATCGGCCCATTATCTGTTGAATTTTCAGTGTGATGCATATATATATATATATATATATATATATATATATATATATATATATATATATATATATATATATATATATATATATATATATATATATATATATATATATATATATAAACATATAAAGAAACCCTTGATATGGGTTCTAGGGGGCCCAGTTCGCGCTCATTCGAAGAAATTTTTCAAACTTCAAAAGTCGGGATCTCCTCATTAGTGAATATTTTTTTAAAAGAAAATACACTAAAAACACTAATTCAACCAAACATAAACTAATAAAAAGTCTGACCGCAGCAAGTGCGTTAGGGTAGTAAATTCAAAATTGGTTACCATAGTAGAAACAATGTACCAAAATTTATCAAAATAACTTTATTGTTTGAAAATGTAGAAAAACTTAAAATGTTGCCGAAAAAAAAAAACAGTTTCCTGCCCAACGACCCTTATAGGTTAATAGGAAATTGAGCTATTCAAATTTGAAGCATTTAATAAAAATTCGCTACCATAACGCACTTGCTGCGTCCCGTTCTTTTCCTACAAACATGCATTTTAACTTCGTGGTCCAAATTCGATACATTAAAGGTCAGCTCAGAACTGGTACGGACCTACTGTCTAATTAAAAGCAAGCATTGTTTAATCTATTTGAATTGAGCAGATTTTCCTGGCTAACGAACTTGTCCAAGCCACTTGCGAAAGGAAGGTGCTCACAAAATTTTATCAAAATAGGCCCATTATTTTTTAAGTTATCGGTGTGACATATATATATATATATATATATATATATATATATATATATATATATATATATATATATATATATATATATATATATATATATATATATATATATACTGAAAGCCACTATTTTAGGAATTTTTCAAAAACTTCCGAGCATGTGAGAAAAAGTATAATACAAAGTATAACCGTTGAGTGATTAAAGCTCTACATCTAGTGTTCATAGACAAAATGAGATTGTCAAGGTCTCCTTGTGGTAAACGTGTCCACTCTGCTGTCAGAAGCTCCTCGGAATGTAAACACATTGTGAGTGTTGCCCGTATGTGGAGTAATTCTTCGTTGCAGCATATCCCAGACATGCTCTATCGGATTCAGGTCCGGGGATTGTGCTGGCCATGGTAAAACTTTAATTCCCGCGTTATCCAACCAGTTGGTTACGCTGCATGCGGCATGTGGACGCAGATTATGATGCATTAGGTGGAAGTTTTGACCAACAGCGCCTGCAAGTGGATGCACGATGGGTTGAAGAATGCTATCCAAATAGAGGAAAAAGAGGAAAAACGAGTTTGGTTCTGCCGCCAATAATAATTCCTCCCCATGCCATTATTGTACTACCTCTGTGTGTGTACACTTCCTGAATATATCTTAAGCGTTCCACATTTCCAGATCCTCTCCACACCCTTATTCGTCGGGAATCCGGGTGGAAATGAAATCTAGATTCGTCGGTAAATAAAACTGTAGCCCAGTTATCTGCAGTCCAATTCAGATAATTTTGACACCCATCCAACCTTGCAGCGCGATTGCCTGTGGAAATAGGTGAATATCAGAGTGGACGTCTACTAGAGAGATTTGCTTCGTGAACACGATTTCTTACAGTATCTCGGCTAATGGTTAGATTAATTGCCCTTTGCAGAGTTGTAACCAATTCAGGTGCCGTAACTGTAGGCTGCCTTCTGGCAGTTAAACATAAAAATCTATTCTGACCTGCCGTCGTAGAGCGTCCTCGTCCTGGATGTTGCTCGGACAGACTACCAGTTTCCCTAAAATGCCTCCATACACGACTTGTCACACTTTGGGAAACACCCATCCGCACAGCTACTTCATTCAGCCGCATGCCCGCTTGAAGAAGGCCTACTGCTCGATTCATTTCGTCTAAAGCCAAATGTCGCCGTTCCATGGTAAAACACAATATTTTATATGCAGCTACAAAGCAACAACTGAAGAATGACTGAATTCGAAACTAAATTCAACTGTACATATGAAAATTCGACTTTTATGATATATCGGGTTTATCAATTTTGATATCATTTTAACTTTCTTTTAACAACATATAGTTTTATATTGAGTGACTTCTTCAGCCACTCAAAAGCCCTGGTTCTCTAAATCCTGTGACAAGTCCAGACTTGAAAAGGTCCAAGCTCACAAAACGCTTCTACACAATCCCAGTCAAGAAAATCGTCAAGCATTTAACGACGCAAGAAACCGCTATGTCCGCATTCTTTCTGAGGCAAAAAACTCGTTTAATAACCACATCAAAAACAAAGTCCTCTTAAGCTCCAACGGCGGCAAACCCTTCTGGACTCTTGCTAAATCTATTGGGAATAATTTCTGCAAAAGCACGTTCCCACCTCTTGTCTCAGGGGATGAAATTGTTTCTACCGCCCTGGGCAAGGCTGAACTTTTTGCTTCGTTGTTCGCCGGCAATTCTACTCTCAACCCACCTCCAAATGTTCAACCACCAACAGTCCCCAATGTCGCGCATAAAATGACGGATATCATTTTCAAAACTAAAAAGGTACGAAAGATGCTCTCTTCTCTTAATACCAGGAAAGCCTCTGGCCTTGACGAGATCCCAGCAATTGTTCTCAA
Source organism: Tillus elongatus (assembly GCA_964006375.1). NCBI lineage: Eukaryota > Metazoa > Arthropoda > Insecta > Coleoptera > Cleridae > Tillus > Tillus elongatus. The sequence goes on along the minus strand of OZ023262.1, from coordinate 31,178,949 downwards.
AAAATGCGCAACAGAGCTTGCTCCTGCCCTGACTCGTCTGTTTCAGATATCTTATAATAAAGGCATATTCCCTAGTAACTGGAAAACTGCTCGAGTACAACCCATCCCCAAGAAAGGATCCAAAGCGCTTCCCAGCAACTATACAGGCCTATTTCTATCCTTTCAGTCGTCTCTAAAGTGATGGCAAAGTATATAAACACCGAATTACTAAAATTTCTTGAAAAACACAGTCTAATCCACGACAGGCAGTATGGATTCCGTCAGCGCAGATCGACTGCCGACCTCCTTTCCTTTGTCACCCATTCTTGGAACAAGTCTATGGAACAACACGGTGAATCCCAGATTGTTGCTCTAGACATATCCAAAGCATTCGACTAGGTCTGGCACGCAGCGCTGCTTAATAAACTTCCGGCCTATGGCCTACCACCAAAACTCTGTATGTGGACAGCAAATTTCCTCTCCAACAGGAGCATATCTGTTGTTGTGGATGGCCATTCCTCTAAACTGTATCCAATTAATGCAGGAGTTCCTCAAGATTCAGCTTTGTTTCTTCTCCACATCAATGACCTCCTCTCGAGCACATCCAACCCAGTTCACAGCTACGCGGACGACAGCACCCTCCATTCAAATATACAATATTCTAAGCCTGTCTCTAGCCCAATTGGATGAGGATCGCAGACTCATGGACGGTTCTGTCTCCGTGGATCTCCAAAAAATATTAGACTGGGGAAGTAGCAATCTTGTACAATTCAACCCCACCAAAACTAAGTCTTGCTTTCTTGCTCACAAGAGATACACCAGCACTAGACCCATCACAATGAACAACCAAGTTATTCAAAGTAATGAGTCCTTTTCTCTTGTTGGCATTTCTGTGGATCGAAATCTTAATTGGCACCAACATGTCACATCAATTGCAGAAACGGTTGCTAAGAAATTAGGTTTCCTCTTCCGGGCTCGCAAATACTTTTCACCAGCTAATCTTCACAAATAAGGTCAAACCTCGAATACTGCTCCCACATCTTGGGTGCCGCTGCCGCTTCTACACTCGCTATCCTGGACTCCATTTAAAAGAGAGCTATACGTCTCATCGGTGACCCTACCCTCACCCAAAGGCTGCCATCCCTTGCCCACCGACGTGCCGTTGGTGACCTCTCTCTCTTTTATAGATATCTGCACGGGCACTGCTCAGAAGAGCTTTTCTCCATAGTTCCCCCACCTGCTGCCCCCAACAGATCCACCAGGGGAACAGAGCGAATGCACCCTTTTACTGTCCAGGTCACCAGACATAGAACATCTTGTTATGCCCGCTCTTTTGTCCCGAGGACTTCCAAGTTGTGGAATTCCTTGCCGGCGCATGTTTTTCCTTCTCCTCCGAACCTCCAAACCTTCAAGTCCAGAATTAACAAGCTGCCTCTTTCCTCCTTGTCAACACCCACGGTACGATAGTATTTAGGCTGTAAGCCCTCGTGGTGTGTTGTTGAAATTAAAAAAAAAAAGACTGATTAAATACGTACACCGTGAGTGCAATTTGATAGATTCCAAAATCAATTTGTTCGCTTTTTTGTATTATTTAAAAATATCCCTAGGCTTTTCCGATGAGTATATATATATATATATATATATATATATATATATATATATATATATATATATATATATATATATATATATATATATAAACATATAGTCTAAAAGTGAACTCGGATTTGGGTTCCAGGGGTCCTAAATCGCTCTCATTTGAAGAAATTTTTGCAAAATTCAAAAGTCGCGATCTCCTCATTAGTGATTTTTTTAAAAGAAAATTCACTAAAAGGTGTCGGCTCATAGAACAGGGCTATGGTGATGCCTTTTTAGATCAAATTAGTATATATACTTTCAAGAATTAATTCATAAAATGTTATCAGCTTTTAACCAATCATTAGATAAGAACAGAATGATTCAAAACGCCAAATCATAAAATTAGTCACTTTAACTGGAAGTTGCGACAATACAGATCGTAACACCAAAGATAAGAAAAGTAATGAACGTGCAAATTGCGTAAGGCATATTCGTTAACACATACACGATAATATTTTTGTTCACATACCTTTACTAAAAGGTTATTTTAGATAAAAACAACAAAGTTGTAACAAGAATAACTATGTAATTCTTTTCTGTTTTTAAAAACGTAGGAAATTACCGGTGATAGTTTTAGCTCTGTAGATACGTTTAACCACTAAAAAATTATAAGCACAATTTTGAGAACCCAATTCATCACAATACAGTTTTTAGACCTGACGACCGTTTCGCTAACAAAGTTAGCGTTATCAGCGGGATGAATAAACGAAAATTTAAAAAATTTGATCAAACACTTTTGTATGAAAATTCCCAAACACAATGTATTTTGTAAGACTAGATGCATTCTCGCAACAATTAGAACCGTAGACCGGTTTCGCTCTCATTAGAGCTCTTCAGTACGGCATACTAATTGTAGCAAAAATGCACCAAAAATAACACGGCTATCGTAAAGCCAGTCTTAAAACACTAAGTGAGTGGCGAACGTGTCGCCACCTAGTTCGGAACCAAGTACTATGCTGTCACGCCCGCTCCAAATAACACAGAGTGTTAAAAATAGAGACAGTATACAGCTAACTAACAATTTAAAAAATTGCTAGCCCTGGCCCATTTCTACCCCAATATAGGGACAAAGTATGTAAGACTAGATGCATTCTCGCAACAATTAGAACCGTAGACCGGTTTCGCTCTCATTAGAGCTCTTCAGTACGGCATACTAATTGTAGCAAAAATGCACCAAAAATAACACGGCTATCGTAAAGCCAGTCTTAAAACACTAAGTGAGTGGCGAACGTGTCGCCACCTAGTTCGGAACCAAGTACTATGCTGTCACGCCCGCTCCAAATAACACAGAGTGTTAAAAATAGAGACAGTATACAGCTAACTAACAATTTAAAAAATTGCTAGCCCTGGCCCATTTCTACCCCAATATAGGGACAAAGTATGTAAGACTAGATGCATTCTCGCAACAATTAGAACCGTAGACCGGTTTCGCTCTCATTAGAGCTCTTCAGTACGGCATACTAATTGTAGCAAAAATGCACCAAAAATAACACGGCTATCGTAAAGCCAGTCTTAAAACACTAAGTGAGTGGCGAACGTGTCGCCACCTAGTTCGGAACCAAGTACTATGCTGTCACGCCCGCTCCAAATAACACAGAGTGTTAAAAATAGAGACAGTATATAGCTAACTAACAATTTAAAAAATTGCTAGCCCTGGCCCATTTCTACCCCAATATAGGGACAAAGTATGTAAGACTAGATGCATTCTCGCAACAATTAGAACCGTAGACCGGTTTCGCTCTCATTAGAGCTCTTCAGTACGGCATACTAATTGTAGCAAAAATGCACCAAAAATAACACGGCTATCGTAAAGCCAGTCTTAAAACACTAAGTGAGTGGCGAACGTGTCGCCACCTAGTTCGGAACCAAGTACTATGCTGTCACGCCCGCTCCAAATAACACAGAGTATTAAAAATAGAGACAGTATACAGCTAACTAACAATTTAAAAATTGCTAGCCCTGGCCCATTTCTACCCCAATATAGGGACAAAGTATGTAAGACTAGATGCATTCTCGCAACAATTAGAACCGTAGACCGGTTTCGCTCTCATTAGAGCTCTTCAGTACGGCATACTAATTGTAGCAAAAATGCACCAAAAATAACACGGCTATCGTAAAGCCAGTCTTAAAACACTAAGTGAGTGGCGAACGTGTCGCCACCTAGTTCGGAACCAAGTACTATGCTGTCACGCCCGCTCCAAATAACACAGAGTATTAAAAATAGAGACAGTATACAGCTAACTAACAATTTAAAAATTGCTAGCCCTGGCCCATTTCTACCCCAATATAGGGACAAAGTATGTAAGACTAGATGCATTCTCGCAACAATTAGAACCGTAGACCGGTTTCGCTCTCATTAGAGCTCTTCAGTACGGCATACTAATTGTAGCAAAAATGCACCAAAAATAACACGGCTATCGTAAAGCCAGTCTTAAAACACTAAGTGAGTGGCGAACGTGTCGCCACCTAGTTCGGAACCAAGTACTATGCTGTCACGCCCGCTCCAAATAACACAGAGTGTTAAAAATAGAGACAGTATACAGCTAACTAACAATTTAAAAAATTGCTAGCCCTGGCCCATTTCTACCCCAATATAGGGACAAAGTATGTAAGACTAGATGCATTCTCGCAACAATTAGAACCGTAGACCGGTTTCGCTCTCATTAGAGCTCTTCAGTACGGCATACTAATTGTAGCAAAAATGCACCAAAAATAACACGGCTATCGTAAAGCCAGTCTTAAAACACTAAGTGAGTGGCGAACGTGTCGCCACCTAGTTCGGAACCAAGTACTATGCTGTCACGCCCGCTCCAAATAACACAGAGTGTTAAAATGAGAGCGAAACCGGTCTACGGTTCTAATTGTTGCGAGAATGCATCTAGTCTTACATACTTTGTCCCTATATTGGGGTAGAAATGGGCCAGGGCTAGCAATTTTTTAAATTGTTAGTTAGCTGTATACTGTCTCTATTTTTAACACTCTGTGTTATTTGGAGCGGGCGTGACAGCATAGTACTTGGTTCCGAACTAGGTGGCGACACGTTCGCCACTCACTTAGTGTTAAGACTGGCTTTACGATAGCCGTGTTATTTTTGGTGCATTTTTACTACAATTAGTATGCCGTACTGAAGAGCTCTAATGAGAGCGAAACCGGTCTACGGTTCTAATTGTTGCGAGAATGCATCTAGTCTTACATACTTTGTCCCTATATTGGGGTAGAAATGGGCCAGGGCTAGCAATTTTTTAAATTGTTAGTTAGCTGTATACTGTCTCTATTTTTAACACTCTGTGTTATTTGGAGCGGGCGTGACAGCATAGTACTTGGTTCCGAACTAGGTGGCGACACGTTCGCCACTCACTTAGTGTTTTAAGACTGGCTTTACGATAGCCGTGTTATTTTTGGTGCATTTTTGCTACAATTAGTATGCCGTACTGAAGAGCTCTAATGAGAGCGAAACCGGTCTACGGTTCTAATTGTTGCGAGAATGCATCTAGTCTTACATACTTTGTCCCTATATTGGGGTAGAAATGGGCCAGGGCTAGCAATTTTTTAAATTGTTAGTTAGCTGTATACTGTCTCTATTTTTAACACTCTGTGTTATTTGGAGCGGGCGTGACAGCATAGTACTTGGTTCCGAACTAGGTGGCGACACGTTCGCCACTCACTTAGTGTTTTAAGACTGGCTTTACGATAGCCGTGTTATTTTTGGTGCATTTTTGCTACAATTAGTATGCCGTACTGAAGAGCTCTAATGAGAGCGAAACCGGTCTACGGTTCTAATTGTTGCGAGAATGCATCTAGTCTTACATACTTTGTCCCTATATTGGGGTAGAAATGGGCCAGGGCTAGCAATTTTTTAAATTGTTAGTTAGCTGTATACTGTCTCTATTTTTAACACTCTGTGTTATTTGGAGCGGGCGTGACAGCATAGTACTTGGTTCCGAACTAGGTGGCGACACGTTCGCCACTCACTTAGTGTTTTAAGACTGGCTTTACGATAGCCGTGTTATTTTTGGTGCATTTTTGCTACAATTAGTATGCCGTACTGAAGAGCTCTAATGAGAGCGAAACCGGTCTACGGTTCTAATTGTTGCGAGAATGCATCTAGTCTTACATACTTTGTCCCTATATTGGGGTAGAAATGGGCCAGGGCTAGCAATTTTTTAAATTGTTAGTTAGCTGTATACTGTCTCTATTTTTAACACTCTGTGTTATTTGGAGCGGGCGTGACAGCATAGTACTTGGTTCCGAACTAGGTGGCGACACGTTCGCCACTCACTTAGTGTTTTAAGACTGGCTTTACGATAGCCGTGTTATTTTTGGTGCATTTTTGCTACAATTAGTATGCCGTACTGAAGAGCTCTAATGAGAGCGAAACCGGTCTACGGTTCTAATTGTTGCGAGAATGCATCTAGTCTTACATACTTTGTCCCTATATTGGGGTAGAAATGGGCCAGGGCTAGCAATTTTTTAAATTGTTAGTTAGCTGTATACTGTCTCTATTTTTAACACTCTGTGTTATTTGGAGCGGGCGTGACAGCATAGTACTTGGTTCCGAACTAGGTGGCGACACGTTCGCCACTCACTTAGTGTTTTAAGACTGGCTTTACGATAGCCGTGTTATTTTTGGTGCATTTTTGCTACAATTAGTATGCCGTACTGAAGAGCTCTAATGAGAGCGAAACCGGTCTACGGTTCTAATTGTTGCGAGAATGCATCTAGTCTTACATACTTTGTCCCTATATTGGGGTAGAAATGGGCCAGGGCTAGCAATTTTTTAAATTGTTAGTTAGCTGTATACTGTCTCTATTTTTAACACTCTGTGTTATTTGGAGCGGGCGTGACAGCATAGTACTTGGTTCCGAACTAGGTGGCGACACGTTCGCCACTCACTTAGTGTTTTAAGACTGGCTTTACGATAGCCGTGTTATTTTTGGTGCATTTTTGCTACAATTAGTATGCCGTACTGAAGAGCTCTAATGAGAGCGAAACCGGTCTACGGTTCTAATTGTTGCGAGAATGCATCTAGTCTTACATACTTTGTCCCTATATTGGGGTAGAAATGGGCCAGGGCTAGCAATTTTTTAAATTGTTAGTTAGCTGTATACTGTCTCTATTTTTAACACTCTGTGTTATTTGGAGCGGGCGTGACAGCATAGTACTTGGTTCCGAACTAGGTGGCGACACGTTCGCCACTCACTTAGTGTTTTAAGACTGGCTTTACGATAGCCGTGTTATTTTTGGTGCATTTTTGCTACAATTAGTATGCCGTACTGAAGAGCTCTAATGAGAGCGAAACCGGTCTACGGTTCTAATTGTTGCGAGAATGCATCTAGTCTTACATACTTTGTCCCTATATTGGGGTAGAAATGGGCCAGGGCTAGCAATTTTTTAAATTGTTAGTTAGCTGTATACTGTCTCTATTTTTAACACTCTGTGTTATTTGGAGCGGGCGTGACAGCATAGTACTTGGTTCCGAACTAGGTGGCGACACGTTCGCCACTCACTTAGTACAATGTATTTTGCACGAAAATTCATTATATTATTTTTCACGCATTTCGCTACAAAAAAAACTTGGATTATAACTTCGCATAAATATGTTTTCGCACAAAAATTAGAAACAAATTGTTCTTTTAAAAAAACTAACAATTCTATAATTTTTTAAATTTATTTTAGGAAACATTTTCAAACAGGTCGATTTTATTTGATAAAAAGTCTGGACGCAGCAACTGCGTTATGGAGGTGAATTTTTATAAAAATGTTTTTAACAGCAAATGCGAGCAGGCATCAATCTGATTACCGGTATAGCCTATATAGTAGAAACAGTGTACCATATTTTATCCAAATTACTTATTGTTTGAAAATGTACACAAATTTTCCGAAAATAAACTTAAAACGTTGGTTTCCTAGCTGTGGGGCCCTAGCATTCACAATATCATACACAATGTTCTATAGTCACAAAAAGTTTTATTAATATATATAAATATATCTCGATTACATAGTGAATTATTTTATATCTTAACTAGACCGCGGTACATTCAACAATGAATCCATTTCCCTCAACGTTCGTGCTCCGTCCTCCGTCCACGTTCCCTGTTGGTGAATCATCATGCTCCGTAACCGGTCGCCACACTAGCGAACTTGGGTTAATAGCAAATTGAGTTTTTGAAATTTGGAGCATTTAATGAAAATTCGCTACCAAAACGCACTCCGTCTCGATTCTTACAAACATGCATCATATTTCGATAAAATGTGCAAAAATGCATTAACGAATTGGTTCTACGAAAATTAGCTACAAATTATAAACCATAAAACTTAACTAAACCACACCCAAAGCATCATAGAAAGGGTCTATTTAAAATGAATTTTCTGTAAATATTTTAGTAAAATGAAGGCCAAAGACGGTTGAAGCTGAAACTTAAGGGTTCGCAGAATACTCTTTCTGTAACATTTTCTTTCATAATCCGTATTGGTTTCACGTTCTTCGCCTAAACATTGCCAATTTTGACGTTTCAAATCGCGACTTTGACGTTTTGAGGGAGCCTCCATTTTTTTAACTGTCCATAACTTTTTTGTATAAACTTAGAGACTTAAATTTTGGTACATGGTTCACTCTTCATAATACAAACAAGCGTACTAAATTTGGTTGCCCTTTGTTATTTCCGGAGATTTTTATTATATATATATATATATATATATATATATATATATATATATATATATATATATATATATATATATATATATATATATATATAGGGTGGCGCATTGAAAACGAAACAGACCGATTTGCATCCGGAGAAATTTTTTTTAAGAAACGTTGAAACACGTCAATTTTAATATTGAGGGGGACATGTTTTGACATAAAACTCAACTTTGTCACATAAAATAAGTAGGGAACATGGGTCAAGTGTTACATCATTTGAAAGCTTTTTCCTTTCTGAATTCATTTTTTTGGAAGTTTTATCAACTCGTTTAAAAATTATTCACAGTTGAAGATGCAAAAACCCATTTCACTCATTCCGATAAGAAATGTGCTGATAGTCAATGTTTTGTTGGTTTGCAAACAAAAAATTAACTATCAGAACATTTCTTATCGGAATGAGAGAAATGCGGTTTATTATTTCAGTTTATCGGTCGGTTTGATACTTGATAGTACTACCTAAAATTTATTTCACAATGGTGTCTTTTGTAGAAGTAAGAGTTGAAATAATTACTCTTTTTTTCAAATTTGTTTAATGTACGACATCCGAACAGACATGTTAACAGAAAATACATTTTGGAGTTAGTTGCAAAGTTTCGACAGAGTAGTTCAGTAGCCAACGAAAAACGGGATCCTGAACGTGAATTTCCGGTTAGAAATGAGACTGCTTAGATTGAACTTTCAGGACTAATTGCTGCAGACCCAACTTTGAGCACGAAAAAATTGGCCACTGTTTCAAACATCAAAAGAAAAACTATTCAGCGAATATAGAAGCATCATAAATTTCACCCTTATAAAATTCATCTTGTGCAACAACTGAATGAAGATGATTTTGATCGGCGGCTGGAGTTTTGTAAAGTTATGACTGCACGAATAACTGATAACGGGAACATCCTGTTCAATATCTGTTTTTCAGACGAGTGTACGTTTTTATTAAACTCTACAGTCAATCGTCATAATTGTCGCTATTGGGCAGGTAATAATAAAAGAAATTTCTACACTCAAACTCCACAGAAATTGAATGTCTGGACTGGCATTTTGGGAGACCGTTTAACCGGCTCAATTTTTATTGATGGCAATTTGAGTGGCGAAACGTATTTGGAGTTACTAGAAGATATCGTTTAACTAATTGACATTGTTGAAAATAATTATCGCTATCAAGAAAATCAATTAGTATTTCAAGAAGATGGAGCTCCTCCGCTTTTTTCACAGCGTGTTAGGGAGTTTTTGAACAGAGAGTTTCCAGAGCAATGGATTTGGCGTAGAGGTGCTATTGAGTGGCCCCCTCGATCACCGGATTTAACTCCTTTAGACTTCTTTCTATGGGGCCATTCAAAGAGTAGAATTTAAGCAGCAGAACCGGAGTTTCTGGAAAAATTACGACGACGCATTGTTGAAGAATGCCGTCTAATAACTCCACAAATGCTCCAGAATGTCAGACCTCGTTTTGAACAAAATTTGTACTTTTGTATGGAAGCTGGTGGTCAACAATTTGAACACTAACTTAAGTCAATAAACATTTTTGAACGTTTGGTTTTGTTTCTTAGTTGTTTTTTTAACCAAAAATTGACTAATTAGTGCATTTCTTATCACAATGAATGAAATACGTTCTTGCAACTACAATGTGAATAATTTTTAAACGAGTTTGAAAAAACTTCCAAAAAAATTAGTGTGCTGAATTCAGAACAGAAAGAGCTTTAAAATGATGTAACACTTGACCCATGTTCCCTATTTAAAATATAAGGGTTGTTATCACCACCCGTAAGAGGTTGATGTGACAAAGTTGAGTTTTATGTCAAAACATGTCCCCTCAATATTAAAATTGACGCGTTTCGGCGTTTCTTAAAAAAATATATCTGGACGCCAATCGGTCTGTTTCGTTTTCAATGCGCCGCCCTGTATAGTTATAGTATTTATATCCAAATTAAAATATCCAATTATATTGACGACTGTTGGATAGGTCGAAAATTAATGGTGTCAAAAAATTATTCTCGACATGTCTCTGATGGCGTTAACTTTGTTAGCGAAACGATCGGCAGGTCTAAAAACTTTATTTTGATGAATTGTGTTCTCCAAATTGTACTTACATCAGTGCTCATCACAGGTTCCAATCTTCACTCACTAAAAATTTGTTGTACTATACCTAAATGTGGAATTAAGAAACTAAATTATGTACATTTTAGTGACAAACATTAATTAATTTTGATGGTATGAAGACCGATAAGATTGTTTACTAATTAAAAAAAGTTATTAAATATTTTAAAAATAACTTTTCACTTATTTATTGATAAGAGGCAAACCCACTGTAAATAAATTAAGGAAGTGACGTACCAAATACCTACAATCCACCACTCACTGCGATAAACTGATTCCATTAAATATATAACGAGCAAATTTTAATCACACGTAGCAATTATTGAAGATTAATAATAAATAATAATAAATAAAAGTCTGGACGCAGCAAGTGCGTTATGGTAGTGAATTTTCATAGAAATGATCTGGCACAATATATTTTATTATAACTTTTTTTTCTTGTAACATAGAACGCTAAATTTTGGTGTATAGTTTACTTTTTAGATCGTAAACCTACCTACCAAATTTGGTTATCATAGATTTTATATTTTTTAAGATAAAAAAACTTTTCAAATGAAAACCCAAAATTTTCCCGGAAAACCTCGTCTAATTTTTCTAAATAACGAACTTGTCAAAGCCATTTACAAAAGGAAGGTACATGCCAAATTTTATTAAAATCGGCTTATTACTTTTTGAGATATGAATTTTTTTCAAATGAAAACTCAAAATTTTTCCGGAAAACCTCGTCCGATTTTCCTGACTAACAAACATGTCAAAGCCATTTACAAAAGGAAGGTATGTGCCAAATTTTATTAAAATCGGCTTATTACTTTTTGAGATATGAATTTTTTTCGAATGAAAACTCAAAATTTTCCCGGAAAACCTCGTGCGATTTTCCTGACTAACGAACTTATCCAAGCTATTAACAAAAGAAAGGTACGTGCCAAATTTTATTAAAATCGGCTTATTACTTTTTGAGATATGAATTTTTTTCGAATGAAAACTCAACATTTTCCCGGAAAACCTCGTCCGATTTTCCTGACTAACGAACTTATCCAAGCTATTAACAAAAGAAAGGTACATGCCAAATTTTATCAAAATCGGCCTATTATTTTTTGAGTTATCGGTGTGATACATATATATATATATATATATATATATATATATATATATATATATATATATATATATATATATATATATATATATATATATATATATATATATATATATATATATATATATATATATATATATAAACATATAAAAATTGAAACTGACCCCGGATATGGGTTCTAGGGGTCCTAGTTCGCGCTCATTTGCAAAAATTTTTTCAAAATTCAAAAGTCGGGATCTCCCCATTAGTTAATTTTTTCTACGAAAATTCACTAATGCGTTATATCTTAACATTAAAACCTAAGCCAAGGCGACAAAAACGATTACGAAAAGTGTTAGAGCTACAATAACTTACGGATGGAAAACATTATGACGAAATATTATGTTAATTTATTTTCCAGAACTATGACGACAGTGGTATTGCTCAAATATATAAGCTAGATAAAAATAGGAAGAATAAAATAAAGTTAATATCTAAGCGGTTCCGAATCATTTATCAAAAATTCCACGCAAGCACGCAAGGCCATTATGGTAGCCGACTTTCATTATTTTTAAGTCTGTACGCAGCAAGTGCTTTATGGTAGTTAATTTTCATAGAAATTATCTGGCACCAAACATTTTTTTATTAAATACTTCTAACTTCTTCTTTTACGGTAGAGATCTCAACTTTGGTGCATAGTATACATCCTTCTTTTCCCGGTCTCTCAGGGCTTGTCCGCGGCACTGCCGCCCCGATAGCATGGTGCATAGTATACTTTTTATAATATAAATCTATACACCAAATTTGGTTGCAATAGCTTTGTTATTTTCGAAGATTACAATTTTCCGAAAGAAAACCCAAAATTGTCGCAGAAAACTTGGTCCAATTTTCCAGGCTAACGAACTTTTGCTAGCCACTTTTAAAAGGAAGGTACCTGCAAAATTGTATCAAAATCGGCCCATTATTTTTTGAGTTTTCGGTGTAATGCATACAGCGCAGGTGGTAGTGGACTTTTCCTTTACGTGATAGCAAAGGATTTTTTCACGCCAGAGGAGGTACTACCCCATACATCAAGGGGCCAGTGAAGTCCCAAAGGACGTTTCCGGCTCTGGTGTATAAGTCGGTTTCCCTTATAAACAAAAATGATGATGGCTCATCCTTGTACAAAAGATTCCGGAGATGAAATACCGCTCCATTCAGATCTCCGGGAGAGGGGTGTGCAGGGGGCACCGGCATCAAGTTTTAACATATCCTTCTCGAATATATGTGGCCTAAATTCCAACCTGAACTCCGTCCACCATTTTCTCCAGGCTAATAGGCGCCAACTCCTCTTCCCCACCGAAAGACTGTCATCCCTTGCCCACCGACGTGCTGTTGGTGACCTCCCTTTTATAGATATCTGCACGGGCACTGCTCAGGGGAGCTTCCTTCCATAGTCCATCCACCTGCTGCCCCAACAGATCTGCCAGGGGAACAGAGCGAATGCACCCTTTTACTATCCAGGTCACCAGAAATAGAACATCTTGTTATGGCCGCTCTTTTGTCCCGAGGACTTCCAAGTTGTGGAATTCCTTGCCGGCACATGTTTTTCCTTCTCCTCTGAACCTCCAAACCTTCAAGTCAATAATTAACAAGTTGCCTCTTTCTTCCTTGTCGACACCCACGGTACGATAGTATTTAGGCTGCAAGCCCTCGTGGTGTGTTGTTGAAATATTAAAAAAAAACCGTAGAGATCCCAAGTTTGGTGCATAGTATACTTTTTTTTACATAAATCCACACACCAAATTTGGTTGCAATAGCTGTGTTATTTTCGGAGATTAAAATTTTTTGGAAAGAAAACCCAAAATTTTCCCAGAAAATTTGGTCCGATTTTATAGGATAACGAGCTTATGCTAGCCACTTACAAAAGGAAGGTACCTGCAAAATTTGATTAAAATCGGCCCATTATTTTTTGAGTTATCGGTGTGATGCATACAATTCTAAAAGTAGAATTTCTTCACCCAGCAAACTTTAGAGGGAAAACGACAGTGTATATTAAAATCTTGCTACCTAACTCTAATTTCTTTTAGTAGAACCACAGCATAAACTGTTAATTATCCTGTGATAGAACTCTCTATAAATCGACTTATATTTCTTGCACATTAACAAGAAATTGTGTGTAAATAAATCTCCCCAAGTGGAATCGCAAACATAACTGAACTTTATTTTTCCAAGAACTGAACCCTCTGAAATCACTTGCCGGAAATACATAACACATTTTGATTGCCTGCCGTGGCGGGTGGTCTGTCTACACAAACTATTGTAAACAGGTGACGACCCTCTCCTTCTTCCAACAATCCGAGATGGCGGTGGACGGCTCAGTTTGTCTACGCATTTTCATTATATTAATTCATTACCCGTTTCCTTCTCGTCCTATGTACATACCTATACGGCAGTGTAGTTGCAAATCAAGGAACCTAATTTTGCAGTATGGCTTCTAAAAGAACTTTGATATTGTTTGAGAAAAAGCAATGATAGAGGAACTATAAAGGGGTGCTAAAAACAGTGACATTGCAATTAAATACGGCTTAGCGCGTAGTACAGTCACAGCATAATCAACAGTATTATGCTGTGGTAGATTATGCTGTGGTATAGTGCCTACAATTTGGAAAAATAAAAACAAGGTGTTATGTAACTTTGATAATAGTGACCGCAGTGGTAAAGCAAACAGAGTTCGCGTATGCACTTACGAGGACGTTGACAAAGCAGTCAGTGCGTGCTTTTGCTAAATTAAAGAATAGAATTTGTCCATTAGTGGACCCATTATCAAAGAGAAGGCTTTGCTTTACGCCGAAGCTCTCGGTCCTGGTAAGTTTAGTGCTAGCGATGGTTGGGTGGAGCAATTTTAAAACAGACATAATATTGTTCGAAATGTATTACGCTGACAACATATTTAACGGACGATACATAACTAGTTTTCAAGTATTTGCCAAATAAAACGCTTACATATAAAAATTGTTTTGGGGAAAAGAACAATAAGGAACGAGTTACAGTGTTACTTGGAGAAAATATGACTGGTATGAAAAAACTGAAAGTTTTGACGATTGGGAAGAGCAAGAATCCCTGTTGTCTTAGGGGCGTTAGATCGTTAAATGTTGATTACTTCAGCAACAAAACGCATGGATGACTGCCGAAATTTTTTCTACTTAGTTATTGAAGCTGGACCAGAAATTTGCTGCTCAAAGTCGCAAAATGTTGTTGTTCATTGATAACTGTTCCAGCCCTCCCAAAGACATTCGAGTCAAATTGAAGTATATCAAAATTGAATATTTCCCACCAAATATGACAGCTAAGCTACAAGCAATGGACATGGGAATTATTCAGAATTCCAAGTGCGTTGCAGACTATGTGTGTTGCTAAAGACGATAACGTCATTTGGGGAAAATGGTAGGCTTGCAAAGTCATCACTTTTGGATTGTATAAGGTACGTTTCAAAAGCTTGGTGCAATGCGAAGGGGGAAACCATACAAAACTGTTTCAAGAAAGCTGGTTTTGGTGTTC
Organism: Tillus elongatus; assembly: GCA_964006375.1. NCBI lineage: Eukaryota > Metazoa > Arthropoda > Insecta > Coleoptera > Cleridae > Tillus > Tillus elongatus. Next base: position 31,163,920 of record OZ023262.1, on the reverse strand, counting down.
ATACTGAGTGAGACAATGAAGATCTTGTTCCTCTAACCACTTTACTACAGACCTCAATTGCGGAAATCGATGAAGTCCAATCGTGATGGTAGAGACTGGGGAAGCAACGTATGAAGATAAACTCCTAGTTGACAATGAACTGACTGTGAACGGTACACCTAGTGACCAAGAAATTTTAGACAGTGTTTCTAAGGCTGCAGAAAATTCAGAATCGAATGATGAGAGAACCCTAGAAAAAGTTGACGACATTCCTCATCGCTCTGATATTCCAAAGGATTGGGTTTTCTGAGGAGAGTTTTAGAGGTGAATGATGATGTACCAGAAAACATGCAAAAGATTTCACAATTTGAAAGACTACTTTGGCAAACAAACTGTTCAAAAGGCTCAGCAAACGCAGATTACGATTTTTTTCAAGCCTGTCATTAAGTTAAGCTAAATGTGTACTTTACATGCTATATGCGTATAAGCACACTTAGAGAACCCAAATCACCACAAGACCTTTTAAAAAAACTTGACGATCGTTTCACTAACCAAGTTAGCGAAATCTCAGACGATGAATAATTCTCTACATGAATTATTAGAATTATTCATCATCTGATGTGTTGTGGTGATGTGTGTTCTCCAAGTGTGCCTATCAGTGCTCATCAAAGGCTCCAATCTTCACTTAGTGCTATATACGTAATTAATGATGCAATGTAATAAACCTGATACATATCCATATGTCTATATGCAATTATTTTTTTAATTTATTGTGTGAATGAATGCCTGCGGTCCAAATGCATGTGTGATTACAATGATGAATAAAACAACATAATTGCGTGTACAAAACAATGATTTTTCATTAAATCTCTTTAACTTGAACGCTATGATTTTATTGACAAATTAAACTTTTGATTCCAAATCAATGACAAATTCCTTTTCTTGATATATTAATCATCAAAAATAGAGACACTTTAGAATTTGACATCCACAGAAAGGTAACCACTACTGTAAGTTACATTTCGATTTACTCACACCATAGTTTTCCAGAAAAAACAGCCAGTTTGAATTTTATGGCCCATAGATTCATATAGTTTCCAAAGGCTAGATGCATTCTCACCACAATTTGAACTGTAGACCGGTTTCGCTCTAATTAGAGCTCGTCACAGTACGGCATACTAATTGCAGCGAAAATACACCTATAAAGTAATACGGCTATGGTAGCCAGCCTTCCAACACTAAGTGAGATATATGACACGAAGCACGTGCCGCCACCTTATTGCGGAACCAAGTAGTATGTTGTCTCGACATTCTCACCACAATTATTATAGTCTCTATTAGTGAATTTTCTTAAAAAAAATTCACTAATGAGGAGATCCCGACTTTCGAATTTTGAAAAAATTTCTTCAAATGAGCGCTATTTAGGACCCCCGGAACCCAAATCCGAGGTCAGTTTCAGACTTTATATGTTTATATATATATATATATATATATATATATATATATATATATATATATATATATATATATATATATATATATATATATATATATATATATATATATATATATATATGTATGTATCACACCGATAACTCAAAAAATTATGGGCCGATTTTGATCAAATTTGGTAAGTACCTTCCTTTTACAAATGGCTTGGATAAGTTCGTTAGCCAGGAAAATCGTTCCAGGTTTTCCCGGAAAATTTTGAGCTTTCTTTCGAAAAAAATTGTCAAAAATTTATATCTCCAAAATTAACAAAGTAAGGGCAACCAAATTTGATACGCGGGTTTATATCATACGTAAGCTACCTACCAAAATTTAGCTCTGTAGATCAAGAGACAAAAAAGTTATAGGCATTTAAATAAAAATTTATTGGGATTTTCCTCAAAATGTCAAAGTTGCGATTTAAAACGTCAAAAATTGGCAACATTTAGGCAAAGAACTTGAATCTAATACGGGCTATGGAAAGAAAATGTCTCAAGAAGAATGTTTTACAAACCTTGAAGTCTTAGTTTCAACCGTCGTTGTCCTTCATTTTACTAAAATGTTTCCAGAAAATTCATTTAAAATAGACGCTTTCTCTGATGCTTGGCAGTAGCCTTATCTATAGAGTTTATCGTTTAATGTTATATAATTTTTGTCGAATTTTCGTAAAAAATCAATAAAGCTCAATATATCCGTTATTATACAAGATATGAAATTTTTTTATATATTAATTATAGGGTGTCTTGAGCTACATCTTAAAAAATTATTTCTACAATCATAGGGTGGCCCATAAGTCGTTGGTGATACAAATTTTCTAATTTTTTTTAATCAAACACACCTTATGTTATTGCATTTTTGCATTTTCCATCGAAATATAATGCATCTTTGTAAGAAAAGAAATTCTGGATGCAGCAAATGCGTTATGGTAGCGAATTTTGATCAAATGCTTCATATTTTAATAGCTCAATTTGCTATTAACCTATAAGGTTGACCAAAAAACGAGTTTTTGTGGGAACACTTTAAGTTTACTTTTGGAAATTTTTGTACATTTTCACACCATAAAGTTATTTTTATGAAACATGGCACATTGTTTTTACTATATAGGTTATACTGGTAACCAAAATTGATGCCTGCTTTCTGAAATAAAAAGAAAACAGACATATTTGCAATAAAAACATATTTCAGAAAATTCACTACCATAACGCACTTGCTGCGTCCCGAGTTTTTTTAACATTCTGTGTTATTTGAAGCTGCCGTGGCAACATACTACTTGGCTCCGCAACGAGGATATACACGTCGAGTTGTGACCATCGGCGGAAACATGCCTTCTGTGAAAGTTGATAGTTTTCGGAAGTACACGTTGTTGACAGTTAAAATTTTAGTTGGTTTTTTGTCATTATTTTGAAAATGTTCACCTTAGGATGTTTTGTGAAGTTTTTTTTTTTTAGACGAATAACATATGTGTTGCAATTATCGCCGTGCTCATATAGGGGGCCACTTACGACCAATGTCACTGATATTTACAATTAATTAATAACTCTTCACCCTGTATATCTAATATGAAACTTGATTCAAAACCTGAAAGAGTAATCATTTTTCAATTAATTGTGTATTCTTATTTCATTTCGGTGTCTCGATCCCTTTTCGAGAAAAATCGATTTAACGTACATTATTTTTTGATAATACGAGAAATTAAAAACGAACTAAATTATCACTTTCTAGAACACATAAAATAAAACAAATGAAACTAATATCATATCGCTCATTTCAATGTTTGAGAATGGGTTATTCTGCGGCATTGTATGTACGGAAATTGCAAATTTTATCGTACATCAAAGTAATGCTCTTTAATGCTGTATGTTATTGTTTGTTTATTTCCGCAACTATGGTCAACCACTGACGACAAGGAGCAGTTTCACCTCACTATCCTGGAAATGTTGCCGAACCCCTGCTTTCTGTAAGAAGAGTAGGGATCTTTAACATGTCCAACATCGCATGGACACGGGACCGACGCCCCCTCCGAAGGCCGCAACGTGTAGACATTCAAGTTGCTCAAATACAATGTCACAACCTCGGTTGATGTTAATTGTACAGTATGTACTGAAAAAGTGAAAGGAGTACCCTGGGATGGAACCCAGTACCCTTCAAGGCAGAGGCACACGTTCTTACCACGAAACCACCCAGGCTCTCTCTTTAATGCTAGAAATGATACTACATTTGACAACTAATTACTACCCACCCACTAGATAAAGACTATCGGTACATCTGCACTGTAGGTCAGGAAGGTCAGTTCAGGCAGCCCCCTAGAGTAATAAGCACCGTCCGGCAGAAGGATGCGGCAACAGCGCGTGAACTCCAACGACGAAATTTAAGTGCGCGAGGACTCGCGGGCATAAACTGCAGATTTACCAGACTCTCAAATTGAGAAATTGTAGAGCAATCCATATCCATACATTTTTCGACGCTAACTTTAGGCTCGGTTTTCTTTAAAATGGTGCATTTTAGCAACTTGCAACAAGTATATCTTTTTTAGAGAAAATGAAATGGTTTCCAAAAATCCCTATTCTCAAAAAAAAAAACTTGAAGAAAATAATAGTGGTGCAGGAGGTAAGAATGCCCTGTACATTAACCACATATATTCATGTTGACCGCCAAAAGAAACATCTTTTTCCAAAATGTGAAGTCAATTACCCAATAAATAAATGAATTGTGAAAAAATGTGATAAAATGTTTTTCTTCTCAGGCCTATAACTTCTAAAGAAAGCAAAATAGTACTAAGGCAAATTGACTTAAATCAACTTATTTTGGCCAAGGTAACTAGAACTTTTTCAGTAAAAACAGAACATAACCAAGTTATTTTTGGATGATATACCTACATAGTGTATATTACGTAACATCTGTCTTTTTTATTCTAATAGTATATGCTATACCCTGGTTCCAAAGTAGGTAACAATGTGTGTACACTATCCGCAAGAAGGTAATAAGCGAATATCAATACGTGGTATACACGATGCGTTAGTATAAAAGAAGTTCAAGTACAAAAAATCCTACCTATACGTAGAACAAAATAAACATGGAAGAAAACACACTCGTTGAAATCACTATCTTATTGGTAACACAGCAATCAACAACTAAGTATACACAAAATATAAACTGCTACAGGAATTAGGAATACGCGAACAGGGCAGAAGGACTGAACACACAAACCACAAACTCCTAAAGGAGTAAATAAACCATTCAAATAATGTGGTTTTCGGATTAGCTTTGGAGGCAGAGTACCTGCACAACGAACAGTTCTGTGAACACTGAACAGAAAACAGAACACCGGGTCAGACGGGATTTCCAGGTAGTCGTTGGGGTTCGCCAACTATTTTGATGTCTTTAAAGCATGCAAACTTAAGGACTCAATATTATAAGGCAATTATTTATTTCTCATTTCTCATTAGTAGGCATCTGCTTGTCTGTCAGAAGCCGTTGGTTCCACATGCCTACTTAAGAATGAAGGTCACATGCTGGTGACATGTATGTACACACAATCGTTATCTGATGTTATCATATTTTTACTGTGTAGAATGTTAAAAGTGTTCATAACAGATTCCGCATCTATGCAAATATTTCTTTAAAATGAAGTAAGTACAAAGAAGGTATTGTTGTTTTTGTACTTATTTTTAGTTCGCCAAACATTATGTCAGCCAGACTACTGAGGAGTAGTCTGAATTTTTAAGAACTAGTTACTGTATATCTTTGATTTACTTGAGAATTAAACGCTTGTTCTTGCAGATTCTTCAGATACAATGAAAGCTTTTAATTTATAACAAGTGCGTTAGGGTAGTGAATTTTCATAGAAATGATCTGGCACAAAATATTTTATATAACTTTTTTTTCTTAAAACATAGAAATCTAAATTTTAGTGTATAGTTTAGTTTTTATATCATAAACCTACCTATCAAGTTTGGTTATCATAGCTTTTTTATTTTTTGATATAAAATTTTTTTTTCGAATGAAAACTCAAAATTTTTCCGGAAAACCTAGTCCGATTTTCCTGACTAACGAACTGCAAGCCATTGACAAAAGGCAGGTACATGCCAAATTTTATCACAATGGGCCCATTATTTTTTTAGTTATCGGTGTGATTATATATATATATATATATATATATATATATATATATATATATATATATATATATATATATATATATATATATATATATATATATATATATATATATATAATTGAAACTGACCCCGGGTATGGGTTCTAGGGGTCCTAGTTCGCGCTCATTTGCAAAAAAAAATAAAGTTGGGATCTCCCTCTACGAAAATTCACTAAAAGTCTGGACGCGGCAAAAGACTGAGATTTGGTGGAGTTGAATTGTACAAGATTTCTACTTCCCCAGGGTAATATTTTTTGGAGATCCACGGAGACAGAACCCTCCATGAATCTGCGATCCTCATCTAATTGGGCTAAAGAGACAGGCTTAGAATATTGAATATTTAAGTGGAGGGTGCTGTCGTCCGCGTAACTAACCCATATCCGGGTTAGTTTCAGTTTTTATCTGTTTTCATATATACAGGGTGACGCATTTCTAGGATAAAGCTCAATATATCCATTATTATACAAGATATGAGAAAACATTTTATATGTTAATTATACGATGTCTGGAGCTGCAGCTTTTAAAATTATTTTTACAATCACAGGTGGCCCATAAGTGATTCGACGCTAACTTTAGGCTTGGTTTTCTTTAAAATGGAGCATTTTAGCAACTTGCAACAAGTACCTTTATTTTTTTTTAGAGAAAATCAAATGGTTTCCAAAAATCCCTATTCTTTAAAAAAACTGAAGAAAATAATATAGTGGTGCAGGAGGTAAACACAGATATTCGTGTTGACCGCCAGAAGAAACATCCTTTTCCAAAATGTGGAAGTCAATTACCCAATAAATAAATGAATTGTCGTGAAAAATGTAATAAAATGTTTTTCTTCTCAGGCCTATAACTTCTTAAGAAAGCAAAATTGTACAAAGGTAACTTGATTTAAATCAACTTATTTTTTTCCCAGGTAACTGGAATTGAAGTTTGGCCCATCCCTTAGTGAACACCTGTATATATACATAACACCTGTATATATACAGGTGTTCACTAAAGGATGGGCCAAACTTCAATTCTAGTTACCTTGGAAAAAAATAAGTTGATTTAAGTCAACTTACCTTAGTACATATACATATATATATATATATATATATATATATATATATATATATATATATATATATATATATATATATATATATATATATATAAGTATATAGTTTATTTATTTGAGGTGTTTTTGCCAAATCAACGCCTTGTCAAAGTAAAAAACAAATACAGGTTAAATCGTAAACACTTACCTACCTAGATCAGAAAGCATGCTCTTTTTTTTAAATAGTCTCTTCAGTAAAAACAAAAACAAAACATAACCTAGCAATTTAACATGATATACCTACATAGTGTAGGTATACCTATTACGTAAGACATGTCTTTTTTATTCTAATCGTATATGGTATACCCTGGTTACAAAGTAGGGTAATAATGTTTGTGCACTATCACTCAATGCGTCAGTATGAAAGAATTTCAATTACAAAAATCTTACCTATAGGTACAACAAAGTAAACATCAAAGAAAACACACTCGTTGAAATCACTACCTTAACTGGTAACTGGTAACACAGCAATCAACAACTAAGTATACAATATACACAAAATATAAACTGCCACAGAAATTAGGAATACAGGAACAGGACAGAAGCACTGATAACAGTCAAATCACAAACTCAAACTAAAGGAGTAAATAAACCATTCAAACAATGTGGTTTTCCGATAAGCTACGGAGACCGAGTACCTGCATAACTAACAGTTCTGTGAACACTGAACAGAACAGCAGAACAGAACACCGAACACCGGGTCTGACGGGACTTCCAGGTAGTCGCTGGGGTTTGCCAACTATTTTGATGTCTTTAAAGCATGCAAACTTAACGACTCAATATTATAAGGCAATTATTTATTTCTCATTTCTCATTAGTAGTTAGTAGGCATCTGCTTGTCTGTCAGAAGCCGTTCCTTCCCCATGCCTTACTTAAGAATGAAGGTCACATGCTGGTGACATGTATGTACACACAATCGTTATCTGATGTTATCATATTTTTACTGTGTGGAATGTTGAAAGTCTTCATGACAGATTCCACATCTATGCAAATGTGTGTTTCTTTAAAATGAAGTAAGTACAAAGAAGGCATTGTTGTTTTTGTACTTATTTTTATGTCTCGCCAAAAATTATGTCAGCCAGATTACTGAAGAGTAGTCTGAATTTTTAAGAACTAGTTACTGTATATCTTTGATTTACTTGATAATTAAACGCTTGTTCTTACAGATACAATGAAAGCTTTTAATTTATAAAAGTCTGGACACGGCAAGTCCATTATGGTAGTGAATTTTCATAGAAATGATCTACACCTTGTAATACCTATATGTAGGTGCCTATATGACGTAGGTATACCTACCACCTACATCAAAGTCGTGCTCTCGTCATAAGCGAATTTGTTCTATGCAAATTCGATAAAAAAGTGTTTTGATCGAAAATTTAAGAAAAAAAGGTAAAAAAATTGGTTACCTCATGTTTTTTCTTATTAAGAAAATTCGCGAAAAAACAGTATCTATTTCTACAAAAATTAGTTAAAGTCATTTTACGTAAAACATTCGCTAAGTGAGTGATAAGACACGAAGCAACGTGCCGCCACCTAGTTGCGGAACCAAGTAGTATGTTGTCACGCCAGCTCCAAATAACACAAAGTGTTAAAAAATATAGACTGTATACAACCAACTAACAATTTAGAAAATGTCAGCCCTTGCCCATTTCTACCCTAATGTAGGGACAATGTATGTAAGGCTGGATGCATTCTCACAACAATTAGAAACGTAGACCGGTTTCGCTCTAATTAGAGCTCGTCAGTACGGCATACTAATTGTAGCGAAAATACACCTATAAAGTAATACGGATCAACACCACGGCAAACACACGCTAGTATCGGTACGCGTTTAGATGGTTTCTTATATATTCGTGTGTTGCGAACGTTCTTTCTGAAATTGTGCGTAGTTTACCTTGTTCTGTTAATGACCATTGCTGTGGTAGTGGCTTATAAGGTGCATGTGTGGCCTTTTTCTTAGTCGGTAACGTGTTATTTGTTTTCTATGTTGTTTTTGCGATGAGGATATTGCCATGTCGGAAACTGTTAAATTACAAGGTCACAGGTTGTTTACACAAGGGCCGGACCTACATCATTTGCTTGAGATGCAAAAGGTAAGTGTAAATGTAAACATAAAGTGTGTGTGTGTGTGTGTTGTGACATGGGATGGTTTTGAATGTTTTATTCATCAACCACAGACTTTTATACTAAAGTTTCGTTTCTAATTATAACCACACCCAGTGCGGCAAACATACAGGTGATAACTATATTAGCAGATTGTTTGAATTATAAATGAAATCCAAATGGATACATATATCCACAATCTCACGTAAACACAATCATTACATTAGTGTTACCAATATACGCCTACATGATATCTTAAAAACATACATACCTTCTTTCACCCACTGCTTCACACATACAATCCAAACATACCTACCTAATTAAACATAAAGTGTAAATTTGTTGATCTTTTTTGTAAATTTTTGATCATTTCACGGTATTTGTTATGGGATGTTCTCTTTTTCTGTGCATATTTTGCCACTTATATCGTAAAATATTTTACAAAAAAATTCCTGGTGAATTTGCAGACGACCTGCAGAACAGTTCTAGATAAAACGACTGTTGATAGATAAAGTTCGGTACCTTACATGCATGCTGACACCATTCTTACCTTTTGTTCTCTTGCCTTTCACGAATTATTTACATGCAAAGTTTTTTGAAAATTAGACAGTTTTCCTTTATTGCCTTAGTGCGGCTCTGTCTTACTCCACAGTTTACGGTGAAGTTATTCGGCCCTTTGTTTGCTGTGATAATCTGCCTGGTGGTTGGTCGCCGCGTGTTTCCTACGCAAGATCTACTTTTAATTGACCCTTTGTTTGCTCAGTTACGCCTTACTTGTTATAGAGTTCGGTGCGTTTGGAAGTTTTTCAGAAACATGCTTAGAAGCCTCCCTAGATGCACAAACCACAAGAAAAATTTCTTGTTTACACCCCCCATGGATGTTAACACCCCCACGGATGTTACGGGACCAGGAGCGAATGGGGCGGGGTAGGTAGTAAAAAGGAAGTATAAGCAGAAAACGCGAATAAAGCGGGCTTGAAAGCTGTTTGTTTCACATCTTGAAACCCCATTCCCCTTAAACCCAGCCTACGCCACACAGCACCCCCATTCGCCGCAGGTCCCGTAACTTTTTCGAGGGCTGTTCTCCGTAAATTTGTCTTGTGGTTTATGTAGCGAAGGTGGTTTTATGCATGCGTCCTGGGAATTTTCCTTCCGCTCTCGCGTGCATTAACCACACACAAAATTTCTTGTTCATACCCCTCAGGGAAGTTCGGGATGTGGGGAATAGGGGTGCTGTGAGATGTAGATTCGGGAATGGGGTTTCAATGTGTGAAAAAGACAGCTTTCAAGCCGTTTGCTACGCGATTTCTGCTCATATACTTCATTTTTACTACCTACCCCGTCCAGCCACCCTATTCACTCCTGGTCCTGTTACTTACATGGGGGGTGTGAAGTAGAATTTTTCTTGTGGTTTGTGCATCCAGGCGGCCGCGGGGGTGGGGTGGGGTGGATCGGAGTGGTTTCCTGGGCAAATTTCTGAGAAAAAAATTCAGAAAAGCTTTCGGAAGGTAATCTGCAAATTTACCCATATTTCCTCTTTATCTTCTACCCCGCCCAGCCACCCTATTAACCCTGGTCCAGTAACTTTCTTGGGGGTTGTTAGCAACAAATTTTTCTTGTGGTTTTTGCATCCGAGGCGGTTCTAAGCATGTCTCTGAAAATATTTTTCAAAAAAGCCTTTGGGCAAATTCCTGCAAATTTCGTGCGTATAAGATGCCAAACTTTATCGAACAGAGTAGTTAATTAATCTAAAGCTGTCCGTGAGCTAAACTGCAAATTCAGTTCTCCTTTTTCAAAACAATAAGGTTACTTTCATGAAAAATGGTACATTGTTTCTACTATATTGATTATACTGATAACCAAATCTGATGCCTGTTATTCATTGCATGAAACATATTTTATTAGTGAATTTTCTTGTAAAAAAAATCACTAATGAGGAGATCCCGACTTTATAATTTTGAAAAAATGTCTTTAAATGAGCGCGAACTAGGCTTAATATAACCCATATCCAGGGTCATCTTCAATTTTTATATGTTTAGATAGATATGTCTATATATATATATATATATATATATATATATATATATATATATATATATATATATATATATATATATATATATATATATATATATATGTGTGTGTGTGTGTGTGTGTGTGTGTGTGTGTGTGTGTGTGTGTGTGTGTGTGTGTGTGTGTGTGTGTGTGTATCACACCGATAACTCAAAAAATAATACACCGATTTTGATCAAGTTTGGTACATACCTTTCTTTTGCAAATGGCTTGGATAAGTTCGTTAGGCAGGAAAATCTGCCCAAGTTTTCTTTCGAAAAAAATTTATATCTCCTAAAATAACAAAGTGAGGGCAACCAAATTTGGTACGCTGATTTATGTCATAAAGAGTATCCTATGTACCAAAATTCTGATCTCGGTGTTAAAATACAAAAAAGTGAGAAGTAAAATAATTTTTAATTTATAAAATCTGATGGAACAAATTTAAAACGTCAAAATTGATAATTATAGTAGAAGTACGAACGTGAGTGAAAAATACGGCACGAAATGACTAACAAGCTCATATATCTGTGCCTAAGTCGTTATTTTCCTTCATTTCGTTCAAATATGAGCAAAAAATCGATTGTGAATAAAAGTTGTTTGGTGTAAATAGAAACGACGTTATACAATTAACATACTACTGTATATACCTGCTAGTCTGCCATGTCGAGCATGGCCGAGTCGGCTAAGCCCTGTACACCTGATAGTCGAGTCCTACATGACGAGTTCTAATCCTAGTTAGTGACTTCACGTTATATGAATTTTATTTTAACCTCCTTTCACTTTACCGTTATATGATCAGATTGTTGTTATTCCAAGGAATTGTTTGGCGAGGTTTTGTAAAAAAATAATTTAATAAAGAAGAGATGAAAACTTTTAAATCTTATTTAAATTTGAATAGCATATCTGGTTGGTTATTCTTGCCCTAACTTATTTAAAGCGTTCCATATTTAATACAGTCGTAGACTTTTCCCGTGGCTTCACAAGTGCTTATTTTAGTGAATTTTCTTTTAAAAAATCACTAATGAGGAGACTCCAACTTTTCAATTTATATATATATATATATATATATATATATATATATATATATATATATATATATATATATATATATATATATATATATATATATATATATATATATATATATATATATATATATATATATATATATATATATATATATATATATATATATATATATATATATATATATATATATATATATATATATATGTATCACACCAAAACTGGCCCAGGTTTTCCCGGAAAATTTTATATCTCCGGAAATAACAAAGTAAGGCCAACCAGATTTGGTACGTGTGTTTGTATTATAAAGGTTAACCATTGGCCAAATTTAGGTCGGTAAGTTTAAAAACGAAAAAGTTATAGGCATTTAAAGAAACAAAACTTGGGTTTTTCCTCAAACGTCAAAGTCGCGAGTTGAAACGTCAAAATTGGCAACATTTAGGCAATGAACCTGAAAGAAATACGGATTATGTAAAAAGTGTTCTTCAAACCCTTAAGGTTCAGCTTCAACCATCATTGCCCTTCATTTTATTAAAATATTTCCAGAAAATTCATTTCAAATAGACCCTTTCTCTGATGCTTTGGCAGCAGTTTTAGTTTAGTTATGGTTTAACGGTCTATAATTTTTAGCAGATTTTCGCAGAAAAAAATTCTTAATGAGGAGGCCGCGACTTTTGAATTCTAAAAAGATTTCTTCAAATAAGCGCAAACTAGCCCCCCTAGAATCCATATCCGGGTTTATTTTCTGCTTACGTATATACAGAGTGACGTATTTCTAGGGTAAAGCTCAATATAATTGTTATTATGCAAGATACGCAAAAAAATTATATACGTTGCTTATAGGGTGTCTTGAGCTGCATCCTATAAAATTATTGTGACAATCACAGGGGGCTCGTAAGCCGTTGGTGTTACCTACAATTTACATTCTTTATTGCATTTTTGCATTTTTCATCGAAATATGATGCATGTTTGTAAACAAAATCGAGACGCAGTAAGTAAGTACGTTTTGGTAGCGAATTCTCATTAAATGCTTCAAAATTCAATAACTCAATTTGCTATTAACCTAAGGTTCGTCGGCTAGGAAACGAGTTTTATCGGAAACATTTCAGTTTATTTTCGGAAAATGTTTATACATTTTCAAACAATAAGTTATGTTGATAAAATATGGTACATTTTTTCTAAAATATAGGTTATACCGGTGACCAAATTGATATTTGATATTAAAAACATTTTTATGAAAATTCACTTCCATAACGCATTTGCTGCGTTCAGATTTTTTATTTTAAAGAATCTTACCTATAGAAGACAAAATACACCTTTTAAAACCACACTCGTTGAAATTACCACCCGATTGAAAACACTAGAAGCACGAAGCACAATACACTGGCAACGAGACACGATAGAATGACAGAACTCAAACAAATGACCACTCACTCACTACTCACTAAGACAAAACAGAAATTATTTAAATAATAGGGTTTTACATACAATTTCGGATTAGTAACAAAGTTCCTGAATATGAACCACTAACGATTTTGTGAATCACTGACCACTAGACCACCGGTCTCCCGCTAAGCACTTTACAGTATATACACAACTTTCAGTTACTGGAATTGGCAACTACTTTGATGTGTTGGTGTCTTTAAAGCACGCAAACTTGAACCAAATGACTGAATATTAAAACGCAATTATTTCTTTCTCATTAGCTGGCATCTGCTTGTCGTCCACAAGCCGTTCGTTCTACATGCATCACATAAGAATCAAGGTTACATGCTGGTAGCTGGTAGCTTATTGTATACTGTATTATGTATGTTTACAATCACCATTTGTTTTTAGTTATGATTTTTAGTGAATTTTCTTTAAAAAAATCACTAATGGGGAGATCCCGACTTTTGAATTTTGAAATTTTTTTTGCAAATGAGCTCGAACTAGGACCCCTAGAACCCATATCCGTGGTCAGTTTCAATTTATATATATATATATATATATATATATATATATATATATATATATATATATATATATATATATATATATATATATATATATATATATATATATATATATATATATATATATATATATATATATATATATATATATATATATATATATATATATATATATATATATATATATATATATATATAAATTGAAATATAATTAACCGATATTGATGAAGCTCGGCAAATGCCCTTCTTTTATTAATGGCTTGGATAAGTTCGTTAGTCAGGAAAATTGGCCCAGGTTTTCCCGGAAAAGTTTGAGTGTTCTTTCGAAACAAATTTTTTCTCAAAAAATTACAAAGTTATTTTGATGAAATTTTGTGGATATGTTTCCTTGGGTAAGGCCTTACTACGTACCAAAATTCAACTTTATAGGTTAATGGAAAATTGAGTTATTCAAATTTTCATTTTTTTTTCGCAAAAAATCTTTTTCTCCGAAAATTACAAAGTTATTTTAATGAAATTTGCTGAATATATTTCCTTGTGAAAGGTCTTACTACACACTAAAACTAAACTTTCTAAGTTTATAGAAAGTTGAGTTATTGATATTTGAAGCATTTAATAAAAATTCACTACCTTAATGTACTTCATGCGTCTAGAACTTTTTTTGAATAGAACACATCTTATTGCACTTTTGTATTTTTCATCAAATTATAATGCATGTTTGTAAGGAAAAAAAATGATATCATTCGTTGTTTTGAGTTATCTCAATTGTTTTGCAACTTTTCACGTTTTTGGCACATATTTTAAACACATATCACAAATTGTGATATGGCGTTTTTATCAATACATAGCGAAGCCCCATGGAAATGACGCATTCAGAGATTTTTTCTTTGTATTACTCGTCGAAAAAATCGAGCTGCCGTAGACAGCCCTAGCCACTCTCAACTAGTGGCTGAATTTGAGATGTTTTCGCAGAAATGTTTTTAGTGTTTCCGTAGCAATCATTGTTTGTAAGATTTTTGTGATATGTTGGTAATGAATAATAAATGTCTAGTAAGTTATTCGAATTTTTGTGAAATATATAATTTAGTGTAACATTACTGAGGGCAATTTATGTAAAAGAAATTATCATAATTTTTTTTTCAATTTTGGTCCTAAATCTGTTTGTGAATAATTATATCATTTCAGGCGTGTAAATAGCTTAAAGAGGTTCTTTTGCCAGGAAAATCGGACCAGTTTTTCTGGAAATTTTAAAGTTTATTTTCGGGAAATGTTTCTACTTTTTGAAACAACAAAGCTATTTTAATGAAATATGGTACATCGTTTGTGATATATGGGTTATACTGTCAACCAAATGTCCTTCTTGTAAAAACAAGACATATTTGCCTTTAAAAGTATTTTTACGAAAATTCGCTACCATAAGGCATTTGCTGCAACCAGACTTTTATAAATAACGACTATCTCAGTGAACACACGTACTTTTCCATACTTTTTACTAACCTGCATATATATATATATATATATATATATATATATATATATATATATATATATATATATATATATATATATATATATATATATTGAGAAAGACCTTACTACGTACCAAAACTCAACTTTTTAAGTTTATAGAAAATTTAGTTATTCACATTTGAAGCATTTAATGAAAATTCACTACCATAACGCACTTGCAGCGTCGCGATATATAGGCAACACATCCACCAAATTACATTAAAAAAGCTTCTTAATTTTCGGAGCAAAACATTTTTTTCGAAAGGAAACTCAAAATTTTTACGCAAAACCTTGTCCGATTTTCATAGCTAACTAACTCATCTAAGCGATTAATTAAGGAAATGAGAGTTTCATTCAAATCGGTTGGATATATATATATATATATATATATATATATATATATATATATATATATATATACATATATATATATATATATATATATATATATATATATATATATATATATATATATATATATATATATATATATATGTAGTAGGTAATGCGACACTTTGAGCAGACAGTGACGTCACAGGAAGTGACGTCACGGCGCCGGCGCCTAGCCACGCCCCTGGCGCCTGCCCTGGCGCCGGCGCCACGCCCTGGCGCCTGCCACGCCCTGGCGCCACGCCCTGGCGCCTAGCCACGCCCTGGCGCCGGCGCCTGCCCCAGCCCCGGCGCCTAGCCACGCCCCGGCGCCAGCCCCGGCGCCGGCGCCCAGCCACGCCCTGGGCCAGACAGTCACATTTACATTTAGTCTTGTTATGTAAACATTCTAAGGTCATTGACCTGTCTAGGAAACTGTGACGTCACACGACTTGTGCCAGACAATCACATAAGTGTCTAACCTATTACTTCAAATTATTATATTTTGAAAAAAACCATTTGGTGCAGGTGAGTTTCGAACCCGGGGCATTCAGATGGGAGGCAACGATGCTACCCGTTAAGCTAAGCAGACGCTTGTTAATTTATTGTTTTAGGTTGGTATATATATATACGACTTTTAATTACAAACCATACATGTAATATAATTAAAGTTTATTATTAGACAAATGGATGATTTACAAAATAATGTTTAATATTAGAGGCGGAACCAAAACGGAAGAACCAAAATGGCGGAATGAAAGATGGAAGCCTGTGATACCTTAAGCTGACATTATAAAAAATGGCGGCTTTCTTTCTTAAAGATGGTGCCTTTCGCTTGATGGTTGAAGACTTATTTAAAAATAACACACAGAGGTCGTTAGCAAACAAAAGAAGGAAGTTCAGAAACATACTGTAGGGGGCCCCTTGATGGGTAAATGGTATTCGTGTTTGAGCTTGTCTAGAATACAGCCGTTAGAAGTATGACATCATCCACAAACCTGTTCCACAAACCTGTTTGAGTTTTGTCTGTACGATTGTTATCTAGTGTAATTTCCGTTGAATGACATCACCCCATTATTTGTGTTTGAACTTGTCTGTGTATCTGTTTAATATACGCAAGAGAGAGGCCCGCTTAGGGTAAATAACGTGTCAGTTGATGACTTTGGTGAATGTTATCTTGTGTTATATCTGTTCAATCACCCCCATTACTCGTGTTTGAGCTTGTCTAGTACGTCTAGTACAAACCGAAAGGATGACATCATCCATGTAAATTGTTCACTACACACTGTTAAACTCATTCAAAATTTAGTTATCGTAGAGGTAAGACGTGCTTCAGTTAACTCTAACGTATCCAAGTGCTCAGTAGTGTGTTTAAAATGGCTACATTAAATGATGTGTGCTACCAGCAAATTAAAGACAACTTCTGGTATGGTTTATTTGCAGACTTTCAATTAATTATTGATAAAAACACTGGTTATTTTAATGCGACTAAGCTGTGTAAAGATGGTGAGAAAAGATTCAGACATTGGTTGGAAAATAAGAAAACTAAAGAGTTGATTACCTATTACAACGGTCAGGCGAAGAAACATTTAGGTAGCCAGAATACCGATTACTTTAATATTTCAACCGAAGATGTCCACTTAGAGTCACATCTAGGGGGCCGGAATTCCGGCCCCCTAGATGTGCTGGAAGCAACATCTCAACTAACACCTACAACCGCTACATACTTGGTGGACTTTGGTGGAACACAGACTGAAAACAACTTGATATCTGGTACATATGTCTGTAAAGATTTGATATTAAATTTGGCTTGTTGGATATCCAATAGTTTCTATGAAAAGTGCAACCAAATTATTTTTGATTTTTTCGTAAGTGAATTTAATCAAAAATACAAGGATAACCTCAAAGAAATTGAAGTGAAATTAATGGAGATAGATGATGAAGTGCAGCGTATGCGAGAAACAAATGCTAAAATCACAGAACATTTAGAAGATATATCTCCAAAACCAAGCAACCCTGGAAAACTTTGTGTTTTTGGTTTGCTTTCAAGAAATGAGAAGGATACTACCTATCCATATCATGCTGTAAGGACTCAGAAGAAAAGTTTTAAAAGAGCTGTCAAGAACTTTAAAAATAAACACCCTGATTCCGAAGTAGTTTTAAACATGTTGTATGATCCAAATTCTGTAAATCTCTTTAACAGAATAAAGACCGAAGTCGAATACCTCAAGGCGAAGAGAAACGATCTACAGATAGCAGATGTACCTCAGGAGAAGTTTATTCAGGATATTATTGATTTACGATATAAATTGTAATTGTTCACTTAGCTTAATTGTATGTAACCAGATGAAAAAATAAAATAACATTATTTTAATAAAGACTTTTATTTTATTCTAAGTACATTAATACATTAAATATATAAGCTTATTTAACATCATCTGAATTTATCCAAGAATTCTGAGATTTATCAAAACCCAGCCATTTTACATAGAGCTGCTTGCCTTTCTTCCTCAAGATGCGTTCAACCAGATAGATGTCTGTTTGTTTCATGGCGATGTTGGATTTAAAAGTATCCACTTATCATGTAAATCTTTTAGTTTGCTGTCTATTTCTCCCAGCTTATTCTTTAGCTTATTATTCTTTAATACATCAACATCTTTTAAAACTTGAGCAGTTATGTTCTTAGCTAAAATTTTCAATTTATTTTCAAATTCGTTTTTTAAATCTTCCAACTCAGGTTTGTGTACAGCTTCAAGTAGTATGGCAATGATTCTTTGTGTTACCTCATCTTTGTTCTTCTGATAGTCGTCTATCCATACATCAACAAATTTTTTATTTACACCATCTGTTGCATCGACTGGATCAGCTATGTTACACAATCTATGGCTTTGCAAATCAAAATCACCACTAGTAGTTCTTGGGAAAATCTCTCTTTCAATAATTTTAAACTTAGAACCTTTATTGGATTGGGAACGTCCGAACTTATCGATAGACATTTTTATACTAAGCACTAAGGTAGGTATATCTTTGATATATGTAGGTATACTAGGCGATAACACCAACCTCCTTCAGTTCTTCAATGATTGACTGAATTTCATTGTTATGAGCATTATTACCAGCAGCCTGGGAAGCTACTAAAAGTCTAAGTCTATCAACCAGCTCATTTATGTCATCCCAATAGACATATTCTATTTGTTTGTTATTTTGTAACATATAGTTGTTAGTGTTGCTGCTTACATTCTGAGCTCTAGGTTCAGTTTTTTGTTCTGCGTTATGATGTGTGTCGTAACCAAAACCTTGAGGAGTTGAGGATCTACGACCTCGTGGATTTATCACCGGTTTTATTAGAGTCAGGTACTTTTCAGAGGAACAACCCTTGGTTCGTGCGTTAGGATCATAGTTCATTTTATGCACACTAGTTGCTTCTAGAATATCTCTATAGTGTTGAAGATCGTCATAGGTATACCCTCTAGGTGTTTTCATAAATATCAATTCTAGCAGACCTTGTGTTTGCGGATATCTCCGTTGACCTAGTCGAATGTCATTATCAGTAAAATCCAAGTGTTTATTGCCAAGACTCCAGCTACCGGTATCTTTAGCGTAGCGAGCACCATACGTTTGATCAATGGTAGCGAGCCTTGGTGGTTCAGTAAAATACTTGTCTACATAATATCGAACTCGTTCAGGATATTGCTCCAAAAATTCTTGATATGCAGGGTTGGATGTGACAGTTTGTAGATCTGCCTCAAGCTCTTCAAATGTTGGGATATCCTCATCGGAACTTGTCTCCTCAGCCTCTTCCCTAGGTTCAGCTTCAAAAACTTCATGGTCTTTAAGGAACTGTACTTGGGGTTTCGTTTCTGGTACCACTTCTTCTTTGATTTGTTCAGCCTTTGGTTGTTGCTGGGGCTGCTGCTGCTGCTGTGCTGCTGTGTTTTTAGATATTTCACTTAGGGGCTCAACAAGTGGTTTATATAAACGTTGCAGAGCATCATCATTCTCGGCTCTGTTAAGTTTAAGCATTAAATGTTTTTTTCGAATATTGTCAGCAAGTTGTAAAATCCTTTTCTTAACTTTTCGCTCTTCCTTACCCAACACTTCCATTGTGCTACAACTGGTCGGTATTACCAGCTGGTCTAATAATTTGTTTGAGCGATACAGGTTGTGTGGTGGTTTAACATATACTGACTCCTTCATGGTACATGCCTTCTTATTTATCACGATGTCTGGCTGTCTTGTTAGACAGCTGTGTTAGACAGCTGTGTTAGACAGCTGTCTAACACAGCTGTGTTAGACAGCTGTGTTAGACAGCTGTGTTAGACAGCTGTGTTAGAAAGCTGTGTTAGACAGCTGTGTTAGACAGCTGTGTTAGACAGCTGTATGACAGCTGTATGACAGCTGTGTTAGACACTTGTATGACATCTGTGTTAGACACCTGTGTTAGACAGCTGACTGTCCTGTCTATCATCGTTTGTTAGAATAATATATATCTATCGAATCCTTTTCTATATCGACCTTTGTGTACATCGTTTTCCTTCACAATCACCAACACACCATACTTATTATCTTTCCAGCATTGGTGGCAGATAGTTTTAAATTGTTTAAAGTCCATATCGGTGGTCACATGATCGTCGTACACATGTTTTAAATTGGTTTCATCTTGCTTGAATAACACAATAACATTGGTGTTGTCACGTACCAGATGTTTGGGTATTCGTGTATATGTTTGACAGAGATAGAATGAATCAATATTCTTATGTCTGCCCATACTGAAGTATGCTCTTATTTTATCTTGTTTGTCACAAGCTACATCATCAAATATAAACACAGAGTTGTCCTTGGCATCTGCCGGATCTAATATTTCATCGTTTTCTCTATAAGGATAGTAACCAACACCTTTTGTTGCATTCATCACCTCCTTTAACATCTTGTATTTCGGTTGATACAGAGACTTTGAATACACATACACGTTATCAAATTTTAAACCGTTTGCTTCAAACAACAAACTCAGCATGACATTAGTTTTACCACACCCACTGGGACCACATATGATACAGCGAACGGTGTTTGGAAAGAGAGGACCATGCCTCAGTTGTTGTTGAGCTGTGTCCGTAACAACATCGTCTATATTTGTAATGGGTAAGGCAGAAGCGTGTTTGCTGGTACGCATCTTAACTTAAAGTAAACTATATTTTATTTTGGGTGTGTATATATATGAATGCAAGTGAGACACCCAGTCAGTATGCATGTTGGTGTCACAGAGTGAGGGCTGTTATTAACAAAGACAGATACAGGTTTTGCTGAAACGTTGCGGGGCGTTACAAACACCATGAAAGTTAACAGAAAACTTAATGAGGGGTTTTATGTAATCAACTCGAAGCCAAAGAAGAAGGTTCCCTTTAAAAACATACTAAGTCTGATTGAGAAAGTTATAAAAGATAGAAATCTTATTCCAACAGCGAACGTCGTATTTGATATAGCTCATACAATCGTTAGAAACATTGGTGGACGTAAGAATGTGCAGAAACCTCGAGTTATTCCAATACCTAAAAGTGGAGGCTTCCTTCCGCTGTTGCCTCTGATATTTGGTGGGCTGTCAGCACTAGGAGCTCTGGGTGGTAGTGCTGCAGGTATTGCCAAAGCCGTGAACGATGCCAAGTCTGCGAAACAGAAACTAGAGGAGGAAGAACGGCACAACAAAACAATGGAAGCCATCGCGATGGGTAGGAGAGGGAGTGGCTTGAAATTTAAGCCAAAATGCAAGAGACTGGGCACAGGCATGTATCTCAAGAAACAGCGCTCCGGTTATGGGTTGTATCTGCAGAAACCAAAAAACGAGTAAGATGTTTACCAGCAAGACCTCTAACAAATGAAGACCTTGTGAAATTTGCTGGTAAAATGAAAATTCCATATTTTAGAGGTGTATACATGCGAGATACTTTGCCATCGAATGGGCCACGCAAGAATGAATCACTTATCATGAATTTGCAAACAAACAAGCAACCTGGCAGTCATTGGGTTGCAGTTAAGAAACGTGGTGACACAGCCGTGTACTTTGACTCATATGGAAACTTGAAACCACCAGTTGAGCTGCAGCGTTACCTTAAAAACTCTACTTTAATGTACAATCATGATGTGTATCAGAAATATAATACTTATAATTGTGGTCACTTATGTTTAAAATTTTTAAATAAAAGCCTTAAACAGTAGCCTGTGTGTATCAGTCATGGCGCACACCTTTGTGTTGAAAGACCGCAGCTCCCATCTGTCGTCAGACTACCATCCACCAATTGTTTTGGATGGTAATTATGCTGTTGCCTTGATAGGCTTTCACACCTACAATAACATACCCAACATCTATGAAGGTAAAAACAAATTTCATGTAAAAGAAGGAACCGGTTGGCGAACCATCACGATACCCACCGGTGCTTATGAAATAACACACTTGGAAGAGTTACTTCAAAATGAACTTGTTGGTGCTACAGCAACACACGAACAAAAGCAACAGGCTCTGCTTCTGAGACCTAATCCGAACACCATCAAATGTAGACTAAAGTGTTATACAAATGTCAGTTTTGAATTTGATGGTTCGATTGGGCGAATGTTGGGCTTTTCAAAACAAGTTCTTCAGCCGGACACCTTTTATGAATCTGATTTACCTGTTGATATAGTGGATGTTAGACAGATTCGCATCGAAACCAATATTGTGTCTGGTTCCTATTATAACGGACAACCCTCACATACGCTGTATGAGTTTGCTCCGATGGTTGATCCTGGCTACGCAATCGACATAGAACCTAACAATTTAATTTACTTGCCGGTGAACAAGCAAGAGATTTCCAATATAAGCATCGACATCGTCGACCAAGATTCAGTTCCTGTCAACTTTCAAGGTGAAGAGGTGTCTGTTCGCTTAAAACTTATAAAAGTTGCTTAGTATGTTGGTCTTCAAGGATATAAAATCAAGTGCATCTACCACATCAAATTCAGTTGAGTCAGACACGTCAAAGGGTACGCTTCGTCCCGATAATATTGAGTTCCTGCAAAGCCTGGGTTATCATGTCGTCAAAACTAGAAATATTCAAAGAACCCGTGTTTGATGATGGCATCGATCGAGAAGAGCTGCGTTCTTACTATTCACCAACTAAATCGTTTGGTAACAGCGATGAAATTGAAATAGCCATCAACCAACAAGATGCGTTCGTATGTCTGGCCGAGTCAGCTCTAATAATCGAAGGTGCTCTGGAACCTGTAGCAATCCAAAATGCCACTGGTGCTTGTTAT
The DNA here is from genome assembly GCA_964006375.1 of Tillus elongatus. Lineage (NCBI taxonomy): Eukaryota > Metazoa > Arthropoda > Insecta > Coleoptera > Cleridae > Tillus > Tillus elongatus. The sequence continues at coordinate 31,140,912 of OZ023262.1, read as the reverse complement.
CTGTCAAATAATGGAGGAGCAGCTCTGTTTGAATCAATGACCTATGAGTTAAATAACAAGGAAGTGGAACGAGTGCGAGACCCATACACCACAACCATCATCAAAAGTCTGCTATCGTTCAGTAAGAATGAAGCCCAATCTCTTAGCAACGCCGGTCTGAATGTGTCGTCGGAGCACATCACCTTAAATGATAACAAGTTTCACATGCTCATACCTGTCTGGTTCCTCTTCAGTTTCTTTCATCATTTCAAAGGAGTTCTCTGTGGCAAACATACTTTCCGCTTTACAAGAAGTCGAAACGATTCTAACGGCTATTACAGCACAGGTACGGCACGAGCAAAAATTACCGTAACCAATATGTTTTTAAAGGTAAAACATGTATTTCCCAATGATAAAATGAAATTGGAACTGATGGATAAAATAGCCAAAGACACCTCTATATTTCTCGCATACCGCAAATGGGACATATATGAGTTACCAGCACTCAGAGATATCAACAGAGATGTGTGGGCTGTTAAAACTGCAACCAACTTGGAAAGACCTCGATATGTGATTATAGCATTTCAAACAGATCGTAAGGATAACGTGAAGAAGAGGTCAGACTATTTCGATAACATTGGTATGTTGGACCTCAGAGTGTTTCTAAATTCAGAATGCTACCCTTATGAATCTATGAATATGGATTTTGAGAAATCGAAATATGCAGAAGCCTATAACATGTATACAGATTTTCAAAAAAACTTCTGTTATAAAAACATGTCGGAGCCTATCTTGAATTATGACGAGTTTAAAGACAGAGCTCTATTTGTGATTGACTGTCAGTACCAGAACGAGTCAATCAAGTCTTCAACGGTGGACATTAAGGTGGAGTTCATGAGTCACGCCAACTTCCCAAAAAATACTCGTGTTTATTGTTTGGTTATTCATGACAGTGTAATGGAATATAAACCTCTAACGGGTATCGTTAGAGCCATTATGTAATAATAGTATGTCATTTATGTATGTCATTTATGTATCAATATGTACAACTTAATTAATCCTAATAAATTTTTATTGTATGTAAATCAGTTGTTTTATTTTTATTTTGTTGCATTTTTATTAACCCCTTTCTGTAAGGTTAACAACTGTAAAAAACGTTGTTTATCCTTTGTAAGACCCCCCTCTCTCTTACATCAGTTTGTTTCCTCAATACAAGAGAGAGAGACACTTGTTCAGTATGTGTTAAGTCGTGAAACAAGGATGACGTCTCTTGCTGTATGTAAGTACACTCTTCTGTTTGTATTCAAATAACAAATACAAACATAACCTTACTAACAATTGGATGGCAGGGTAATCAGCCTGTACAAGAGAGTGTGTGTTGGTTTTAGGTGTTAATACAGCTTGTTCTAACTTACTTAAATATTATATTTCTTCTGTTCAACAAGACGATTATTTTGATGTGTCACACATGTATGTAGCTCTAAGAATAGCTATACCGGAAGTGTCTACCGGAAGTAACATTTTTATTGAATATGCTTATAGAGTTTGCTTTGCTGAACAGCGTGTATGTATTGATTCTATCGTACATCTCACGGATCTTCCGCGATAAGGGTTTGAAGTTTTTTATCTCAGTTTCTTGTAGACCTTGTTACGAAACATACATTTTTGAAGTCGGTTCCTTTCTATCACTTTCCATTGAAAAGATACAAGGATTTGAAGTTTTAGACCGGAGTGGCCATTTTATTGTATATTCCACTTTGATTTGGCCTCCTTAACACCGTGCATATGTTGGTTCTATCGTACATCTCACGGATGTTCCGCGATAAGGGTTTAAAGTTTTTTATCTCAGTTTCTTGTAGATCTTGTTACGAAACATACATTTCTGAAGATAGTTCCTTTCTATCACTTGTCGTTGAAAAGATACAAGGATTTAAAGTTTAGACCGGAAGTGGCCATTTTATTGTATATTCCAATTTGATTTGGCCTCCTTAACACCGTGCATGTGTTGGTTCTCTCGTACATCTCACGGATCTTCCGCGATAAGGGTTTAAAGTTTTTTATCTCATTTTCTTGTAGAGCTTGTTATGAAACGATATATTTTTGAAGTCAGTTCATTTCTATCACTTTCCGTTGAAAAGATATAACGATTTAAAGTTTAGACCGGAAGTGGCCATTTTATTGTATATCCCAATTTGATTTGGCCTCCTTAACACCGTGCATGTGTTGGTTCCATCGTACATCTCACGGATCTTCCGCGATAAGGGTTTAAAGTTTTTTATCTCGGTTTCTTGTAGACCTTGTTACGAAACGATATATTTTTGAAGTCAGTTCATTTCTATCACTTGTCGTTGAAAAGATATAACGATTTAAAGTTTAGACCGGAAGTGGCCATTTTATTGTATATTCCAATTTGATTTGGCCTCCTTAACACCGTGCATGTATTGGTTCCTGCGTACGTCTCACGGATCTTCCGCGATAAGGGTTTAAAGTTTTTTATCTCAGTTTCTTGTAGACCTTGTTATGAAACATACATTTTTTAAAGTCAGTTCATTTCTATCACTTTCCGTTGAAAAGATATAACGATTTAAAGTTTAGACCGGAAGTGGCCGTTTTATTGTATATTCCAATTTGATTTGGCCTCCTTAACACCGTGCATGTATTGGTTCCTGCGTACATCTCACGGATCTTCCGCGATAAGGGTTTTAAGTTTTTTATCTCATTTTAGTAGCCATTTTTTAATTCTGCTTACTTAGACGAGTAACATGACACTAAACACGTGGTAGAAAGGAATTGAACCTGTAACCAACCATTGTTTCTAAGCTTAAGAGTTGAACCTGTTGTCCATTTTGTTTCTGAGCTTCTTTTGTTTTTGTCAGCGACCTCTATTGTCTCTACGATATTTGGTTATGTCTAATAACAAAAGCTTTATGAATGGTTTGTTTTAATAGGGGGCGTAACTTTCAATCATGGAGTCTTCGACCAATACCATTATTCTCGCTTATCAACCTCACTCTCATTTGTCGGCTCTAAAGGTTGGGGTGACGTAACTTTAAATAATGGAGTCTTCAACCATCTTTATCAGCAAAAGGCACCATCTTTAAGAACGAAAGCCGCCATTCTTTATCAGCGAAAGGCACCATCTTTAAGAAAGAAAGCCGCCATTTTTATAATGTCAGCTTAAGGTATCACAGGCTTCCATCTTTCATTCCGCCATTTTGGTTCTTCCGTTTTGGTTCCGCCTCTAATATTAAACATTATTTTGTAAATCATCCATTTGTCTAATAATAAACTTTAATTATATTACATGTATGGTTTGTAATTAAAAGTCGTATATATATATACCAACCTAAAACAATAAATTAACAAGCGTCTGCTTAGCTTAACGGGTAGCATCGTTGCCTCCCATCTGAATGCCCCGGGTTCGAAACTCACCTGCACCAAATGGTTTTTTTCAAAATATAATAATTTGAAGTAATAGGTTAGACACTTATGTGATTGTCTGGCACAAGTCATGTGACGTCACTGTCTGGCCAAAGACAGGTCAATGACCTTAGAATGTTTACATAACAAGACTAAATGTGACTGTCTGGCCCAGGGCGTGGCTGGCGCCGGCGCCGGGGCTGGCGCCGGGGCTTGGCGCCGGGGGCCGGGGCGTGGCTAGGCGCCGGGGCCGGGGCAGGCGCCGGGGCGTGGCGCCAGGGCGTGGCGCCGGCGCCAGGGCAGGCGCCAGGGCAGGCGCCAGGGCGTGGCGCCAGGGCGTGGCTAGGCGCCGGCGCCGTGACGTCACTTCCTGTGACGTCACTGTCTGCTCAAAGTGTCGCATTACCTACTATATATATATATATATATACGTGCACAGCTATCTTTGTCACCTCCACCCACCGAAAAGGCACCCAGGCCTCCATGATATATCATTAGGTTTTTTATGTATATTTTGCAGATTAAGCTTGTAACAATAATTATCTTTAAAGGCAACATGAGAGGGGTAAGGATTAATTAGATTTGTTTTATACTTTTTTTTTACGCATTTTTAAATGTAACTCGCCTCCATATATAAATCGTTGAAAACAACTCCTTTTGTGTTTGATCCGGTACACGTATCATTCGTATACGGCACCAACAGTGTTGACAAATCTACATATTAGGTTTTTGCTTACTACTAAGTGATCCTGTCGTTGGCCTTGTTAGTTTTTCTATTTTAGACCCTATTATTTGTCAGGAACCGGTAAAAATCCCGTCTTAAAATAGACTGCAAAATATTGGAGTCTATTTATATTTATTTACTCTTTACTTGTATGGCTTCATAACGTTACAAACAAAAAGACGAATGCCTGGAACTAACAAAAATACCACTCTATATTTGAGAATAAAAACTGGGTTTGCGTAAAAACTTTCGTTTACAATACTTACCGAAAAAATTGTTATGTGAGAAGAATAATTAGATTTTGTTTAATCTTTTGTTCTCATTAAAAACGGTTAGTTTTATTTTAAAGCTTATACTTAAATAAACACTTTTTTATTTACTTATTATGCTTAAATGTTTATTCATATACTATTTGTCTACTATGGTGTTATTATTATCATATTTTGTATAAATGAATTTATTATTTAAACAAATTATTTCATCACTGTCACTTGTTTGAGTTTTACGTTTGATTTTGTACGCTCATATTATATTTGATATTCGCATTCAACCCGTACTTTAATTTCATCATAGAATACTAGATGAGTAATGAAATTGGCAGTTTTCTAATAAACAAAACCTAAAACGTTATATATAACTCGAGTTAAAAAAAACAACTTTCCTCAAATTAACCCTCATTCATCCCCTACGTCCTGGTTCGATTTTACTCAAAACAATCCCAACCATTCGTTTTTCAGGTTCTAACTGTATACCAAATTTGAAAACGATTTGTCAATTCATTCGAAAGTTATCGTGCCTCTTAACAGACAGACATACAGGCCGACAGACAAAAAAATCTTCGTTTCCAAATCATGTTTTCTATGTCTTTCGACACTTTTTGCACAAATTTTTGTCACCGTTAACATACTTTCACACTTATTGACGATGTGGAAATAAAAATAAAGTGTTGTGTCTAAAAAAATCGCCAAGACGATTTTTGTCTTTTTATTTGTTAGAAAATTGTTAACTGCCTAACTGGTAAATTAACCTTTCCGTAGCTAACGAAATTGTTTTGTATATAAATATTCTCTTTTTGATTAATATTTCTAGTTGTCTTATCTAAAAGAGTTATTAGTGAATAATGGGTACACATGTCATATTTTAATTTTACACTGTAGTAAATACAGCAGTCACAAAAGTTATGACAGTAAAAATGCTATTAAAACAAATGCCATAAAAGTCTTAACATGCAATCGACTTTTGATTGAACCCAATAATTACTAGTTTTTCGACGTGAACAAAGGGTGGTTGGCAGTTATTTCCAAAACATTTTATCTTTCGAACGCGGCAGTATATATGTATATATGCTCATATTATTATTAGGTAATGCAATCTTTATCATTGTGGTCTAAATGCGGTCCCTTGTTCATTGCTACTATGACTATTTGTTTTCCGTAGCTCTTTTAATTTCACTATAGCTTCTACACTTTACCAATTGGTCTAAGGTTTCCAACTTTCCGCTCCATACATCAAAACAATGAAACTTTAAACTTTATAAACATTTTCTTTAGGTTAAAGTTAAATAACTATTAAATAGTGACTTTGCCGCCGCCATTTTCTGAGTACCATTCACCATCATTGGTTACAACATCCTCAAGGTACGTAAACATTTATACTTGTTTGTCGTTTAGTTTTAAATGCATTGTTGCACTTCTGTCCATTTTTATCTGTACTGATTTAATTTTTATCGTTTCCGTTTTAGTTTAATTCTTTTTAGCGCACGATCCAGAACATTGAACAGCGCTGTGTCATTTTGCATGACTGTCGTAAATTTATTTTGATTTTTGCTGTCTTTTTCTTCAGTCTACTCATAATGTCTTTTGCGAATAAATTGAATATGGCGATAATTGACGTCCTTGATAAACACCGCTTCTTATTTTAGCTTCAAATTCATATATTCTGTGGTTTTTTGATTATTGTATAGATTGAGAATATTCCGGCTATCTTTGTAATCCAATGTAGGTTCTTTTCATTATATGAAATAATATTTTCCAATCCCCATTATTGAAGGGTTTTTACAAGTCTACAGAAGCAATGAACACATATCAGTTTCTCTATGATTTAGGCATTGTTTTCCAGCTCGTCGGTTTGGTGTAAATCCGAACTATTTTAGGGCAGCTCTTAATTTTACTTCTTATTCCACTTTTCACAATGATTAGCAGAATTTTTGCCACGTGACTGTATACGTATGTCCTATAGTAATCCATTGCATTTGCTGTTTTAATAGAAAAGGAACTGCAACTCCTTCGAAACGTTTTTTGTTAGTTCAATTTTTTGTATTAAAATTAAATAAAGTCATATAACTTGTTTTGTGTTCGACACAGAGATCTTAAATGTCAACCACAATTTTTAAAAACGTTTCTTTCTACGGTTATCAATTCACAAAACCGCAGACCAAAAAGGGTTAGAATATTGGCTTTAAAAGTGTAAAATGCGTATCTATAGTAACTATTTGCTAAGTCTCTAAAATACTTTCTATTATTTCTTTTTCAAATTATTAAAATTATTTGAAAAATTTATGTATCTTCATTGAAGATTATTCAAATGCCATATACATAGAACACGTTTGGAACTAAGAACGCTGAATGTACGCATCTCAAACACATTTGCTTAATTCATTCATTGGTTATATTTTGAGTCTGCTATGTGCAGTGCTGATCCGACTTAGTCTTTTGTACTTAATTTATTATTTTTATAAATAACGAAAGTAGTATTTAGAGCCTGTGTTAACTATTTTACTCGACAGTGAAATTGGTTATCATTTAAATAATAAAAATTAATTAAAACGTATTCTAAACTTTACTAATTGTTGTTGCCTTTACTTGGTGAAACGGTTCCATCCTAAAATGAAGTTATTCAGAATATGGCACAAATAACTAGTTTGAACCTAAAAATATTTGGGAATAGACTAATGTACCTAAAACGTAAAACTAATGGCTTGGTTATTGCAACAGCGTGTAAGGATAAAACAAACAATATTTTAAACAATAATTTAAAACAAGTAAACAGCCTGTAAAATCATAATAACAATTTCTTGATAAGTACACTTGAAGAACATAAATCACCACAACACATTTTTTAAATACCTGACGATCGTTACACTAACAAAGTTAGTTATAAAAAATTCTTAACTACTTTCGTACTAACATCGCCTTTTATACTGAATCTTAGGTAAAGCACGATGAGACGAAATTGCAGGAAAATTCTTAAGTATATTGTATTTTAATTGCCGGACGAGGTTTTTGAACTTCCTTTATCACTTTACTTAACAGATTTCGGAATGTTTATCTACAAACCAGTGGCGGGGCTCGGGTTAAGGAACTTTTTTTTAATTGCCCTAGAAATATAAATACTTTTGTACGCATCAAGCTCTGCTGACCGTCTAACATTTTTGATAAGTTTCACATTTTCTTTATCAATGTGGTGGTTATTATCCCAAATATGTTGTGGCAGGCATGAGTTCTCCACACTACCGAATCTAAGCTGTGCCAGATGTCCACAAAATCTAGCCTGAATGGTTCTCTTAATCTGCCTAACGTATCTAAGATTACAATATTTACAACACACATTAATCAATCCGGATATGCGTTATATATCGGATTGCTTAGTGGAAAAAATAATTAATAGACACAGAAAAAAGAAAATGTTAGCGGAATGCACGACATTCAGAAAAGATAAAATAGAGAAAAAAATTGTGTGCCTACCTTTTGAACTGCGTATCACAAGGGGTCTCGAGATAATGTTTACATGGGGCAGACTAAGATAACAATTGAGACTATATTTCCTGTATATCTGGCACAGCTGAGATACGATAGTGTAGACAAGTCATATGTGGCACAACATATTTGTGATAATGACCACTACATTGATTAAGAAAATTTGAAACTGTTGAGCTAGATGCGTACGAGAGTATATTTCTAGGGCAATAATGATGCAGATAAACATTCCGAACCTGTCAGGTAAAGTGATAAAGGAAGTTCAAAAACCTCTTCCGACAATTAAAATACAATACGCTGAAGAATTTGCCTGCGATTTAGTCTCCCTCTTGGTATCGTTCTTTACCTAAGATTCAGTATAAAAGGTGATGTTAGTAGTAAAGTAGTTAGAATTAACTTTGGCAGTGAAACGATTGCCAGGTCATTAAAAAGATGTCTTGTGACGATTTGGGTCGTTAGTGCTTTCAAGAAAAACAAACATTTTCCTTGGTGCTCTAATACGAAAGAAGATATACCAGTGAGGGGCAACTTGACGCATGATTTTTTCCAAATAAGGTGTGAATGATATCAATCGATAGCAAATCGTTCGTGCTTCACAGGAACACAATTTTTTTTTTGTTAGTGGTCAAATACTTTATAAAAAACAAATGTAGTTACGTCGGCTGAAAATTACCTTTTTTGGTTCATAAAATACACATTTTTTGTATGACTCGTTGGTTAGTGCATCGTAGGTGCTTTCGAAAACAACAAAAATTTTCTATAGTGCTCTAATACAAAAGGAGATATACCAGAAAAAAAAGGGGGGTGGGTGGGTCAACTTGACCTTTTTTTTGCAAATTAAGTGTAAGTGGTATCATTTCATTTCAACCGTTAATACTTCGCAGAAACACATTTTTTGTTAGTGCTCGAATACTTTAGAAAAACAAACGTATTTCCGTCGGGGTAAAAACTCTCTAAACTAAGGTTTATTATAATAAACATTATAAGTTCTTAGCCTGTTGAAAATGGCTTTAAAACAGGACCCAAGACGTCGAGTTTTAACTGATTCTAGATTTATCATAAATCCGAATAAAAACCTTAAAAAAATTATGCGACAAGTACCCCCCTCCCCCCAGTTTTTCTGGCATATGTCCTTTTGTATTAGAGGACTAACAAAATGTTTTGTTTTTCTCGAAAGCACTAACGATATACTAAGCTACGAGACATACAAAAAATCTGTCTTTTATGAACTATTCACCCCGACGGAAAAATTTTTGTTTGAACACGTTTGTTTTTCCTAAAGTATTCAAGCACTAACAAAAAATGTTGTGTTTCTACGAAGCACTAACGATTTGCTATTAAATGATACCACTCACACTTAATATGCAAAAAAATCATGCGTCAAGTTGGCCCGCCCCCACAGTGTTTCTGGCATATCTCCTTTTGTATTAGAGCACTAACGAAATTTTTTATTTTTCTCGAAAGCAATACGGATGCACTAACCAACTAGTCAAACAAAAAATCTGTATTTCATGAACTAAAAAAGATAGTCTTCACCCCGACGGAAAAATGTTTGTTTTTTCTAAAGTATTTAAGCACTAACAAAAAATGTTGTGTTTCTGCGAAGCACTAACGATTTGCTATTGAATGATACCACTTACAGTCAATTTGAAAAAAATCATGCGTAAAGTTGACCCCCCCCCCCCAAGGTTTTTTGCAGTATCTCAGTTTGTATTCAAGCACTAACGAATTTTTTTGTGCACTAACGATGCACTAACTGGTAGTATACCCAAATACAATAAATTGTAAATGGGGGGGGGGGGTCAACTTGACGCACGTTAAATACACGAATAGCAAGGATATTTTAAGTTGACGCCAAATTAATAAGGAATCTGCTAACAATGTGTACTAGTAAATTAGTAATGAAACAGTTTATTTCCTCTAGCCATCAAGTTCACCAACTGAGTTAATTTTATATTACACCTTTCAAATCCTTTTATGTGTACTCGTATATACTTCAGTAGATGTTTTGGTATTATATGGCTGTCGGCTGTAAACAATCATATATTCAAAATTATTAAATTTATATTGGATGTTTTTTACCGTTTTTTAGACTCTCCAAATTTTTAAATTATTAGGTAGCTCATATTTTTGAATTTTATGTCAATAAGTTAGCTCCCATTTTGCGTAATGGGTCAAGTCTTAATTCCATTATCGTAATGTTAAATTACAGTAGGTACTACCACACACCCTCTAATCACATTTATCACTTTATCAATACCCACATATAATAAAATCGTAAATTTCTACATCGGATAAAGTTATTTCGATAAAAATGTGCAGATAACTAAATGTACGATTCCGAAGTCATCGTTTCTATAATTTTTATTTACTAGTTTTTTTTTCAATGCGTAGTGCGCAAAACAATACTTTACATTTTTTTCTATTTTACGGGAATGCAGTGGAAACTGTATGTAACAGTAAACAAATCGTGAAGGAACAAAGCCTTAAGCAAAAGCTAGTCTAATATAGAGTAGTAAAGTAAACATTGAAAAGATAGTAGATATATAAGTGTATTGGTTTTAACGAAACCCATCGTACCAACAGACCTCCGTTTTTTGTGACTAAAGGACCTGTTTCCAGCCAACTTTCTCACACACTAACCTACAACAGACCTCCGTGCGCTGTTGCAATATTTCTGAGGCGTATTGGTATGTAAAATACTCGGAGGAAAAGCCTACTGGGCCATCGTACGAAGTGTATATGTGTATTAAACGGTGACGCCACCTGTTAAAGGTACCGTGAACTGGTTTGTGTAACTGTATATGTATAACATGTCAAACGGCCTCCGACCAAAAATTTGGAATTCACCTTTTAATGATTAATAGATCATTATTTAGTCATTATACACATGGATACGTATTGGCCTCCGATTTTTCGTAGTCGCCTCCGATTTTGGAGGCGAGTTCTTTGAACGCGTATATATTTTGGAGGCGTATAAGACATAATGCATATATATATATATATATATATATATATATATATATATATATATATATATATATATATATATATATATATGGGGTGGCGCATTGAAAACGAAACAGACCGAATTGCGTCCAGAGATATTTTTCTTTAAGAAACGCTGAAACACGTCAATTTTAAGATTGAGAGGGACATGTTTTGACATAAAACTCAACTTTGTCACATCAACCCCTTAAGGGTGGTGATAATAACCGTTACATTTTAAATAGGGAACATGGGTCGAGTGTTACATCATTTGAAAGCTCTTTCTTTTCTGAATTCAGCACACACATTTTTTTGGAAGTTTTATTAACTCGTTTAAAAATTATTCACAGTTGAAGATGCAAAACCGCATTTCACTCATTCCGATAAGAAATGCTGATAGTCAATGTTTTGTTGGTTTGTAAACAAAAAATTGACTCTCAGAACATTTCTTATCGGAATAAGAGAAATGCGGTTTATTATTTCAGTTTACCGGTCGGTTTGATACTTGATAGTACTACCGAAAATTAATTTCACAATGGTGTATTCTGTAGAAGAAAGAGTTGAAATAATTACTCTTTTTTTTTTCAAAAACGATGACTGTGCTAACCGTACCGCAAATTTGTTTAATGAACGACATCCGAACAGACATGTTAACAGAAAATACATTTTGGAGTTAGTTGCAAAGTTTCGACAAAGTGGTTCAGTAGCCAACAAAAAACGGGATCCTGAACGTGAATTTCCGGTTAGAAATGAGACTACTGAGATTGAAGTTTTAGGACAAATTGCTGCAGACCCAACTTTGGGCACGGGAAAATTGGCCACTGTTTCAAACATCAAAAGTAGAACTATTCAGCGAATATTGAATCATCATAAATTTCACCCGTATAAAATACATCTTGTACAACAAGTGAATGAAGATGATTTTGATCGGCGGCTGGAGTTTTGTGAAGTTATGACTGCACGAATAGCTGATAACGGGAACTTTCTGTTCAATATCAGTTTTTCAGACGAGTGTACGTTTTTATTAAACTCTACAGTCAATCGTCATAATTGTCGTTATTGGGTAGATAATAATCCAAGAAATTTTCACGAAGTCGACACTCAAACTCCACAGAAATTGAATGTCTGGACTGGCATTTTTGGAGACCGTTTAATCGGACCAATTTTTCTTGATGGCAATTTGAGTGGCGAAACATATTTGGAGTTACTAGAAGATATCGTTTATCCTCTACTAATTGACATTGTTAGAAATGATGATCGCTATCAAGAAAATCAATTAGTGGTTCAACAGAATGGAGCTCCTCCGCATTTTTCACAACGTGTTAGGGAGTTTTTGAATAGAGAGTTTCTAGAGCAATGGATTGGGCGTAGAAGTGCTATTGAGTGGCCCCCTAGATCACCGTATTTAACTCTTTTAGACTTATTTCTATGGGGCCATTTAAAGAGTAGAATTTACGCAACAGAACCGGAGTCTCTGGAAGAATTACGACGACGCATTGTTGAAGAATGCCGTCTAATAACTCCACAAATGCTCCAGAATGTCAAAGCTCGTTTTGAACAAAATGTGTACTTTTGTATGGAAGTTGGTGGTCAACAATTTGAACACTTACTTAACTGAATAAACATTTTTTAACGTTTAGTTTTGTTTTTTAGTTTTTTTTAACGAAAAATTGACTAAAAAATGCATTTCTTATCACACTCAATTAAATACGTTCTTGCAACTTCAACTGTGAATAATTTTTTTAAAGTTGATAAAAAAAGTTTGCTGAATTCAGAAAAGAAAGAGCTCTCAAATGATGTAACACTCGACCCATGTTCCCTATTTAAAATATAAGGGTTGTTATCACCACCCTTAAGGGGTTGATGTGACAAAGTTGAGTTTTATGTCAAAACATGTCCCCTTCAATATTAAAATTGACGTATTTCAGCATTTATGTAAAAAAAAAATTCTGGATGCAAATCGGTCTGTTTCGTTTTCAATGCGCCACCCTATATATATATATATATATATATATATATATATATATATATATATATATATATATATATATATATATATATATATATATATATATATATATATATATATATATATATATATATATATATATATATAAACTAGTTATATATAAACCTAGTTCGCGCTCATTTTAAAAAAATTTTGGAAAGTCTCGCCATCGATACATCTCTATTAGTGAATTTTTTAAATAAAAATTCACCAAAATAGATAAACACCGAACCTGACCCCGGGTATGGATTCTAGAGCGCCTAGCTCGCACAGATTTAAAATTTTTGTTTAAAACTGAGAATCTCGCAATCTCATTGGTGATTTTTTTTCTAAATTCCCTAAAAGAGGTGCTATAGAATACAGTGAGTAATGGTTGTGACGTCTTGGTGACATCGGCCTCACACTGTCATGATGATAATCGAATAAGTCACTTTAAAAAATTAACTATTGTTTAAGACTTAATAACTTAATAATAAAGGCTTGTATCATAATATTCATGTGTTCAAGTTGGGTAAAGAAATGTTGGGAATAAAGCCAGGAATTGAGTGGTGAAAACGCAATATACAAAGTCATGATTTAATATTAATTATCTCCATCAGGTTGTTCCCACAGAACGGCCCGCTTCACCCATTTGCCTTCATGGCTGTTGAATATGGCTGTATTTGTATGTAAATGAATGTGATTTAATAAAGGAAGTGTTAATTTATAATGTTTCCAATTAAAAACTTCCAGTTGTGTTAGCCAGTAGTAAAAATTAAAAAGCATTGTTCTATTTTCCTACAACGTTATATATTTGTTTAGAAAGTGCACACGCTATAATTTTCACAGTATCTATTGAAACCGTATGGTTATAAAGAAACTTACCTGTTAGTGCCATTAGACATATTTTGTTGATATATTAGACAATTTTAGCCATTTAGGTATAGCAAACACTGCGTGCGCAAAATAAATTTATCCATTTTTATTTTTCTTAAGCAAACGATCGTGTTCCAAAAAATCGTTTACTCATAAAATTAGAACATTATGATATTTTCGCAGCCCTGTGCAGACCTGGATCAAAAGCTTGCTTTCCGATCGCTACTATTTCGCCAGAATTGCACAAACTATATCCTTGTTTTGTCCTGTTATTAGTGGAGTACCACAAACATCTGTGCTTGGTCCTATATTGTTTGTTATATATACTTCGGATCTACTCCGCCTATTGAAATGCAAGTGTATGCTCTACGCGGATGATTTGAAAGTGTTTCAGAATCCTATAACTCATTATAGCAATATTCATCATGATCTATCGGCTGGACTACTGGCTGGTTACTACCTCTAAATATTGACAAATATTGTTTTGCATTTAGGTTCCAACAACCTCAAATTTTCATATCATATAATGCAGCAATCTATAAAGCCAGTGGAATATCAAAAAGATTTAAGGCTTATTATTTCGTCCAATTTGTCATGGTGGGTCCACATAGCACACCTAACATCTAAAGCCAAAAACCTCTTGTACTTGATGCATAATGTTTTTAAAGGCTGATCAGTTCAAAGTTTTAATAGGCTTTACACTACGTATGTTCGTCGTGTCCTAAAGTATGCAGGGGTTGTGTGGTGTCCTATCCTAGAAAGAGGCAAGGGTGCGTTGAAGTCCATGCAGGATAAAGTCACACGTCTGCCTTATGGCATTGTGCGTCCCAACTACGATGAGACGCTGAGTCTGTGTGGTTTATCTAAGTTTTCTGAGAGACGAAGCAGGGGTGATCTGATCTATGAAGCACTTCATGGTGGGCGCATTGGCGTTGATCTCTCTCATATGTTCCAACTCTCTACGAATACCCACTCACACATTTACTCAAGTTGACAAAATAACCCTTTCGCACAACTGTCCGTAGATCATTTATATTTAATAGGATTTTTCATTAGTGGAATGCTCTTCCCGTGAAAGTGATAACAGCTCCTAGCACAAACATTTTAAAGAACGGATTGGATACAATGGGGACGAAACGGTAAGATTGGTCTAATAGGATTGTTATTATAGACAGACTGTATGTTAGTAGTAGTAGCAGTGGTGGGGAGGCTAACGCCAAGCAAGTAGGCCACAATGGGCCCTTTTTGCCAACCCCACCAACCCAGCAACCATGCTCTACTCTCCCTCGGTTCCGTCGTCAAACCGCCTCGACCTCGAAATGAAGGCCGTGACGGTCTACAATTGGACGGTACTTACCTGATTCCTCTGCAGAGTCCTTGAACCGAACAATTTTGCTCGACTCCCAACAGCCTCGCATTCGCACAGGTAGTGGTAAGACGTTTCTTCATCCTCGCCGGCAAATGGGATCCCCCCTCTCTCTCTCTCTCTCTCTCTCTCTCTCTCTCTCTCTCTCTCTCTCTCTCTCTACGCCTATCAATGTGAGGTGTCTTCTAAGAGCGCAGTGGCCTGTCAGCGTAGGTCGACTCCTACCGAGTAGCCAGACAGATTTATATCTGTCCGGCCCCTCCACGAAGTCCCTCGCCTGCCTACAGCCACCAACCGACCCCCAGTGCCTCTCCATGGTTTCCTCAGTCCACCTTTCTAAGGCGACAGAGACCATCTTCCTACTTATGCCTATCGCAGGCTCCGGGCCACAGAATGGTCGCCGGGAACAAAGCCTTGTGATATTATTCGCTACCTCATTCCCGCTACGCCACAGTGTCCCGGAACCCACACCAGTTGCACCTCCTTTGCCCTGGCCAGTCCTTTGAGGGCGTCAGCGCACTCCTGAACCAGTGTTGACCTGATTCTGGCCGCGCAGACTGCCCGGAGGACCGCCTGGCTATCCGAGCAGATGTGTACACTTTTCTCTGTCTACTGGCCACATGCAGGATAGCGTACACTTCTGTTTCGAAAGCCGTGGTATATGCGCCCAGAGCATAACTCTCGCGCATCTCAGGCTCGCGATGTATATTCCTGCCCTGGAGGATTGTTGATCCTGCAGCCGCGATCCGTCGGTAAAACAGACCAGGCTTGCGGGCTGGAATGCAACCTCATTAGCCCTCCACTGATCCCTACTGGGGATCCTGAGGGTATATGTATGTTAGGCACTGGGTGGTTGAGTAGCTTGGGTATTTGTATTTGTCTATTGGTGTTTATTTATATTTATTTATGTTTAAAAGGAAGGATTATGTTTCAGGATGTTATTATTTTATGTTTTGTAGTAATTTATAGGCATTGCCTTCACTTTTCATTGAATACTAATAATAATAGTAATAATAATGATGATGATGATGGCCTCCATAAATAATATATATCTGGCAAAGTTATTTGCCTGATTGTCCGAATTACACTCGTGAACAGCGCAAAGAATGTTTAGTTGTAGGTAGGTATATTAAATGCAAACACAATTACAAAATACAGCTCTTATTTCTGCTCGTAATTCTGGCTTTTAACAGCCAAGCTAGAAACTATCGCACCTACAAAAGTAAAGCTTGGAAATTAGTCACTACAATAACCAAAAAGTTGCAAACTCCATATAAACTCTAAAAGAATGAATTAATATTCGAAAGTGTTTACATGCAATTGATAGCGCCAACTTTTTACTCCCCACATGACGTCATAGAGGGGGTGTAGGATATGCGCAATATCATATCTCTTGTAAGTCATGATGTATAGTAACCTAAGCTGATAAAATACAATAAAAGTTGTAGGTAATCCAGACACTTTTACCAGAAACTTTAATTTTTGTTGTTTACGGAAAATTCTGTTTTAGCTTTTGGATCTATTTTCAGACATTAAATTAAAATGCGGTTACAAAAAAAAAACTCGGGACGCAGCAAGTGCGTTATGGTAGTGAATTTTTATTAAATGCTTCAAATTTAAATAACTCAATTTTCTATAAACTTAGAGAGTTTAATTTCAATACGTAGTAAGGTTTTTCCTAATGCAAGATATCCACAAAATTTCATTAAAATAACTTTGTAATTTTCGGAGAAAAAAATTTTTTTCGAAAGAAAATTTAAAATTTGAATAACTCAATTTTCTCTAAACTTAGAAAGTTGAATTTTGGTACGTAGTAAGGTTGAGGCAACATATATAGTAAATTTCATTGAAACAGCTTTGTTACTTTCGGAGAAAAAAAAAATTTTCGAAAGAAAACTCAAAATTTTTCCGGAAAACCCCGTCTGATTTTTCTGGATAACGAACTCATCCAAGCCATTAATAAAAGACAGGCACTTGCCAAGTTTCATCGAAATCGGTTAATTATTTTTTGAGTTATCATATATATATATATATATATATATATATATATATATATATATATATATATATATATATATATACCTATATATATATATATATATATATATATATATATATATATATATATACATATACATATATATATATATATATATATATATATATATATATATATATATATATATATATATATATATATATATATAACATATAAAAATTAAACCTATTTACAAATGAACTTTAATAAGATATTATGCTGTGACAATACCTCTCTCAAGCACCCTAAAATATAATCAAAATGTGCACAGTTATATATGTTTTATTTCTTTTTTGTCCCTTGTCTTAATACACTACATATTTTATGACAATCGATTTAATTTACTTATTTGATTTCATAAATAGTCGGTTAATGTTAATAGTGACTTGGAATGAAGTAGACACCACATCTTCAAACATATTAAGAGAATATGAGTAAATCAACAGCAACTGGGAATGAATTCGGTCAGTCGCCCAGCCACGTGGTTAAAAAACACTGTTTGTATGAGTGGTTACAACTCTAGCTCTAAATAAAAGGACTGTAACAGCGGCAGAAGCAGAAGTCAATGGAACGTTTGTGTATTCGGAAAGAAACTATTGACTATTAATAACAACAATTGACTAAAAACGCTGCGAGTTGTAAGGCAAAAATAATTATACTACAGAGGTGATAAATGATAATACATTACAATAGGGTTATATATAATCGTAAATGCTTCCAATGATTAACAATCAGTGAATTCAGTATTGTTGACATTTCTCGGAAACTTACAAATGAATTTCATGAGTCAATAAGAAAAGCATTGACTAACCAACAGCAACCACATACTTATGATTTAAACATAAATGTTTCAAATTTGAATAGCTCAATTTTCTGTAACCTTAGAAAGCTGAATTTTGGCACATAGTTAGGTATTTCCCAAAGCAATATGTAGACCAAATTTTATCGAAATTTTCGGAAAAAAATTTTTTTTTGAAAGAAAACTCAAAATTTTCCCGGAAAACCCCGTCCGATTTTCCTGGCCAACGAACTCGTCCAAGCCATTAATAAAAGAAAGGCACTTGCCGAGTTTCATCTAAATCGGTTAATTATTTTTTTAGTTATCAGACGGATACATATATATATATATATATATATATATATATATATATATATATATATATATATATATATATATATATATATATATATATATATATATATATATATACATATATATATATAAACATATAAAAAAATATATATATAAACATATAAAAATTCAAACTGACCCCGGATATGGGTTCTAGGGGTCCTAATTCGCGCTCATTTGAAAGAATTTTTGCAAAGTCTCACCATCGATTTTTTTTAATAAAAATTCACTAAAAAGAAGCGTGATCATTTTAGAATGACGTCATTGACAGGTCGGTCATATTTTCTGGGTGGCATACAATTCCATTTGACTACGTAGTATTTGCATATCAAAACATTGAGATTATTTACTGTCAAATCACGTTATTCTTCATCTAATATATTGGAAAAGCCTTATTTTTGTAGTGTCGTTAAATGTTCAATGCGTGCTGAACGAGACAAAGTCTCATTCTTTCGATTTCCTGCTGCTTTAAAGAACAAATGTGATTATTTGAATGATCTGTCTATTCAACGTCGAAATTCTTAGGTTACGGCTTTGAAACTTACACCTTTCAAACAAAACTTGAATTGATACACATACGCGAGGATTGCTTTAAAAATGGTGACACAAAAACATGCTATTTTACACCATTATGTATCTTTACACCTTTCTTCAGATCCCAAACAAAGCTCGTTCTACTTTTCAAGAGCTGCTACTCAATTTTATGAAACTCCGGCTAAAGTTACCCTTAAAATATCTATCTTAAAGATTTGGAATAAGTCCAACTACTCCTCTATGAATGTTGCTCGATGTTGGTCAAATTAAACAAATAAGACCAAACCTCGAATACTGCTTCCACATGTGGGGTGCTGCTGCCGCTTCTACACTCGCCATCCTGGACTCCATTCAGAAGAGAGCTATAGGTCTCATCGGTGACCGTACCCTCACCCAAAGGCTGCCATCCCTTGCCCACCGACGTGCCGTTGGTGACCGCTCTCTCTTTTATAGATATCTACACGGGCATTGCTCAGAGGAGCTTTCTTCCATAGTTCCTCCACCTGCTGCCCCTAACAGATCTACCAGGGGAGCAGAGCGAATGCACCCTTTTACTGTCCAGGTCACCAGACATAGAACATCTTGTTTTGTCATGAGGGCTTCCAAGTTGTGGAACTCCTTGCCGGCACATGTTTTTCCTTCTCCCCTGAAACTCCAAACCTTCAAATCCAGAATTAACAAGTTGCCTCTTCCCTCCTTGTCAACACCCACGGTACGATAGTATTTAGGCTGTAAGCCCTCGTGGTGTGTTGTTGAAATTAAAAAAAAAATACCACAAGTATTTGTGGCTCAGTCAAAAGCAATGTATCACAACAAAAATCTATACATAAATATAGAAAATAATAAAATATTACAAATTAGCTATGATTTTTTACCTTGCCGATGACAACAAATGCTTTATCATCCATTTACTTGAAACTCAAGTTAACACATGCAAAACAAATGTCAAATAATCAATTTGTGTGGCATCCAGAAAAAAGGACGGACCTGTCAAAGTCACGTGTTGTGGTATCGTCTATAGGCTACAAAATGACAACTAGTTATTTACTTTAACCCTCAAAAAATATAGATAAATTTCAAATGTGTCAGTTTTCTACAAAACATTTTTGTTTATAATAATGCATATAACGTATATCTTTACCTATAGCTTCTAGAGGAACACGTATTATCGGCAGGTATACTTTTTGATCAGTGTAGTCTTCAGTATCGAAACCACTTTCAAAACACCATCTGGGCACCGTAATACACTCTCTACTATCACAACACTAATATAGTTTAGACCCACAAATTGTTGTCGTTATCAGAAAATTCGTTACGCCGGAAACATACACGTATTGTTTTGTCTTTTGTTTTATTCACATATGCTTCTTGATGAATCGCATATGTGAAGTGTATAAGAGACAACTAACTGTGCTTGTGCAGGGAACAACCAGGCTGACACGAACGGAACCCACCGTGAAAGTTGCTTACCTTGCGACCCGCGGACCTGCGATTCGCATTTGTTTTTCCACACGTAGACGATGAACTCTGATCTAACACTCCGAGACCTAAAAAACAATGGAAGTGCGGCGTGTAAATAGAAAAGCGCTCATAACGTTCGTTTGTTTTAATGTTCTATCTAGATATGGTTGGTTATCTAACATTCCAGAGGTTTTATTTCCGTTTTTGTGGCACACTAAAGCGTTTTTCTTTGGGTGTTTAAATGATATTAATGTTTGTAATTGGTTTCTGGTAATTAATTAGGGTGTATTATTGCTTTTATAAAGAAATGTTATTTTAGGGATATAAAAACCATACACCAGCTAAATGATTTATAGGAATGCGGACCATTATGTTCGGTAACTATACTATAGCATACACCGAAATATACAGTTAACCAGGTATTTTCTGAAAAACATGAGAATGAGCTAGTGGAGTATATTAAAGCTTGCTCAAATATAAATTAGGGGCTGACCTATAAGAACATCCGTGTGCTTTTTTTTTTGAAACCGGGAGCGGGGAATCCATTATGGACAGACTCAATCACACACCGTGGTTTGTGGGAAATTGAGTTGTTGTGGGACTCGCACCCACTACACCCCTCTCCCTACAGTACCCGACCTTGGTCCTTTTTTTCCCTCAGGGCTCGTCCGCGGCCTTGCCGCCCCGATAGCACTGCAACCTTTGGTTGATTGTGCATACCCTTAGTCTTACTCCACCCATTCCAAAATCACTGTGCCTTGAACTAGTCTGCACAGCGATTGGTAGGGTGAAGTTTTATATTGCTCTGTCTCCGGTCTAGACTGACCGTAGATCAGTTGTCTTTTGCGGTCCAGAGTTTTACACTCGCACAAGATGTGCTGGGCTGATTCCTCCCCCTCGCCGCAGAGTCTGCATGCGAGGTCCCCTTCGAACCGCCCCATTTTATGCAAGTGTTTCTTGACGGCCATGTGTCCCGTCAAGAGACCTGTTGTGTTTCAGAGCTGTCCTCTGCTAAGATTTAGCAGCTCCACAGCTCTCTTTGAACTGGGTCCGTCAATTATTGATTTCCCATGTCTGAGCCCTGGACAGTCCGCCCAGTACACCTTGTGTTGGTTTCTGACCCAGGACTTAATAGCTCTTTGACACGCCCAGAGCCGGTTCTGGTCCCGTTAATGGTTGTGCTGACCCGCTCTTTGCGAGACTGTCAGCTTCTTCATTACCTTTGACCCCCGAGTGACCCGGCACCCAGATGAGGGTCACCTCATTCTGCCCAGCCAGGTCGCTCGTCTCGTCTCGGCACTCACTCACCAACCAGGAATATACCCGTGGGCTACTTAGTGCCTGGCTGTCTGTGGCTATGAGGATCCGCTTGTTGGTGTAGCCCCTCCTCTTGTTCTCCCGCACACAGTGCACGATGGCGTACATCTCGGCCTGAAACACCGTTGCATGGGCTGCGAGGGAAATACTATGACTTACCCTCGGTCCTTCCGAGTAAACACCTGCCCCCGTCCCACGCTCCCCGCCGGATCCGTTCGTGAACCAGACGAGCGCGTCCCGTGGTATGCTTGGCGTCTCCTCCCGCCATGCCTCGCGGTCGGGGATTTCTACTGTAAAGTTGTTTTCCTGCACATTAGCGGGCTCGCGAAGTCTGACCTCATTTCAAGCATGGGCTCCGTCACGATCTACTGAATTTTGCAGTGGCCCCTGAAGCCTGGGTTGATCTTCAGTCTACCATTGCAGGCTAGTCTGTATAGTCCTAGCCTGACCTCCCCCATAATAACTATGTGTAGGGGGGGCAGATCCAGTAACACCTCCATGGCGGCTGTTGGGGTTGAAGACATGGCCCCTGTGATGCCTAGGCAAGCCATCCTTTAGATCTTGCCTAGTTTTTGTTTGGAACTGGATTGTGTCACCTTAGGCCACCAGACCAGTGCCGCATATGTTAACGATGGTCTGACCACCCTTGTGTACAGCCAGTGGGCCATACTAGGTCTTAGTCCCCACGTTTTTCCATATAGCCGCCTAGTGACGGCTAAGGTCATGACTGCCTTACGCAGTATTTTTCCAATGTGACCATTCCAGGTTAGCTTAGAGTCCAATACGACCCCAAGATATTTTACCTCCCTGGCCATTGGAACGCTCCTACCGTATAGAGTGAGAGTTCTGTGGCTGTCGCACTTCCTCCTCCTCGTAAACGGCACGACGGTTGCTTTTTCTGGGCTCACCCCGAGCCCTTGATCAACCGTCCACCCTTCCACCACTTTCAGTGCAGTCTGCATGCGCTCCCACACTGCCTGTGTGACCTTCCCTCGGACTATAATGACAATGTCGTCCGCATAGCCCTGTACATCATACCCCCCTCCCGAGAGCCTCCCCAGCAGGCCGTCCACGACTAGGCACCAGAGCAATGGAGACAGAACGCTCCCCTGCGGACACCTCTGCGCGACACCCGCCAGCAGAGTCCCTACCGCAAGTGAGGTAACCACCGCTCTGTCCCTGAGCACGCAACCGATCCACCTGCAGCAGGGCTCCTCTATTCCACGCTCTCTGACAGCTGCCAGAACCGATCCGCATGAGGTGTTGCTGAAGGCCCCCTCTATGTCTAGGAAGACCCACAGCGCCACCTCTCTGTTCTCCAGCGTATTCTCCAGTTTCAGCACCAGTTGGTGCAGTGCTGTTTCTGTTGAGACTCCTGCTCTGTATGTATATTGTCTGCAGTCTAGGGGATATGCTTCCAGTACACCGCCCCCAATGTGGTACATACCTCCGTCGGAAAGAACACTCATGACACTTGGACTTTAAAGGTTTACATTCTGTTACGCTGCATTGGGGGCATTATCCATACAGCACAAGATATTCTCACAATGTTCTCACAATGTTAGAACATTCTTTTTTCAGAATGTTTGTTTCAGAATGTTCTAATAAGATTTATCGAATTTCAAACTTCAATCTTGCATATTATGAGTACCTTCATTCAATCACATCCTAAGAAAATTCTTCATCAATATACTGAGAATATTTAAATAGATTATTATCCCGAATATTCGCTTAGAATGTGCTTGAGATGTCCTTATAATATTATATAACTTTAAAATTTAATGAAAAAGATATATGATGATTGCGGTATAGTGGTGAGAATTAAAATAGGAACTATTTTGCATGTTTGATTCTGTTACCTGTCTATGGTAAACATATTGTATATTTAGACAATCTCTTCTTTAGGCATAGGGCGCATGTCCATGCCGCCGGGAAGGAAAGATTGCAAATGGCAAGATGGCCGCTAGACGTAAATGAAAATTAGTGTTAAAATTAATGGTCTGTGATCAATTGTATAAGGTTTTATTCTAACATAATTAATTCAAAATAATAATGTGACGTGAAGACGGAGAACAGTGTGTAATTGCAAACATAGGTCCAGAGTACAGAAGCAACTAAAACATGGTGTCAGGTTAACTAAAACGCACCCAGTAAAGAAACAAGTTTTAAAGAATCTCCTGTAGTTGACAGTGACGATGGGTTCGCCAATTTTGCTTGAGACTGGATCATCTTACGAATTAGGTACACATACATTGTATAATATATAATTAAAAATTGTGTTATTTTCAATAGTACCTAAGTCATACAATATAAACCACCACCACTGTTTCATGTGGATGGACTGATGGACTGGAAAAGTGCAAGAATACTGCAAATATATAAAACTGTCTAAGCAACATCTCGGGCTTTTTACTCATGTGGAAGAAGTTAATTCTGTGAGAAGTATCACTATAAAGTGCAGAAAATGTGGCCCTGAACATATGGTGGGAAGATGTTCCCCTCTTAAGTAATAAAGACATCCTGAACCTTGCCACGGGTTGCGGAATAGTGGCTGGCTCCTATTAAATTAAGTCTCTGAGACTTTTATAATTTTGTGTTAATCTAACACCCGGACCCCTCTGAGATGTCTCTATGCTCAAGCGTTGCTTAAGCCTCCTCTACTTATTGATGGAATTGTGGTGATTTCCACCCTTCTGGTACTTAGTAGCGAGTAGTCGTAGCACCTCACATTTGAAAAACAGAGTGTACAAAACACAACCTTTGTATTTGAACGATTTGAAGGAAAGAATAACCAGGGAAATGAGGAACATCACATCGGAGATTTTAAATAGAATCCGAGACTAGTTTTACAAGATTTGCTGTCGGCGCGAAAATGGGGAACACTTTGAACATTTAACTGTTCAAAACACGCTCAATTTAAATGTTTAAAAAGGAAAATGTCTCTTTTTGAACTCTCTTTGTGAATTTCAGAATACAACTGTTTATGTTTTATGGTCGGCCATTAAATTTCCAACCTGTGTAACGGTCTATGACTTGTGGACCCAAATTAATGTCACCATTAAAAAATATGCTCTTTGAATTTCCGTCGAAAAATAATGGTGTTGCTATTTGAAAAACGATCAATAAGGAGTGGGGGTGAAATGGTGATGGCTGAAAGTTACAGACTAATACTACAAAAAATGTGTTGACACGTTCGATAGTTTTTCATAAAAAAACATTTCTCTTCGAATAATGACGTCTACAATGTATAAAGTTCTTACTATAATTAAAAAGTTCGGGACGCAGCAAGTGCATTATGGTAGTATATTTTCATAAAAATGTTTCTAACAGCAAATATGTGTGTTTTTTTAAGAAAGCAGTCATAAAATTTGGTTACTAGTATAACCTATACAGGCTGTGTCTCCAAGACCTTTAGTTAGACGTTTCTCAATGACTGCTCCGATTTGAAAATTTACACACATACGACTGAGATAAATTCCAGTTCAGTGGAAATAGTTTAATTTATGTCATACTTCCGGTTTAACCGGAAGTGACCATCAACTTGCTTATTTTAAATACAACATGGTGATTTTCATTATATTTTTCAATTCTACACTGAATTTAAGATAAATTATTGCTAATAAACCATATGCGAAAAATCAACCGTTTTCGAAATTTTTCGATTTTTTTGAAAATTCTCGTGAAAACCAAAGTGAACGTTGCACGCTCTCTCTCTCTCTGTGGAAATACAACTGAGAAAACTCAGTTTTTGCACGAATGACCCTCAGGTTGGCGCCTACACGACACGTTTGATAGCGTTTCTTTTAAATATACAGGGTGATAAGAATTATCCGTGCCATTTGGTAAAATTGAAATCACAATTACTCGCTTATTTCAAATGGAACATCCTATATTTTATGAGCTATTTCGGTTCGCATCCGGTTTCCCTTCCAACGTGTATTAGCATTTCCTATACCTAAATTATACCGTTTCCCGAATATTTCAGTTTTATTGGATTCACTTAATTCAAATCGTCACAATTGATTTAAAGCAGGCTTTGGAACTTAATAATATGCTTGTTTACGTATACATGTCAAGTCCCACCTCATACAAATGAGAACATAACATTTGTTGGGCCTTCTCGCGTAAAAAAGAGAACACTTTGTATTTGCATCCAAATCGCTGCATTTCCCTTGTTTAGTTATGTAAAATCAATGTGTTGTCAACTTGAAAAACCAAACTACAACTCAACAAGGTAGGTAGTTATTTATTATAAATGAGTACAGAACTCAACTAATAGCTAGTGGAAAACTAAAACACAAAAACAAATAAAAAAAATGTGGAACTTATAAGAAATGCTCAAAATTACTTCCACTGGCATGGAGGCATTTTGTTATTCGTCTCATGTTATGGTTCGTTTCTGATTTGTCTCGAATTCAGTGAATTGAAGGCTAGTAAAACTCTACCTACCATGTCTCCTCTTGCGGTAGAAACAATGTGGCATGTTTCATCAAAATAACTTTATTTTTTTAAATATGTACAAAAATTTCTGAAAGTAAACTTAAAATGTCCCCAAAAAACTGGTTCCTTGGTCAAACGTGTAGGTTAATAGGAAATTGAGCTATTTAAAATTGAAGCATTTATTGAAAATTCGCTACCATAACGCACTCGCTGTGTACCGACGTTCTTTTTGTACAAATATGCATTATATTTCGATGGAAAATGCAAAAATGCAATAACATAAGGCGTACTCGATTAAAAAAAAAGAAAATTTGTATCACCAACAACTTATGGGCCAGCCTATGATTGTAGAAATAATTCTTTAAGATGTAGCTCAAGACACCCTGTAATTAATGTACAAACTTTTTTGGTATATTTTTTAATAATGGATATATTGAACTTTAATGATTTTTTACGAAAATTCGACAAAAATTATATACCATTAAACGATAAATTCTATAGCTAAGACTACTGCCAAAGCATCAGAAAGAGGGTCTATTTGAAATGAGTTTTCTGGATATATTTTAGTAAAATGAAGGACAATGACGGCTTAAGCTAAGACTTCAGGCTTTGTAAAACATTCTTCTTGAGACAGTTTCTTTCCATAGCTCGTAGTTTCAGGTTATTTGCCTTAATGTTGCCAATTTTGACGTTTTAAATCGCGACTTTGACGTTTTGAGGAAAACCCTAATTTATTTTTCTTTAAATGCCTATAATTTTTTTGCCTTTCAATCGGCGCTAAATTTTGGTAGGTAATTTACCTGTGATGATATAAATCCGTGAAAACCCAATGTCGTTGTCCGTACTTTGTTATTTCCGGAGATATATTTTTTTTCGCAAGAAAGCACAACGTTTTCCGGGAAAACCAGCGCCGATTTTCCTGGCTAACGAACTTATTCAAGCCACTTGTGAAAGGAAGGTATTCATCATATTTGATCAAAATCGGCCCATTATTTTTTGAGTTATTGAGTTATCGGTGTGATATATATATATATATATATATATATATATATATATATATATATATATATATATATATATATATATAGATATATATATATATATATATATATATATATATATATATATATATATATACATACATACATACATACATACATACATACATACATACATACATACATACATACATATATACATAAACATATAAAAATTGAAAATGACCACGGATATGTGTTCTAGGGGACCTAATTAGCGCTCATTTGAAGAAATTTTTTCAAAATTCAAAAATCGGGATCTCCTCATTCGTGAATTTTTTAAAGAAAATTTACTAAAATTGAGTTATTGGCACTTAAGGATTTTAAATCTGTGTATGGATGTTAAATATATTAATCAAAATACGTATTTATTTACATAGATGTCCTTGGCATAAGTGCTACGTTATAAAAGTGCACTCACACAGCAGATTTGAAAACACCCACTCATTATAATGTTACAGTTTATGAACGAGAAAAAGACATTTGATATAATAACACAGTATAAAATTATTATGATATTATCCATGTGTTTTATACTCTACAACAGAAGCTTATTTATGCGTCACACTACTGTCCGGAAACTAAATTTGATACGTCTCTTTTAATTTAATGCTCTAAGCGTTGCCTTCGGTTTTAATAACAATAATCATTGTACATATCATTTGTTTTTAAATATAATTTAATACAGAGAAACAAGTGCGTTATGGAAGTGCATTTTATTAAAAAAAAATTAATAGCAAATATGTCTCTTTAATGCAAGCACGCATCAATCTGGTTACCGGTATAACCTATATAGTAGAAGCAATGTACCATATTTTATCAAAATAATTTATTGTTTGAAGATGTACAAAAGTTTTCCGAAAACAAACTTAAAATATTTCCGAGAGAACTGGTTTCCTACCCAACAAACCTTAGGTTAATAGCAAATTGAGTTATTGAAATTTGAAGCATTTAATGAAAATTCGCTATAAAAACGCACTTACTGCATCATATTTTGTTAAGAAAATACAAAAATGCAATAATATAAGGGCGTTTGAAAAGAAAATTGTAGGTATCACCAACGACTTATGGGCCACCATGTGATTGTTAACATAATTTTATAAGATGCAACTCAAGACACCTATAATTAACGTATACAATTTTTTCTCGTATCTTGTATAATAACAATTATATTGAGTGCTACCGTAGAAATGCGTCACCATGTACGTACACAGATAAAAACTGAAACTAAACCCGGATATGGATTCTAGGGTTCTAGATTGCGCTCATTTGACGAAATCTTTTTAAAATTCAAAAGTCGCGGTTTCCTCAATAATGAATGTTTTCTCCGAAAATGAGTTAAAAATTATAGACCGTTAAGCAATAAACTTCACCAAAACTACCGCCAAAGCATGAGAGAAAGGGTCTATTTGAAATGAAATTTCTGAAAATAGTTTAGTAAAACGAAGAACAATGACGGTTGAAGCAGAAACATAATGGTTTGTAGAACACTCTTCTTGCGACACTTTCCTTACATAATCCGTATTTGTTTTAGGTTCTTTGCCTAAATTTCGCCAATTTTGACGTTTAAAATTGCGAATTTGACGTTTTGAGGAATACCCCAATTTTTTTTCCTTAAATGCCTATAATTTTTTGGCTTTAAATTTACAGACCTAGATTTTGGTATGTTGTTCACTCCTTATAATACAAACGCGCATACCAAATTTGGTTGCCCTTACTTTGTTATTTCCGGAGATATAACTTTTTTCTGGAAGAAAATGCAAATTTTCCGGGAAAACCTGGGCCGATCTTCTCGGTTAACGGAAGCCACTTCCAAAAGGAAGGTACTCAGAAAATTTGATTTAAATCGGCCCATTATTTGTTTAGTTAGCGGTGTGACAACCACATATATATATATATATATATATATATATATATATATATATATATATATATATATATATATATATATATATATATATATATATATATATATATATATATATATATATTCATGTGGTTGTCACACCGCTAACTAAACAAATAATGTTCTGGAAACTAGGTCCACTAGACATAAAACACTAACATACACCTATACATAAAACACACCTAAACGCACACAAAATAACTTGGTTCAACGATGTTCAAAAACAAGACGGTATATGAAGTATACATTTAGTCAAATCAAATAGAAAACCTAATAAAAGGCAAACTCAATAAAATACAACATGGACCCAAATGGACAGTGATACTGAATATATGTATGTCAATAATATACATATAGCTAGTATTATAATCAGTGAAAGAAAGTGTATACAAACAGTGAACGCTAAGTGAATAAAGGCCACTTAAAAGAGCTTAAACTAGATAAGACAATAACAGGTATAGTTTAAGGTCATTTAAAAACATTAAACGAACCATTTGTAAATTTGACCAAAAAAAACTTCTTAAAAGTAATATTTGAGATAGGTAATAAGCTTATGGCTTAAGATACATGGACAATTTGTTGTTTAGTGTAAGATTTTAGCAATAAGTATTGGAATTGTGTAATTTTGTATACCTAGGATTTCGATTTAGGCACTTAAATGCATAGTAAATTGAGGGGAACGAATAATCAATTCATTTTAAAAATTCAAAATCCCAGACAGTTATTTATTTAATTTAAAATTTAATTGCTCCAGTAAGCTTCATAAATATCAATAAAGATCTGAACTGTCAATGTTACGAGAATAGACTTTATGATAAAAAAACATGATGATTTAGAAGACTGATTGTCATGGGGGCAGAAAAAGTTTTGGAAAATTGGGGGATGACAAGTTGTCAGATGGAAAAAGAAAGGCGCTGATACAGAAAGTAAATGACAAAGTAGAGGGCAAAGTGCAAGAAAAATGCCAGGGTGTCATGGAAAGAATGAATATAGCTGAAGACGAAATAGGTAGTATCATACAAGTGGGGAATGAGAGATATCTGAGGATGATTGGAGTGAGTACGGCAATAGAGAGGAAAGTTGAGAGTTATCAGATCGAGATAAGTGAGAAACTAACAGAGACGAATGAAAAAGTCGTAAGAGTGGAGCAAGTGGCTAGAGTAAATGTGGATGATTTAAAAAAATTAAAGGATGAGACGGAACAGCGACTGACTGTAGAGAGCGTCAGAATAGAAGAGAATGTGAAACAAAAATTAGAGAGAATTGAGCGACAAATGAGAGCAGGCATGGGGAATGAAAGAATTATATACCAAACAACGAACGACACTGGACTCAAATTCACCGGACATGTAGACAAGCTACACCCCAAGGTATTTATTACGAGCCTCCTGATAAAGCTAAGGAACATATACGATGTGCTGGACATGAAGGAAATTATAAGGCAGAGCTTAAGAGGGGATGCATTAGTATGGTTCACCAGTAAAGAAGAAGGAAGTGAGGATGTGGAAGACTTTCAGGAGAAGTTTATAAGCCATTACTGGGGAGAAGCACAGCAGGTGATAGTGAGAGAAAAGCTGTACTTTGGAAAACATAATCTTAACGACCCCAGAGAGCTGTCCAGCTATGCGTTGCAAGAATGAGGGAAGAGGAGATAATAGTATACATTGCCAGGCACTTTAGAACCGAGATATCCGAGATAATAGGGATACAGAACATATGAACATTGGACCAACTTATAAATTATCTGCAAAGGGTCCAGAGAACTATGAGAGACAGGAATAATGAAAGGAGCACAGAAAAAGAAGAGTGGCGAAGACGAAACGAGGTAGGATCAGGAAGAAATGGAACGTACAATGGTATTGGGAATTATGGGCGAAATAGTAGACCAGACAATGACTGGGGTGATAGGTTTGATAGAAGGTAGTTTAGACCAAATGATAACATGAGAGATGATCAGGGGGAAGATTTACAGATAGTCAAGGTGATTACAGGCACAATAAGACTAATAATCGTTACGGTAACATATACAGTACAATATACATTACGGTAACAAGTACAGGAATGATAACAAGTACAACAACAATGACAGCAACAATACCAACGACAACATATACGAAAATAACGATAGGTACTACAATAATAGAAATTATGACAGGGAACGAACTGGAAATGACTACCAGTATAATGCCATAAGAACAGAAGAATATAAAAACAATCAGAGAACGAGGCAAAACAACATAAAAGAAGAGAACATAGTATTAACACCAAGCAGTGGAGCTATCCGAAAGGAAAGACAGGAGAGAGAAATGGGGATGAATAGCATGAGAGAAATGGGCGAGAGAAGAAATGACAACGTGTGGCTGAGAAAAGCTCGACCACAACAAAACAAATACATATATAACACTTAGTTTGTTGCATTAGTTTTATATAATAAAGTGTCGCAAACTACTTGAGGGTTCCGAAAATTCATATACGAACCTGTAAAAATATAAAATAAATATTAACAATAAAAATAAATATGCATAGAGGGAGAAAATGACCACGTCAAAGGACAGACAGGACAGAGGAGACGAAAGAGAACATAAACAGCAGGAAAGTGTGGAAATTAATGTCGAGAGAGTGTCTGAGATAGAAATGAGTGAGAATGCAGAAGAAAGAGTGGAAGTCATATCACACGAAAACATAAATGTTGATGAAATGGAGAATGTTGGGAGCGAAGAAAGAGAGAAAGAACAATTTATAAACACCAACGAGGGTAAAAACACAATAATATATATATATATATATATATATATATATATATATATATATATATATATATATATATATATATATATATATATATATATATACATAAAAATTGAAGGTGACCCTGGATATGGCTTCTAGGGGGCCTAGTTAGCGCTCATTTGAAGAAATTTTTTCGAAATTCAAAAGTCGGGATATCCTCATTATGTATTTTTCTTAAGTAAATTCACCAAAACGTCTGGAAGCAACCAGTGCGTTAATTATGGTAGCGAATTTCCATAGAAACGAAATACACGTTTTTTTCCAAAAATTTGCCAAAAAATCTTTTCTATGCAAAAACCCGAGTTTTTTTCATCGAGGTTATTATACAGGGTGAGTTACGATTACAAGTATTATATATTTATACATATTTTTGGTATTTACCCCCACCCTTTGGGGCGATGTACTTCTTTTAAAAAATGTATGTACGTAAAGAAGTATGTGTGTGTGCAAAAAAAATTTTGAATTGCTTTTTCGGTTACCAAATTATAATTTATAAGGTTAAAATACAAAAAATATTAATAATTACATTTCGGCTTATTTGTCGTCTGTTATGTACAAGAAATTGTTCGAAATGTCCCCCTTGAACTTCCAAGCACTTTCTCACTCTTTTTTCTAAATGGATATGGACATACTGCATCATTTCATGTGTCACGAATGAGCAGGCACAGCGAGTTCTGTTTTTAGCGAATTTTTATTTTAAAAAATCGCAAAAGGCATGTATCGATGGTGAGATTTTACAACAAATTTTCAAATGAACGCGATTTTGGGCCCCTCGTTTCGTCTTCGCCACTCTTCTTTTTCTGTGCTCCTTTCATTATTCCTGTCTCTCATAGTTCTCTGGACCCTTTGCAGATAATTTATAAGTTGGTCCAATGTTCATATGTTCTGTATCCCTATTATCTAGGATATCTCGGTTCTAAAGTGCCTGGCAATGTATACTATTATCTCCTCTTCCCTCATTCTTGCAACGCATAGCTGGACAGCTCTCTGGGGTCGTTAAGATTATGTTTTCCAAAGTACAGCTTTTCTCTCACTATCACCTGCTGTGCTTCTCCCCAGTAATGGCTTATAAACTTCTCCTGAAAGTCTTCCACATCCTCACTTCCTTCTTCTTTACTGGTGAACCATACTAATGCATCCCCTCTTAAGCTCTGCCTTATAATTTCCTTCATGTCCAGCACATCGTATATGTTCCTTAGCTTTATCAGGAGGCTCGTAATAAATACCTTGGGGTGTATCGATGGTGAGATTTTACAACAAATTTTCAAATGAACGCGATTTTGGGCCCCTTGAAATTTTATATGTTCATATATATATATATATATATATATATATATATATATATATATATATATATATATATATATATATATATATATATATATATGCGCGCGCGCGTTGTGTGTGTCCAACCGATAACTCAAAAAAATAATAACCGATTTTGATGAAACTCGGCAAGAATCTTTATTTTATTAATAGCCTGGATGGGTTCGTTAGCCAGCCTTATCGGAGCAGTTTTTCTAAAAAAATTTGATTTTTCCGAAAAAAAAACTGCATCTTAAAAACTAAGAGTTCTTTTGATGAAATTTGTTTGATATATTGCCCTCGTAAATATCTTACTGTATACCAAAATTCAACTTTCTAGCTTTATAGAAAATTGAGTTATAAAAATTTGAAGCATATTATGAAAATTGCTGCCCTAATGCACTTGCTGCTTACCGAAATTTTTTATATCATCCAGAGTTGTAGGTGCAATCGCCTAAAATATATCACTAAATATAGCAAGAGTAAAACTTGTATGAATTTGGCACCTTGCCTATCTACAGTTTATTGATTGACCACTTAACGAGAGATGCTACAAAGAGCGTTAAACTGAAGATGACGGAATTCGGATAAAGATAATTTCAGGTAAATAACCGTAAAATTTTGTTTGTTTGAATCACCATCAAGCATCTAGCGCCGAGTACCTGCACAGAATATAGACGTAGTTGTCAAGCATTTACAATTTTGTATCCTCTGATGACGATAACTTGGTTTGTGAAACGATCGTCAGTTTTTTTTAATGTGTTGTGTGACTTGGGTTTTCCAAGTGTACTTACTCTTAATTTGTGTTTTTCATTCGCAAGCTAAGGCTTCTTTCTAGAACATTTTGTACAGTTTACGATAAAAAGTCTGGACGCAGCAAGTGCGTTATAAAAGTGAATTTTCATAAAAATGTTTTTAATAGCAAATATGTGTTTAATTAAAGCAGACAACAATTTGGTTACCCGTATAACCTACATACTAAAAACAATGTACCATTTTTTATCAAAATAAGTTATTGCTTGAAAATGTACAAAAATTTTCCGAATATAAACGTGAAATGTTTCCGAGAAAACTGGTTTCCTAGCCAACTAACCTTAGGTTAATGGCAAATTGAGTTATTGAAATTTGAAGCATTTCATTAAATTTCGCTATCAAAACGCACTTACTGCGTCTGGATTTTTTTTATAAACTTGCACCATATTTCGATCAAAAATGCAAAAATCCAATAACACAAGGAAAGTTCGCAAAAAAATTGTAGGTATCACCAGCGACTTATGAGCCAGTCTGTGATTGTCAAAATAATTTTATAAGATGCGGCTCAAGACACCCTATAATTACCGTATACAATTTTTTCTCATATATTGCATAATAACAACTATATTGACCTTTACCGTAGAAATGCGTCACCCTGTATATATGTAAACAGACAAGAACTGAAACTAAACCCGGATATGGACTCTAGGGGGCCTAGTTTGCATTCATTTGAAGAAATCTTTTTAAAATTGAAATGTCGCGGTTTCCTTATTAACGAATTGTTTCTACGAAAATTAGCTAAAGATTATGAACCGTTAAACCATAAACTTACTAAAACTACTGCCAAAGCATCAGAGAATTTGAAATGAATTTTCTGGAAATATTTTAATAAAATTAAAGACAATGATGGCTGAAGCATCAACTTAAGGTTAAGGATTTGTAGAACACTCTTCTTGCAACATTTTCTTTACATAACCCGCATTTGTTTCAGGTTCTTTGTCTAAATGTTGCCAATTTTGTCGTTTTAGATCGCGACTTTGACGTTTTGAGAACCCCCATTTTTTTTCTTTAAATGCCTATAACCTTTTTGTCTTTTAACTTACAGACCTAAATTTTGCTAAATTTTGGTACACACCACTTTTTATAATACACACGCGCGTATCAAATTTGGTTGCCCTTACTTTGTTATTTCCAGAGATATAAAATATTTTCGAAAGAAAACAAAATTTTTCGGGAAAACTTGAGCCGATTTTGCTGGCCAGCGAACTTATCCAACTCACTTGCAAAAGGTAGGTACTTACCAAATTTAATCACAATCGGCCCATTATTTTTTGAGTTATCGGGGGCCTAATTAGCGCTCATTTGAAGAAATTTTTTTCAAAATTCAAAAGTCGCTATCTCCCCATCAGTGATTTTTAAAAGAATTATATATATATATATATATATATATATATATATATATATATATATATATATATATATATAATATATATATAATTCTTTTAAAAATCACTGATGGGGAGATAGCGACTTTTGAATTTTGAAAAAAATTTCTTCAAATGAGCGCTAATTAGGCCCCCCAGAACACATATCCGGGGTCAGTTTCAATTTTTATATGTTTATATATATATATATATATATTATATATATATATATATATATATATATATATATATATTTGTGTTTTCTTTCGAAAAAAAAAATTATATCTCCGGAATTAACGAAGTAACGGCAACCAAATTTGGTACGCGGGTTTATATCCTTATAGGTAAGGTACCTACAAAAATTTAGCTATGTAGGTCGAAACACAAAAAAGTTATAGGCATTTAAAAAAAAAGGGGTTTTCCTCAAAACGTCAAAGTTGCGATTTAAAACGTCAAAATCGGCAACATTTAGGCAAATAACTTGAATCTAATACGGGCTATGGAAATCAAATGTCTCAAGAAGGATGTTTTACAAGCCCTGAAGTCTTAGTTTCAACCGTCATTTTCCTTCATTTTACTAAAATGTTTCCAGAAAATTCATTTCAAATAGACCCTTTCTCTGATGCTTGGCAGTAGTCTTAGCTATAGAATTTATCGTTTAGTGGTATATAATTTTTGTCAAATTTTCGTAAAAAATCAATAAAGCTCAATATATCCGTTATTATACAAGATATGAAAAAAATTTGTATATATTAATTATAGGGTGTCTTGAGCTACATCTTAAAAAAATATTTCTACAATCATAGGGTGGCCCATAAGTCGTTGGTGATACAAATTTTCTTTTTTTTTTATTCAAACACGCCTTATGTGATTGCATTTTTGCATTTTACATCGAAATATAATGCATGTTTGTAAGAAAAAAATTCTGGATGTAGAAAGTGCGTTATGGTAGCGAATTTTGATCAAATGCTTCATATTTGAATAGCCCAATTTGCTATTAACCTATAAGGTTGACCAAGAAAAGAGTTTTTCCGGGAACAGTTTAAGTTTATTTTTGGAAATTTTGGTACATTTTCACACCTTTATTTTTATGAAACATGGCACATTGTTTTTACTATATAGGTTATACTGGTAACCAAAATTGATGCCTGCTTTCTTAAAAAGAAAACACACATATTTGCAATAAAAACATTTTTATGAAAATTAACTACCATAACGCACTTGCTGCGTCCAGAGTTTTTAAGAAATGTACTAATATATTGCAATACTATTACTACTACTATTATAAATATCCGCCAACATAAAGATTTTTTGCTTTAAATAAAAAACTTGGTTACAAATCAAATTACCACGCCAATTTAAAACAATTGCTTCTTTTGTTCTGCGGATTAGACGACGCGCTTCGATAGCACAAAGCTTTCAAGCTTCATGCTCCATTGCTTTACATAAATAAGTATTTATCTTTATCTATAATAATGCTCATAAATATGTATGATAGATAGGTGGTTAACAAAAACAACATTATTAATTTACACGGCTTGTTCTGGTTTTTCTTAGTTTTATAGAAAATAAGTAAAATTACAAGTTTAACGATAATAAATATACAGTGTGATGGTAAAGTTTGGAACATAATTCATTAATGCGTTATTTAATTTTTTCAAGAAAAACGCTCGGACAGGTTAATTTTATTTTTTCAATTGCCAACTTGGGACGTAAAAATTACATTTATGACGTCATCTATTTCTAAATGGTGACGCAATCATAAGATTTTTTAAATGACCACCATATTTTTTGCTGTTTTTCCATAAACCTGCTTACTACTTAAATGATGATGAAAAAAAAATGTGACTTACATAACAATTCTTTTGAAAAAATATCATTATTTACTTTAAAAAAATGGAAAGTTTAATAGAAAAAATAATTGAGGCATGGAGAACAAACAAAATTTTGCGTAAATTTTCAAATTAATCTCCACCTACCATTTGACATTGACCGATACGAGTGTAAACACTTTGTACTCAGCACTTAAAAATGTTAGGACTTATTTGCTCCACGCTAATTCTTGGCTGTAGCTTCTCTCAGTGGCGGATCGTGGTTAAAGACAGTGCGTGTTCTGCAAGATTCTACCTCCAACAAAACCCGCCGCCACCACCCCCACCCCCCACACACAGAAAACGCTATTCTTATTTTACTTTTTACTCACCTACTTTTTATACATTAATTCTATTTTGAGGTCCTTTTTGCAGCAAACTTATCAATCGCTCTTTCATTGAAGTTTTCTATTTCTGACACGAATTTCTTTTCTATGGATAACATGGAAAGTGCAGTAAAACGGTCCTCTCTTATGTGTGTTCGCAGAAGCAGCTTTAGCCATAATTAAATTTAATTGATGTGCATAACAATACACAAAATGCGCCAGCGGAAATCGCTTTTTTATTAATGCCTGAACACCCGCGTGTTGTCCGCTCATCACTGCTGCGCCGTCGTAACTTTTTGCAATAAGTTTTTTAGGACAATTTTTAATTAGTGGATCCACAACATTTAAAATAGTTTCACTAAGAGTTTGGGCGTTACATTTTTTGGGTTTACATACTTCCAAAAACGTTCAATCGGCTCACCTCCGTGAATATACCTAAAAATCACGACCAGTTGAGATTTTTCAACAATATCTGTGGTTTCATCTGCTTTAACTGCCAAAAATGAAGCACAATTAAGTTCACTAATTATTTCTTCGTAACAGACACTCTAAAATATCGTTCTGGATTTCTTTGGAAGTGCCTTTAAATGTTGACGCATTCTTTAAATGTTCACTCAACGTAGCGTCAAGTTCCGCCGAAAAATTTATGAGCCCTCGAAACATCCCTCGATATTCGAAATTATCCGTTTAATCATCTCCTCGCAGTGCTTGCTCGAAAGCGCCGCAAAACTTTATACAGTTTATAATTTTTGACAAGATGTATCTATTTTTTGTTACATTTTCATTATGTCGTTGTAAATTAATCCAATATGCGGAGTCTAACTGTTCTCTAATATTACTGCATCCTAATACATCAAATTCCATAGAATTATACACATGGGTTCTGGAATTTTCATGTTTTTTAAAATTTTCTCGCTTAAGTGCACGAAATATGTTACGCCTGCTTTCGTCCAAGCTTTATCTCCTCCAAAAAGCATACATGGAAAACAATATAAGGCATGTTTCCTATTACACCCACATATCCAACTGTTTTTTCATTAATGTCTTTACTAAATTGTCTTTTATAAGTTTTGCCGCTACTAACACCAGCCATTTCAATCATAAGGTCTGGTAACGGCCGACCTGTCGCTTTTAGTTTCAATTTTCCTCATAAGCTTATTTGAAAAATCTCTTTTCGTTTATGTACAATGAAAACACGCTCTGGCGAATTGAGACAGAACTAATAATCTGCAAAACCGCAATCGAATTACTCATACGACAGACAAAGCACAAAGCACACGGATCTGGAAATAATGCAGCCCAAATACTAGGTGTCTCAGCGTTATATTATGGGAGGCCGCGGGAGGCGTGACGATGAGCGCGGGCGGCCCAAGCAGTGCACAGACCGTCTTTAAGCGACCCAGCTAAAAAATTAAGATGACCCGGCGAGATTTTGTTGAGTCTTCGACTGGTCGACTTGTTCGCTCTCCGCTTATTCTCACGTATAAACGTAAACTCATAGTAGGCTACGTTCGTGCGCTATGGATAGTATTTAAATATTAGAATTAATGGATTATCGATAAAAATTATTTTACGTAATTGTACAATGTCTAAAATAATTTGTCTGAAATGTAAATGATTTTTTTGGCAGTTCTGCAGTTCTGCAGCACTTATGCACCAACCGCCACTGGCATCTCCAAATTATTTGGTCTGTTGAAATAAATTTTTGATTTTAAATAACCACACAGAAAAAATTCAAGGGAGTCATTTCTGGGGAACGCGGTGGCCACTCAATTCCTCCCCGACGCCCTATCCATCTTTCAGGAAATGTGGCATCTAGATATTTACGGACTTTTATACAAAAGTGGGAAGGTTGCTGGAACCAAATATCTTAATGAAGAACATCTGCCTCGTCATTATTTGGAAAAATTACTGCCAGAGCTGCCACTAAATCCAATCGCAAGAAATTTATGCAACGTGCTGCTATAAGATTTTCTTTAAGAAAGTAAAGCCCTATGAAACGCCGTCTGATTATTTTCAACCATACATTCACTTTGTAATGACGTTGACTGTGGGAGTCTTGAGTCCAATGAAGAGAAGTGCAATTTGGAGAACCCAATGCATCACAATACAGAGTGTGTTGATCGCTAATGTGATGAATTGGGTTCTCCAAATTGTACTTATCACTGCTCGTCACAGGTTCCAATCTTCACTCATCCAATGAGGATTTTTACGTGACCAATATCTTGAGTTGTACAATTTACTGTCCTATTCAGGCAAAAAGTGGCTTCATCAGAAAATAGCATATGTTATTAAGAAAATTGGGATCTTCATCGCCCCCCTTGGTCACTGCTTCCTACGCAATGCAACCCGAAGTTACACAGTCATCACACACACACGTATCGTTTGGCACTACAACTCCGCAAACTGGGACGAAATGCGGCATTATTTTTCCTCATTTCCATGGGCGTCTGTCTGCTTCTCTCATCCTGACCCCTCTGATATCTCACAAAACGTCACCGAAATTATCCAAGCTGGCATGGAATTATTTATTCCACGTACACAGAAAACCTCTTCAGCCACTCAAAAGCTCGGGTTCTCTAAATCCTGTGACAAGGTCAGACTTGAAAAGGTCAAAGCTCACAAAACGCTTCTACACAATCCCAGCCAAGAAAACCGTCAACCATTTAACGACGCAAGAAGCCGCTATGTCCGCATTCTTTCTGAGGCAAAAAATTCGTTTAATAACCACATCAAAAACAAAGTCCTCTTAAGCTTGAACGGCGGCAAACTCTTCTGGACTCTTGCTAAATCTATTGGGAATAATTTCTGCAAGAGCACGTTCCCACCTCTTCTCCCAGGGGATGAAATTGTTTCTACCGCCCTGGTCAAGGCTGAACTTTTTGCTTCGTTGTTCGCCGGCAATTCTACTCTCAACCAACCTCCAAATGTTCAACCACCAACAGTTCCCAATGTCGCGGATAAAATGACGGATATCATTTTCAAAACTAAAAATGTACGAAAGATGTTCTCTTCTCTTAATACCAGGAAAGCCTCTGGCCTTGACGAGATCCCAGCAATTGTTCTCAAAAAATGCGCACCAGAACTTGCTCCTGTCCTGACTCGTCTGTTTCAGATATCTTACAATACAGGCATATTCCCTATTAACTGGAAAACTGCTCGAGTACAACCCATCCCCAAGAAAGGATCCAAAGCGCTTCCTAGCAACTACAGGCCTATTTATCTCCTTTCAGTCGTCTCTAAAGTGATGGAAAAGTATATAAACACCGAATTACTAAAATTTCTTGAAAAACACAGTCTAATCCACGACAGGCAGTATGGATTCCGTCAGCGCAGATCGACTGCCGACCTCCTTTACTTTGTCACCCATTCTTGGAACAAGTCTATGTAAATACACGGTGAATCCCAGATTGTCGCTCTAGACATATCCTAAGCATTCGACCAGGTCTGGCACGCAGCGTGGCTTAATAAACTTCCGGCCTATGGCCTACCACCAAAACTCTGTACCTGGGGAGCAAATTTCCTCTCCAACCGGAGCATTTCTTTTGTCGTGGATGGCCATTCCTCTAAACTGTATCCAATTAATGTAGGAGTTCCTCAAGGTTCAGATTTAGCCCCTACTTTGTTTCTTCTCCACATCAATGACCTCCTCTCTAGCACATGCAACCCAGTTCACAGTTGCGCGGACGACAGCACCCTCTACTCAAATATACAATATTCTAAGCCTGTCTCTTTAGCCCAATTAGATGAGGATCGCAGACTTATGGAGGGTTCTGTCTCCGTGGATCTCCAAAAAATATTAGACTGGGGAAGTAGAAATCTTGTACAATTCAACTCCACCAAATCTCTGTCTTGCTTTCTATTTCATAAGAGATACACCTGCCCTAGACCCATCACAATGAACAACTAAGTTATTCAAAGTAATGAGTCCTTTTCACTTGTTGGCAATTCTGTGGATAGAAATCTCAATTGGCACCAACATCAATTGCAGAAGCGGCTGCTAAGAAATTAGGTTTCCTCTTCCGGGCTCGCAAATACTTTTCACCAGCTAATCTCTATACCTTATATACTTCATAAATAAGGCCAAACCTCGAATACTGCTCCCACATCTGGGGTGCCGTTGCCGCTTCTACATTCGCTATACTGGACTCCATTCAGAAGAGAGTTATACGTCCCATCGGTGACCCTACCCTCACCCAAAGGCTACCATCCCTTGCCCACCGACGTGCCGTTGGTGACCTCTTTCTTTTATAGATATCTGCACGGGCACTGCTCAGAGGAGCTTTCTTCCATAGTTCCTCCACCTGCTGCCCCCAACAGATATACAAGGGGAACATAGCGAATGCACCCTTTTACTGCCCAGGTCACCACAGATAGCACATCTTGTTATTCCCGCTCTTTTGTCCCGAGGACTTCCAAGTTGTGGAATTCCTTGCCGGCACATGTTTTTCCTTCTCCTCCGAACCTCCAAACCTTCCAGAATAACCAAGCTGCCTCTTTCCTCCTTGTCGACACCCATTGTACGATAGTATTTAGGCTGTGAACCCTCGTGGTGTGTTGTTGAACCAAGTCGTATGTTGGCATGACAGCTCCAAATAACACAAAATGTTATAAAATAGAGACTATGTACAACAAACTAACAATCTTGTAAATCTCAGCCCTGGCCCATTTCTTCCCTAATATAGGGACAATGTATGTAAGGGTAGTATGTGCTGTGAGGCTGGCTACCATAGCCGTTTTACCTTATAGATGTTTTCTCGCTGGAATTAGTATACCGTACTGACGAGCTCTAATTAGAGCGTAACCGGGTTACGGTTCTAATTGTGGTGAGAATACATCTAGCCTTGGCTGCAAACATTTTAAATAGTAAAAGACTGAGGTTTGACACTGTGGCTGGAAACTGAAACAAACAGAAGAATCACCTCAAAAACCACAAAAATGTTTGTGGTGGGGTGATGGGGTGCTTCTAATTTTGTTTCATTTTAAATAATGAAGAAAAGTACTACCCATTCACATCATGCATTATTTTTCCTTTGCATAAACTGCATCTCCTGCGGAATATTTGTTTGAAAATCGACAATTTTGTCAAGGATTCTGGAGGATCTGTGTGTTAGTGAATTTTCTTAGGAAGAATTCATTGAAAATATACCCATCCAATTTTCGGAACTTTCTCCTTTTTTAAAGTCGGTTAAAAATAAGATTATCTCAAAAGTGGTGCATTAAGTCAATAATAAAGTTTATTTCTTTGGTCAACGCCATCCATGCACTCCACTGTATTTATCAAGGGAGGACTTATTATGTATCCTAAATGAGGAAACTTATACTTTTATATGTTTCTAAATTAGTCAAAGCAATTCTTATTATTTGATTTATTAAAACAAATATTGCAGGAATGTCATTCAAATAAATAAGCTACTCATTTATTTTGTGGAAACAAGGAAAAAATTCATTGACTAATCAATTCCCATGATACCCGCATACCTTTCATTAGAAATCATGGGTAGTAAATAGCGATAGATAGAAGATTGCTCATTTCTGTAAGATGAGTTAAGAACACTCGTTAATATTTAGAAAAAATAATTTTATACATTATAAAAATAGAAACATATAAATGAAATACCTAATGTATGTTTATATAAAATCTTATCAAGGTATTTTTCTCGATAATCATGCTTTTGGATAGATAATACAAACTTTATATGAGTGTTTTACTGGCTGCATACATACGTGCTTACCAAAGATTGATATAACTAATTTTCATCATTGCAGAAGATATTACTTATACTATATTGCCGAATTTTATTCAGTCTATTTTTATTCAAAATGAACTGAAAATGTTGCTTGAAATAAAATAAAAACTACCCTATTATGTTTGTTTTATTACCTACTACTGTTATAGAAAGCTGTATATAATTAAATAAAGGCTATTAATGCTAACTGATAACCCTTTTATTCTTAACTTAACAGTCCATTCTTGATTCGTACAATGATAATAATAATAATGATTGACACGGTTGACATCCTGTAAGGATAAGTCATCAACTTAGGACATGTATAACATCCTATCCTTTCTAAACTTAAATTTTAAATTGAAATATCAAAAAGTTCATAGTCTTTAAAACGTTCTGGTACTTTACACTGTCTTCTTGGCCTATTCTTGGTTGGTATCTGTTCCAGCCTCTGTGGATTGTTTTCCCTACTTTCTTCTTCCTGCAGCCTAAAACTTTCAGTATCTTCGTATGGTCTTCTTGGTATGTTCTCTGGTTCTATTCCCTCTGACTCCTTTTGGTTTGATAGAACTGTTTGATTTTCGGGTGTCACTATCTCCTTTTTGTTGTGATGACTATTGTTTGTAACTACAATTCTCTCTTGTTGTATGTCTGCCCTCCTTAATTCAGGCGTAGAATATTCAATACTTTTATGAGGTTTGATATGTATTCCGTCTCTGTGGTATTTGCTACCATTTACTTCTACTTCGTAATGTCTTCCATTAAATTTATCACTCACTTTCCCTGTATACCACAGCTTCTCTGTATCCGGTTTCATTTGTACATATACTTTCTGACCTATATCAAGCTCGGGTAGTTGTTTTGTCGATTTGTCATAGAATTTTTTGTTATGTTGCTTTTGATGTTCCAAAATTTTTGACATATTGTCAGGCATTACTGGAATATAATTTTCTGTCTTTGGTGGGATTGTCGTTCTTGTAAATCTTCCCATTAACCTTTGGACTGGGCTGTATCCTATCTTATTGGGAGTATTTCTCCAGTGGAGCAGAGCAAGCCAGACGTCTTCACCACATTCCTCTGCCTTCTTGATTAGTCGTTTTGCAATTTTTACAGCGGATTCTGCTTCCCGTTTCCTTTGTGATGGTAAGGAGCACTCACAGTATGTTTAAATTGGTATTTATTCGCAAATTCTTGCATTGATTTGTTTACAAAATTTGTGCCATTATCAGAGCAAACTATTTCAGGTATTCCATAACGTCCAAAGTTTTTCTTTAAGGCCGTAATGACAGATTTTGGTGTTAAATCTTTTAAAGTGCTAATCTCAAAATAATCTGAATAATGATCTACCATAACCAGAAATTTTTGCTGCTTGCTTTTATAGTTAGCAAAAAATACATCTAATGATATTATTTGCCATGGATAATCAGGAATCTTATGAGATAGCATCGGCAAGTTTTGCTGAGACTGACTGTATTTGGCACATACTGAGCAGTTTTGAATCCTATTTATAATATCATTTATCATA
This sequence comes from Tillus elongatus, assembly GCA_964006375.1. Classification (NCBI taxonomy): domain Eukaryota; kingdom Metazoa; phylum Arthropoda; class Insecta; order Coleoptera; family Cleridae; genus Tillus; species Tillus elongatus. The sequence continues at coordinate 31,096,229 of OZ023262.1, read as the reverse complement.
CCTGGCCAAAAGATATTTTGTTTCGCTAGATTCACAGAATACTCAGTACCATTATGACTCAAATGGACCCTGCTAATCATATCTTCTCTCAGATTATATGGTATCAAAATTCTGTCATCCTTGTATATCAGGCCGTTTTGTGTCGTCAGTTCATTACGATATTTGAAATATATTTTCACTTGATCAGGTGTATCACGGATATACTTAGGCCAACCATCGTTTATGTATTCTATTAGCTTTTGCAATGCATGATCCGTTTTAGTTTCCTGTTTTATTGTATTAAATCTATCATAAGTCATATCTATTTCACTATTTAATAAAATTTCACTAATAGACTTGAGAACGTATTCTTCCCTATTAATCTCATACACGTGAAATTTACCTATTTCACTCCCAAAATCTTTATCTTCTAAGTTTGCTTGTTGTCTCGAGAAAAAATCAGCTACAATATTGTCTTTTCCTGACACAAACTGAACATTTAAGTTATATCTCTGAAGTATCATGAGCATTAACTGTAAACGTTTTGCAAAAGGGGTTTTTGAAAGATTTTTATAAGTGGCTTATGATCAGTTTTAACGGTAACGTTAGGATTTCCAACAACAAACTGCTCAAATTTTGTGCATGCGAACACTATACACGGTTGACATCCTGTCAGGATAAGTCATTGTTGCCAACTTAGGACATGTATAACACCTACAGTCCCGGATGTTGGATTTTTTCGAGGCGGGGCAAAAACGTAAAACTGCCGCCCTCGCCAATCGTTCATTCCCCTTTAAGTTTTTCTACTAAGTTCTAATTTGACTCCACATCGTCAATACGTGTGGAAGTATGACATCGAACACAAAAATTTCAACGATTTTGTTTCGCTTAAACGACGTAAAAAGTGTTAAAACATATAGAAAACAGGATTTGGGAACGACATTTTTTTCGGTCTGTCTGTATGTCTGTCGCTTTGTAGCCACGATAACATTAGAACGAATTGAGATATCGTCTTCAAATTTGGTATACAGTTAGCACCCGACAAACGAACAGTTCGGATTGTTTTTGGGTGAAATCGCTCCAGGGGGTAGGGGATGAATGGAGGACATCAGTCACCGCCCCTCTTGGTCGCTCAGACCACGGCGTGGTCACTGCTTCCTGCGCTATGCAACCCGAGGTCACACAATCATCACACCCACGTATCGTTTGGCACTACAACTCCGCGAACTGGGAAGAAATGCGGGATTACTTTTCCTCATTTCCATGGGCGGCTGTCTGCTTCTCTGATCCTGACCCCTCTGATATCTCACAAAACGTCACCGAAATTATCCAAGCTGGCATGGAATTGTTTATTCCACGTACACAGAAAACCTCTTCAGCCACTCAAAAGTCATGGTTCTCTAAATCCTGTGACAAGGCCAGACTTGAAAAGGTCAACGCTCACAAAACGCTTCTGCACAGTACCAGTCAAGAAAACCGTCAAGCATTTAATGACTCAAGAAACCGCTATGCCCGCATTCTTTGAGGCAAAAAATGAATTTAATAACCACATCGAAAATAAAGTCCTCTCAAGCCCCAACGGCAGCAAACCTTTCTGGACTCTTGCTAAATCTATTGGGAATAATTTCTGCAAGAGCACGTTGCCACCCCTTGTTTCAGGGGAAGAAATTGTTTCTACCGCCCTGGCAAGGCTGAACTTTTTGCCTCGTTTTTGGCCGGCAATTCTACTCTCAAATGTTCAGCCACCAACAAACCCCCAGTCGCGCATTAAATGACGGATATCATTTTCAAAACTAAAGGGGTAGGAAAGATGATCTATTCTCTTAATACCAGGACAGCCTCTGGCCTTGACGAGATCCCAGCAATTGTTCTCAAAAAATGCGCACCAGAACTTGCTCATGTCCTGACTCGTCTGTTTCAGACATCTTACAATAAAGGCATATTCCCTAGTAACTGGGAAACTGCTCGAGTACAACCCATCCCCAAGAAAGGATCCAAAGCGCTTTCTAGCAACTACAGGCCTATTTATCTCCTTTCAGTCGTCTCTAAAGTGATGGAAAAGTATATAAACACCGAATTACTAAAATTTCTTGTAAAACACAGTCTAATCCACGACAGGCAGTATGGATTCCGTCAGCGCAGATCGACTGCCGACCTCCTTTCCTTTGTCACCCATTCTTGGAACAAGTCTATGGAACTACACGGTGAATCCCAGATTAGACATATCGAAAGCATTTGACCAGGTCTGGCACGCAGCGCTGCTTAATAAACTTCCGGCCTATGGCCTACCATCAAAACTCCGTACCTGGACAGCAAATTTCCTCTCCAACCGGAGCATTTCTGTTGTCGTGGATGGCCATTCCTCCAAACTGTATCCAATTAATGCAGAAGTTACTCAAGGTTCAGTTTTAGCCCCTACTTTGTTTCTTCTCCACATCAATGACCTCTTCTCTAGTACATCCAACCCAGTTCACAGTTACGCGGACGACAGCACCCTTCACTCAAATATACAATATTCTAAGCCTGTCTCTTTAGCCCAATTAGATGAAGATCGCAGACTCATGGAGGGTTCTGTCTCCGTGGATCTCCAAAAAATAGTACACTGGGGATGTAGAAATCTAGTACAATTCAACCACACCAAATCTCAGTCTTGCTTTCTTTCTCATAAGAGATACACCAGCCCTAGACCCATCACAATGAACAACCAACTTATTCAAAGTAATGAGACCTTTTCTCTTGTTAGCATTTCTGTGGGTCGAAATCTCAATTGGCACCCACATGTCACATCAATTGCAGAAGCGACTGCTAAGAAATTAGGATTTCTCTTCCGGGCTTGCAAATACTTTTCATCAGCTAATCTCTTTACCTTATATACTTCACAAATAAGGCCAAACCTCGGATACTGCTCCCACATCTAGGGTGTAGCTGGCGCTTCTACACTCGCTATCCTGGACTCCATTCAAAAGAGAGCTATACGTCTCATCGGTGACCCCACCCTCACCCAAAGGCTACCATATCTTTCCCACCGACGTGCCATTGGTGACCTCTCTCTCTCTCTCTGTTTTATAGATATCTGCACGGGCACTGCTCAGAGCTTTCTTCCATAGTTCCTCCACCTGCTGCCCCCAACAGATATACCAGGGGAACAGAGAGAATGCACCCTTTTACTGTCCAGGTCACCAGATATAGAACATCTTGTTATGCCCGCTCTTTTGTCGCGAGGACTTCCAAGTTGTGGAATTCCTTGCGGGCACATGTTTTTCCTTCTCCTCCGAACCTCCAAACCTTCACGTCCTGAATCAACAAGTTGGCTCTTTCCTCCTTGTCGACACCCACGGTACGATAGTATTTAGGCTGTAAGCTCTCGTGGTGTGTTGTTGAAATAAAAAAACCAAATCACCACAGCACAAAAAAAAACTAACGGTCGTTTCACTATCATAGTTAGTGTCATCAGAAAATACAGTTTTACAGGAAACATATATTTTGTATAAGTAAACCTATACCTATACAGGGTGTCTCACGTAGACCTTCCATTAGCCGTTTCTGGAGTAGGGCTCATAATTGAATTCTGCAAATTCACGCACGTGTGTTGCTTAAAATTTCCAGTTCACTGAAAATATTGAGGTTACTATGGAACTTTCGGTTATACGGAAAGTAGACGTCAACCTTCATATTTCAAATAGAAGTTGTTGTTTTTTATTACGTATCTAGATTACTCGTAAATTTTATAGTAGGTTTTGTTAACATGTTATGTCATTTTTCTCAACCATTTTCGAGATATTTGACTTTTTTTCAGGAATTTCTAAAAAAAAACATTGTCAAATTTACACACCTGTATCTCTCTTACTTTTCAACCTTAAGAGTTGAAATTTTAAAGTGAAAATTCTAAAATACCACAAAATATTTGGAATTTACTAAAGCTAGTACAAGTTAGACAGGGTGTCCGAAATAGACCGGTCAATCGTTACAATTTTAAAGCCTAAAATTCTCTTATTTTAAATAGAACACCCTATATTTTATGACGTTAGTTCATGTACTTTTTATTGTTCTTTCGATTGGTATCAGCATTCCCTATACCTAAGTCCTACCGATTTGACGATATTTCAACATTATTTGCGATAAGAAATAATTATTAGTCACTTTATCAGGTTGCCTATGAGATGAAAATTGTAAACGTCATCTTCCGACCTAAGTAAAATATGCGACGACTTTTGAATATAACTTTTATTTACGAGGAGTACAATCGAATTAGTAACAGAAGATGTCTTGTGGTTGCGAAGATATTTCCACATAAACACAGATCAACTCGTTACATGATCAGAATACTACTAAAAAATTTCTAAGAATGGAGTGTAAATTAAAAATAGTGATAATAATAATGGTCCTCTTATATTGTTTACAGTTTAAAATCAGTTCTGTTAGCTACTGTATCTCAAGCTGTACTACATCTCCTCAAAATCTTCTTAATTTAGAGAGATAACATTATAAGATGAAGCTGTAGGCCTGCTTAAACTGTAATCATTTTCACCTATCCTTCCAAGTTTCTTTGATCATATCAGCGGCCTTTTCTCCTATCATAATAATAACAGCATTTGTATGCCCTGCTACCACATTCGGCATTACAGATCCATCTACAACCCTAAGTCTGTTTATCCCATACACCCTGAGCTGAGGGTCCACTACAGCGTCTGGGTCAGTTGAGGGACCCATCTTACACGTGCCCACCTGGTGACCGAGAGTAGTTGCTACCTGACGTATTGAGCACGCCCAGTAGGGGTCTGATCCAAATGGTAGATGTTCACAACCAGGAAATGGCACCTTGTGTAGTTTGGTGTTGTAGCGTTTAAAATGAGACGACTCTGTGATCTTGATAGCCTGGAAAAAATGTATAGGTATGTAAATAAGATAAGGTAAACAGCTTAGTAACCTAACTTTATACAATTACAAACGATAGCATGTTTTAGGAATTACTATTTGGCGAAACAACAAAGGATACTTATTACAAAGACACATTGATCAACTATGTTCAAGAGCACTAGGAAAACTCAAGAAACTCCCGATGGCGGTGTCTTCCGAAGCAGATGTGGCTACAAATCGTGGAGACAAACCTATTACTGGAAATGAGCCTACTGATTTGTAAATAGAGATCCTAAGTAGCACATAAAAATACATTATGGTGGAGTGAAATAAAGCAAACCATTTTTGTAAGTATTATTTCTCCTATACATAGATATTGTTGGAGAAACATAATTGGTACGCCCCTGTTTCTTTTACTTTTAATCGGTTGATCTATCCTTTAAGTTTCTACCTGGAATTAGTTATCTCTGGATTTCACAATCCTTTTCAATTTGCTGGTAATCTTTATCCTCTAGTCTTCTCTATCGCATTCCGTTTACGCGTGAATAAAGCCATACAAAAAATACTTATATACCGTTAGGTCCTTTCCTGTAAATAGCTTTAGCTGGCTTTGACGTGTTCTTAAAATGTACCCAGTGGATTTCTTCACTAGGAATAATTCTTTCACCTAGTTGGCCATTCTGCATTACTGACATTATATTATGTCAAGTACGTCAATCAGCGTTACGTGAAATCTCGATAAAAGCAAGCCTTTAGCAAAGCACAGCTCAGTTCTACGATCGATCTCCTCTTCTTAGCTTCTTGGGACTCCGAGTTCCAAATCTTCCACTTAAACACCGCTCAGTTCTACAGTGCAGTTCGACTACGAATCTCATCTTCTAAGCCTCTTGGGACTTCTAAGATCCCAATATTCTACTTAAAGACCGCTCGTGTGATTAAGCCAGTTCAGTTCATGTTCCAATCTTTCTACAGAAATTCCGTTCGTACAGTGAACCGTGAAAAGTCAGGGTTTTCTTCTAAATTAGAAAGTATGCGCGCAGTTGAATAAATGCAATAACAAGTAGCTAATAAGATTGTGAAATCTCCTGAGTAACCTATTAAATCAAGTGTAAAACCGCAAATTGTAAATAAGTGTTAAGTTCAAAGTGTATATAGTAACAATACAACATATATAAATATAATAAGTGTATTATTGAAATCTTCTGGAATCCAGTGCACCTAAAGTTATAAATACTGTCCACATCTTCAACATATTCTTCTTCCAACGCTAATTAGCAAAGCCGACTAGTTAACGAGGGTGAGATCAATCCACCTGCAAAACATTGGGGAAAGAAAACAAGCTCTTTCTCCCCTAGATATATAGGGCTTTATCAGCTCAAGAACATCAGGTACATACATAAAAACCAACCAATTGTTATGGAGCAGGTCAGAAGACAACAATAAATTTACAATTATGTCCTATGGAAATATGTCATACTTTAGTAACATTAGGCCTAAAATATATCAAACAGATAAAATACAACACTACTGGTATACTATACCTTCGTATCAAAACTATTATTATCAATACAATTGTGAAAATCAATAATATAAACATGTTAATTACACAATTCCACAAAAATATAAACACAACGTTATAAATAACATGAAAAATATGTAAAAATAAACTACAAAAAACAATCAGACAAGCATGGCAAGATAAACCAGTCCCAATTCAACCAAATACAAGAGGTGTCAAATCACCATTTAAAAATTTATCTAAACTATACAAGGCTACATCAACTAAATACTTCTTAAGTTTATTCTTCAGGATTTTTATTGGCAAACGTTTTATTGAAAAGAGTGGACTCAGAAAGTGCGTTATGGTAGTGAGTTTTTATAAAAATGCTTTTAATAGCAGATATGTATATTTTAATGAAAGCAGGCATTACATTTGGTTACTAATATAGCCTATATAGTGGAAACAATGTACCATATTTCATCAAATTAGGTTTATTGTTTGAAAAAGTACAAAATTTTTCTAAAATGAACTTAAGATGTACCCGAAAAAACTGATCTTGTATAATAATGGCAATATTTAGTTTTATCGTAGAAATGCGTCACCCTGTATATATGGAAACAGATAAAAACTGAAACTAACACCGCATGTGGGTTCTAGGGGTCCTAGTTCGCGCTCATTCAAAGAAATATTTTCAAAATCCAGTCCAAAGTCTCGATCTCCTCAGTAGAGAAATTTCTCTACGAAAATTCGTTAAAAATTATAGAAATTATAGAAATCTTGAACCATAGTGACACTTATTTAAACGCACCGTGGGTACTATATTAAAGAAAAATAACATAATGAGCTACGGGGATAACTACAAATTTGTTATAAAAACCTTTTTTGTTGTTTATTGTTTGCAAAAACTGGTTGAGTGGACTAAAACAAAACCATCCAAACAATTAATAAGGAAAAATACCTGCCGTATTTATAATTTGGCAAATACATTCCCTTTGTAAATAGTTTTTTTTTTCTGAAAAACTTTTGTAGCTTTAATGAAATTTGTAACACAATTTTTTGAAGGGACATTCAATACTTACATATTATATCTGAGACCAAGTATTAATTTTTTAGCTCCATATAAAATATAATTTTTTTCAAATAATCGCTAACTGGGACTCTAAAATCAAGGTCCACTTAAATTTAAAGAATTAGTTTTAATAGTATATCTTACTAATAGTGTACAATTCTTATGAAAATTCACTACTATAACGCAGGGAGGAATGTAGCACCTTGGGAAACCAACATTGATCGATACTATAACGCACTTGCTGCGTTTCGAAATTTCTTATCTACATGGGTGTACTTTTTTTTTTCAATTTCAATTACACATTAGGTGCATAATTTCAATTTTACGTACTTTTTTTAGCAAATTTTCGTATAAAAAGTTATTGTAAAAAAAAACTGCAAATTCACGTGAAAAAATGTTTTCGATTTTTGTGAAAAACGGTTTGTATAGTAAATTTTCGTGTAACTTTTTTTAGGTATTTTAGTAAAAAGATTTTTATGTAATTTTTTTGCAAGATTACTTGGCCAATTTTTGTAAAAATGGTGTATTTTAATGAAACATCTTTTTTCAAATTGTCATGTAAACATTTTTTATTTCTGTCAAAAAGTTTTCTGTGAATAATTATATCTTGGCTGGTGTAGTTTTTGTGTAAATTGCTTGGGTAGGTTCGTTGGCCAGTAAAGTCAGACCAGTTTTTTAATCAAATTTTAAATATATGTTTAGCAAATTTAGGTACTTTTTCAAATCAAAAGTTAGTTGGATGAAATACGGTGCATTGTCTCTACTATTGCAACACACGACAAGTCACAGATAGAGGGCTGTCAGGACATTATTTATTTTTTAAGTAAACAAACACATATTTATCGACACTCACCGCTTTAGTTGATATCAGAGAAGGACGTGCTTGTAGTTTCTAAACCTGTGCAATAAGTGTAAGTGTCCAGCTCAACCTTGTCTAATCTAAATCCCCCATTTAAATCACGACTTGCTCGATATTCTAAATATCATTTAAATATGGTACTAAAACAACTATCTTTATATGTATACAATTGCAGCAACTCACTACTAAAGCATACCATGTCAGTATTAATACAAAAGGGTCCTGCTTTGCTCCCGCTATTACCTTAGGCCTAAGGTAGCGCGGCCTGGGTACAGCAGACCAGGCACGCTGTCCATATGTACCCGCAACTTTACATACCCAGAGGTCATGGCACCTTACAGACCAATCCAGGTCTTAAATTTATGTGCCCCGCCCGGGGGGTCCTCCACTTGACTCCTGCCGGGCAGACAAAGCAGATCCGAGACCCGATCACTATAAATACGTGAGACAGTCTAATTAGTAACCATAACTACAGCACACGTGGCTCTTAATATAATTTCTAAATATCTAGCAATTGTCAGTAAATATTTAGTCCTCCTGTATAATAACCAACTCAGGTATATTCTCCTAATAATTACTGCTATCTGAATTATATTATTATCTATAATGAACCAAGACACTAAGCGAGTAGGTACTCACCTAAACTGCAAAATTCAGTTATCACACAAACTAATATGCACTATATTAACTATAATTAATCTTTACTATAAAATGCACTACGAACAAGCCGTTCCTAACAGACTCTCTTTCAACTCTAGTTTCAGATGCATTAAACCTTTCAGTTTCTTTATGTTATCTACGCATAGAGATTAGGTGGTTGATAGACCCTTAACACACTTAAGTTTCCCGGCGTTCGCAGTGTCGTTAAGTATCATACAAACTATCATATGGTACAGTTTCTACTAAAGATTATGTTTAAAACTTACGTTACACTATAACAGTTATAATATCTACTAAATTTAATGCATTTCTTATAAACATATTTAACATTAGAAACAGTTCTATGGAAATCCGCTACCATAACGCACTTGCTGCGTCCAGACTTTTTGTCTTATAACTTACAGGCCTAAATTTAAAATTTACATGGTTCACTTTGTATAATACAAACATTCGTACAAAATTTGGTTGCCCTTACTTTGTTATTTCCGGAGATATAGAAATTTTCCAAAAAGACAACACATTTTCTTTATACCCGTTCAAAGTTTTTTGCAGAAAATTTTTTAAACGAAGTTATTGAATTTATCCGTTACTATATTTCTACAGTGTATATAGGGTGGCGTATTGAAAACGAAAGAGACCGATTTGCGTCCAGAGAAATTTTTTTAAGAAACGCTGAAACAAGTCAATTTTAATATTGAGGGGGACATTATATTTTAAATAGGGAAAATGGGTCGGGTGTTACATCATCTGAAAGCTCTTTCTTTTCTGAATTCAGCACACTAATTTTTTTGGAAGTTTTATCAACTCGTTTAAAAATTATTCACAGTTGAAGATGCAAAAACGCAACAGTCCATCGTCATAATTGTCGTTATTGGGCAGATAATAATCCAAGAAAATTTCACGAAGTCCACACTCAAACTCCACAGAAATTGAATGTCTGGACTGGCATTTTTGGAGACCGTTTAATCGGACGTATTTTTCTTGATGGCAATTTGAGTGGCGAAACGTTTTTGGAGTTACTCGAAGATATCGATATCGTTTACCCTCTACTAATTGACATTGTTGAAAATGATGATAGCTATCAAGAAAATCAATTAGTGTTTCAAGAAGATGGAGCTCCTCCGCATTTTTCACAACGTGCTAAGAAGTTTTTGAACAGAGAGTTTCCAGGACAATGGGTTGGGCGTAGAGGTGCTATTAAGTGGCCCCCTAGATCACCGGATTTAACTCCTTTAGACTTCCTTATATGGGGCCATTTAAAGAGTAGAATTTACGCAACAGAACCGGAGTCTCTGGAAGAATTACGACGCATTGTTAAAAAATGCCGTCTAATAACTCCACAAATGCTCTCGAATGTCAGAGCTCGTTTTGAACAAAATTTGTACATTTGTATGGAAGCTGGTGGTCAACAATTTGAACACTTACTTAACTGAATAAACATTTTTGAACGTTTGGGCTTGTTCTTTAGTTTTCTTAACGAAAAATTGATTAATTAGTGCTTTTCTTATCACAATGAATGAAATACGTTCTTGCAACTCCAACTGTGAATAATTTTTAAACGAGTTGATAAAACTTCCAAAAAAATTTGTGTGCTGAATTCAGAAAAGAAAGAGATGATGTAACACTAGATTTATGTTCCCTATTTAAAACATAAGGGTTGTTATCACCACCTTTAAGGGGTTGATGTGACAAAGTTGAGTTTTATGTCAAAACATGTCCCCCTCAATATTGAAATTGACGTGCTTCAGCATTTGTTTAAAAAAATAATTCTCTGGACGCAAATCGGTCTGTTTCGTTTTCAATGCGCCACCCTGTATATAAACATATAAAAATTCACTAAAGAGGAAAATGATATAATAACGAATCTAATAATAATTATAACTGCCTTAATTCCACAAAACAGTATAGCTTACAATGTCTCCTAAACACATAGTCTACGCCTTCCGCAAAAAATGTGACCACTTAGTCGTAACAAGTATGTAATTTGTCTTGAATGCATGATCATTGTAAACACATAGTGTTTATAAATTTATGCTAATTAAGGAGCGCACGTAAGTGTAAATTGTTTGGTGATAATGGCATCTTAAAAAAATAACATGTGTATTTAGCGTATCAAGAAATGACAGTACACGACACTATATTGCCTTCATTAGTCAGTGTTCGTTTCTTAATGACATTGAATACTATGATTTAGTTACAAGACTATCATTATATATATACCAACGTGAAACTAGTAGTTCAAGTATATCACAATTACGCGACATTCCCTATTATAATCAGTTATGTTAGACATTAAAATATTTCAAATAATATTAATTTATTCAGAATTAATATAATTACTGAAGATCACATGCCAACAACTCAACAACTCATAATCTAGTGATGGGTTGTTATTTAACAGTCTGTTATATTTTAACTGTTGTCGAGCCGCAACAGTAACAACCTGTTATGGATATAAACAAGTAACAGGTACAGTGGAGGGGATGCTGTTGCGCTTTACACTAGAACTCGGAGTCGTATCTGTTTCTGTTGTCGTATCTGTTTCTGTTGCACTGCTACGATGAAGCAACTTCTGTTTTCATCCGCAACTGTTAACAGGATGAATGGACATGAGACTGGGAATGGGGTATAGAGCGGACTTTACTTCATAACATAATACTGTTTTCATCCGCAACTGTTATAACAGGATGAATGGACATGAGACTGGGAATGGGGTATAGAGTATAGAGCGGACTTTACTTCATAACATACTACTTTATACTAGTGTGCTCACAGCTTTGGGAACGTAGGGTCGTCGGTACAATGAAACTGTTAAATTTTGACAGGTTGTTGATTCACACAAAACACACACATATATTTACAATTTATAAACAAACACAAAATATGAAAAATGTAAATAAAATCAACGATGTTTCTTTTTTTCTTTGAGAAAAATTGTCTTACACTAAAAAAAATACTTTTCTAACAAAACACTTTCAAAGTTCTGAGTTTTTGTTGATGAACATTATTTGACTGACTTTGGTCGACGAAAGTCTGTTACGTTACTGATATGTATACAAATGTACAGTTATGCTTTAACATGAGTCCTTAGGTATTATATTATATTAGGTAGTTTCTTTGCTCATTCTTCTTTGCTTTATGTAACTAATAAATCAATATTCCTTTTTACTTTTCACTTTGGAAATCTACGAAATGGGTCCGATTTTAAACATCTTTTTTTTATTACTACTGCAAAATAAAAAATCGCTGAAACTTAAAAAATCTCAGAAACAGTACCAATTTTAATGAAATTATAAAAATATTCCCTGTACCCGGTGTAGTTGAAACCAGACACACTTCGCCCTATAGGTAGAAAGAAAAAAATTAGTTTTAATTTTATTTATTTTTTTATTTTTTTTTTGCTTACAATAATTCATGTATTTCATAAGTCTCATTTTCAAGGAAAAGATGGCTATAGAGGTTTTCAAGCTCATTGATTAACTAATACTTAATTGGTAAAGAATATTCGAAAGAAATTCTGCATTGTTGAATTTTTTACCAAATTATTATTAGTGATGAATACCCAAAAAAAAAAACTCCATCATTTTTTTTTATAAAAAATTAATTAATTGTTTTAAACATAATACAAGAATATTTTTTATTTTAAACATTTCCCAACTACACCACCGGACGGGTTCAGCTACTGTTACTACGTCTACGTGGAATTCTTAATAATTCATAATACATACTGTTATTTCATCCTGTTATATTTAACTGTTATTTCTAAATAACAGTAACAGTTGCGACTTGTTACAGCAATATAACAGTTTTTCCCATCACTATCATAATCATTTAACTGAAATGTTCATCTTCAGTACAGCCGGGTATCCCCCTTCATCCTTGCCCTTCTTACAAATCGTCACTCAGCCTGTTTACTAGTGATGGGAAAAACTGTTATATTGGTTTAACAGGTCGCACCTGTTACTGTTAGTTAGAAATAACAGTTAAATATAACAGGTTGAAAATAACAGTATGATCTATGAATTATTAAGAATTCCACGTAGACGTAGTAACAGTAGCTGAACCCGTCCGGTGGTGTAGTTGGGTAATGTTTAAAATAAAAAATATTCTTGTATTATGTTTAAAACAATTAATAAATTTTTTATTAAAAAAATGATGGAGGTTTTTTTTGGGTATTCATCACTAATAATAATTTGGTAAAAAATTCAACAATGCAGAATTTCTTTCGAATTTTCTTAACTAATTAAGTATTAGTTAAGCATTGAGCTTGAAAACCTCTATAGCCATCTTTTCCTTGAAAATGAGAGCTATATGAAATAAATGAATTATTGTAAGCAAAAAATAAAATAAATAATGTTTTTTAAATTAAAACTAATTTTTTTCTCTCTACCTATAGGGCGAAGTGTGTCTGGTTTCAACTATACCGGGTACAGGGAATATTTTTATAATTTCATTAAAATTGGTACTGTTTCTGAGATTTTTTAAGTTTCAGCGATTTTTTATTTTGCAGTAGTAATAAAAAAAAGATGTTTAAAATCGGACCTATTTCTTAGATTTCCAAAGGGAAAAGTAAAAAGGAATATTGATTTATTAGTTACATAAGGCAAAGAAGAATGAGCAAAAAACTACCTAATATAATATAATACCTAAGGACTCACGTTAAAGCATAACTGTACGTTTGTATATCAGTTTTTTCTTAAAACAAAAATGCCATCAGCATATCGAGTTATCTAATGAAGATTGAGTTTACGTCAACGACTATGTGATTATTTTTTTATATACGCGGTGACCTGATTTTATTTTTACAGTGATATAGTTCATTTTTAATAATTTTCACTTGCTACATATACAGCCTTTTTATTTACATTTTTCATATTTTGTGTTTGTTTATAAATTGTAAATATATGTGTGTGTCTTGTGTGAATCAACAACCTGTCAAAATTTAACAGTTTCATTGTACCGACGACCCTACGTTCCCAAAGCTGTGAGCACACTAGTATAAAGTAGTATGTTATGAAGTAAAGTCCGCTCTATACTCTATACCCCATTCCTAGTCTCATGTCCATTCATCCTGTTATAACAGTTGCGGATGAAAACAGTATTATGTTATGAAGTAAAGTCCGCTCTATACCCCATTCCCAGTCTCATGTCCATTCATCCTGTTATAACAGTTGCGGATGAAAACAGAAGTTGCTTCATCGTAGCAGTGCAACAGAAACAGATACGACAACAGAAACAGATACGACTCCGAGTTCTAGTGTAAAGCGCAACAGCATCCCCTCCACTGTACCTGTTATTTGTATATATTCATAACAGGTTGTTACTGTTGCGACTCGACAACAGTTAAAATATAACAGACTGTTAAATAACAACCCATCACTACTGTTTACTTAAACCATACGCCAACTACGTTTGGATACTCAGACAACCAGTGTCGGCGCACTTATAAGATTGCCAAACTGTTATTTTTAATAACTAGCAATCTTACAGTTACATCAAAGGAAAGTGACAATTAAACAAATGCTAAATTCAATAATTAAATGTTAAATTAATAATTAATATAATATAACATGTTGTTGTCGTTATACGGGGTTGGGGATAGCTTTCACCGAAAACACAAGTATATGAGGGTAACAAATATAATAAGAAACTTTAACAAAAACAAGGAAATAACAAGTTGTGTAAATGTCTATATAGGGTGGCGCATTGAAAACGAATCAGACCGATTTGCGTCCAGATAATTTTTTTTAAGAAACGCTGAAACACATCTATTTTAATATTGAGGCGGACATGTTTTGACATAACACTCAACTTTGTCACATCAACCCCTTAAGGGTGGTGGTAACAACCCTATATTTTAAATAGGGAACATGGGTCCAGTGTTACATCATTTCAAAGCTATTTCTTTTCTGAATTCAGCACACTAATTTTTTTTGATGTTTTATCAACTCAAATTATTCACAGTTGAAAATGCAAAAACGCATTTCACTCATTCCGATAAGAAATGTGCTGATAGTCAATGTTTGTTGGTTTGTAAACAACAAATTGACTATCGGAATATTTCTTATCGGAATGAGAGAAATGAGGTTTATCATTTCAGTTTATCGGTCGGTTTGATACTTGATAGTACTACCGAAAATTAGTTTCACAATGGTGTATTCTGTAGAAGAAAGAGTTGAAATAATTACCCTTTTTTCAAAAACGATGACTGTGCCAACCGTACCGCACATTTGTTTAATGAACAACATCCGAACAGACATGGTAAAAGAAAATACATTTTGGAGTTAGTTGCAAAGTTTCGACAAAGTGGTTCAGTAGCCAACAAAAAACGGGATCATAAACGTGAATTTCCGGTTAGAAATGAGACTACTGAGATTGAAGTTTTAGGACAAATTGCTGCAGACCCAACTTTGAGCACGAGAAAATTGGCCACTGTTTCAAACATCAAAAGAAGAACTATTCAGCGAATATTGAAGCATCATAAATTTCACCCGTATAAAATTTATCTTGTACAATAACTAAATGAAGATGATTTTGATCGGTGGCTGGAGTTTAGTGAAGTTATGACTGCACGAATAGCTGATAACGGGAACTTTCTGTTCAATATCTGTTTTCCAGACGAGTGTACGTTTTTGTTAAACTCTACAGTCAATCGTCATAATTGTCACGATGTCCACACTCAAACTCCACAGAAATTGAAATCTGGACTGGCATTTTTGGAGACCTTTTAATCGGACCAATTTTTCTTGATGGCAATTTGAGTGGCGAAACGTATTTGGAGTTACTAGAAGATATCGTTTACCCTCTACTAATTGACATTGTTGAAAATGATGATCGCTATGAAGAAAATCAATTAGTGTTTTAACAAGATGGAGCTCCTCCGCATTTTTCACAACGTGTTAGGGAGTTTTTGAACAGAGAGTTTCCAGGACAATGGATTGGGCGTAGAGGTGTTATTGAGTGGCCTCCTAGATTACCGAATTTAACTCCTTTAGACTTCTTTCTATGGGGCCCTTTAGAGAGTAGAATTTACGCAACAGAACCGGAGTCTCTAGAAGAATTACGACGACGCATTGTTGAAGAATGATACAATAGAACGGCCACTAGATGAAGGTAACTTCGCCTTTAAACATGACATTATACAGGGTGATGATAAAGTTTGAAGCATAATTCATAAATGCGTTGTTTAATTTTTTCAAGAAAAACGCTAGGACAGATGAATTTTACCTTTTCAAGTGCCAACCTATGACGTACAAATTACATGTAGGACGTCACATATTTCTGAATGGTGTCGTCATCATAAGTTTTTAAAAGAAAATCATATTTTTTGCTGTTAGTGAATTTAAAAAAAATTCTCTAATGAAGATATCCGACTTTTGAATTTTGAAAAAAATTCTTCAAATGAGCGCTAATTAAGCTCCTTAGAACACATATCCGTGGTCAGTTTCAGTTTATCTATATATATATATATATATATATATATATATATATATATATATATATATATATATATATATATATATATATATATATATATGTATACGACGACGCATTGTTGAAGAATGATATAACAGAACGGCCACTAGATGAAGATAACTTCGCCTTTAAACATGACATTATACAGGGTGATGATAAAGTTTAAAGCATAATTCATAAATGCGTTGTTTAATTTTTTCAAGAAAAACGCTAGGACAGGTGAATTTTACCTTTTCAAGTGCCAACTTATGACGTACAAATTACATGTAGGACGTCACATATTTCTGAATGGTGACGTCATCATAAGTTTTTAAAAGAAAATCATATTTTTTGCTGTTAGTGAATTTAAAAAAAAATCACTAATGAAGATATCTGACTTTTGAATTTTGAAAAAAATTCTTCAAATGAGCGCTAAGTAAGCTCCTTAGAACAATTATCCGTTGTCAGTTTCACTTTATATATATATATATATATATATATATATATATATATATATATATATATATATATATATATATATATATATATATATATATATATATATATATATATATATATAAAGTTTGTTAGTCGAGAAAGTCGGTTCAGGTTTTCCCGGAAAATTTTGTGTTTTCTTTCGAAAAAAAAAATTACATTCCGGAAATATCAAAGTAAGGGCAAGCAAATTTTGTACACGGGTTTATATCATTACGTACCAAAATTTAGCTCTGTAACTTAAAAGGAGTGCGTATCTTTCGACCGACAGCGCCTGCGTGTATGCAACCCCTGCATACACCAATTCATTCGTGGCGTATCGTTGGGCCGACAGTGCGTTGGGCCGACACATCGTAAAGTCGACACTACAATAGAGCGCCGATTGATCGAGAATACCGCTTTTTTCAGAATTTGTCTGGCCGACTGGCTCTAATATTGATCTCTGCTTCATATTTAGTTGCAAAACATGACATATAAGCGAAATTGAAATAAAAATGCCAATTTATATGCGCGCGGGGCAATACACACTCTTTATATGTCTAAGAAGGCTTGTATTGTGTGCGCGCGCGCGTCTGAAATTGTCGCTCTGACATGGGTCGCTAATAATTCGCTTTTTTGTTTGTTGTTTTTTCCATTTAGCGTTTAGAAAGGTAAATGGCGTGGCACTAATAATTTAATATGGTTTAAGTGGTAGAGCATCGGATACTACGATATCGGACTGAACTTCTCCCTAAGATTTGTTTTGTTTTAGTGGATAAGCAAATAGTTTACTTATTGTATGACACATGTGAAAAAGGTTAAAACAAATAAAGGAATTATTATTATTATTATTAATTATTAGTTACTAACATTTCATAAAAATAAAAATAAATTCTTTCAACGCAAACTAAAAAAAAATTCTGGCAAAACTTACTAAATATATTTTACACGAATATTTGCTGGAAAAAATACATGAAACTCGGATTATATGCCTATAACCTGTAAATAAACTAAACAAATAAAAAGTCTCGACGCAGCAAGTGCGTTATGGTAGTGAATTTTCATAGAAATGATCTGGCACTAAATATTTTTTATAACTTTTTTTCCTTTTAATATAGAAATATAAATTTTGGTATGTAGTTTCCTTTTAATATCATAAACTTACGTACAAAATTTGGTTACCATAGCTTTTATATTTTTTTAAATAAAATTTTTTTCACGAAAGAAAACCCAAAATTTTCCCGGAAAACCTAGTCCGATTTTCCTGGCTAAGGAACTTATCTAAGCCACTTACAAAAGAAAGGTACATGCTAAATTTTATCAAAATCGGTCTATTATTTTTTGAGTTATCGGTGTGACACACACACACACACACACACACACACACATATATATATATATATATATATATATATATATATATATATATATATATATATATATATATATATATATATATATATATATATATATATATAAACATATAAAAATTGAAACAGACCCGTTCTAGGGGTCCTAGATCGCTCTCATTTGGAGAAATTTTTTCAAAATTCAAAAGTCGGGATTAGTGCATTTTTTCTACGAAAATTCACTAAAATCTAAAGTTATTTATTCTAACTTCACAAAAATTTTAATCGTGGAAGTAGCGAACAAATGCTCATACCTTTATGCCACACGGTGTCAGAAAGAAGAACAATTTTTAAGTCTGTCACTTTAGTGTTTCATTTGACATTTGTGATAACATGGAAAAGCCTGGACGCAGCGAGTGCGTTATGGTAGTGAAATTTCATAGAAATGATCTGGCACAAAATATTTTTCTATAACTTTTTTTCTTGTAACATAGAAATCCAAATTTTGGTGTATAGTTCACTTACTTACTTTATGTTGTTAACTTACCTACCAAATTTGGTTATCATAGCTTTTTTATTTTTTAAGATAAAATTTTTTTTTGAATTAAAACTCATAATTTTTCTGGAAAACCCCGTCCGATTTTCCTCATTAACGAACTCATCTAAGACATTTACAAAAGGAAGGTACATGCCAAATTTTATCAAAATCGGCTTATTATTTTTTGAGATAAATTTTTTTTTCAAATAAAAACTCAAAATTTTCCCGTAAAACTTCGTCTGATTTTTCTGATTAACGAACTTATTCAAGCCATTTACAAAAGGAACGTACACGCCAAATTTTATCAAAATCGGCTCATTATTTTTGAGATAAAAATTTGTTTCGAATGAAAACTCAAAATTTTCCCAGAAAACCTTGTCCGATTTTCCTGACTAACGAACTTATCCAATCAATTTACAAAAGGAAGGTACGTGCCAAATTTTATCAAAATCGGCCCATTATTTTTTGAGTTATCGGTGTAATATATATGTATATATATATATATATATATATATATATATATATATATATATATATATATATATATATATATATATATATATATATATATATATATATATACAGGCTGTTTCAAAAAACATGCACCATCGCTCGTGGGGCAATTCCTTACTAAAAAATAAGAAAAAAAGTTCCTGTGCACATGGGCCCGGAAACGCATAGTTTCCAATATACAGGGAGTTGAATTTTAATTTTTTTTAAATTTTTTATAAATAATTTCAAAACCACTGGATTGATTTTAATTGAACTTGGAACTTGAAAGTGTATTATGAAAGTGCATATTTTCAAGTGAAAATCTACTTACAACTGCGTCAGTGGCGTGCGTACGGGGTAACTGTAAAAATTGGGGAAAAATATGTGCGCTACTGTCTTTTTCCAATTTTGATACATCAGTTATGAAGCTTATTACATAAGCCACAAAAGCTACCTCTTGGTATTTTTTCGTTCAGAGTATCCCTTAGGAGATATGATTAATTTTATAAAAAGGGGCAAAGTACCGATTCGTTGGAGTAATGAAAACAGTAATCGTAAAGTGCCATGAAACTATAATTTTTGACAGTTCTCTAAATTCTACAATTTTGAAGTGCTTTGTAGGCGTCAAAAGAGTTTTCGTGCTATTCTTTAAATTTTGATACGGTGCAGTATTTTCGTTTTTAGTTATTTGTTGATACTGAGCTGCTCATTAATATTATTTCCTCCTCTCAAGATGGTTTTCATTAAGTACACTTCAGCGGATTTGACTGATATGTTGTTAATTTATGGACAAACAAATCAAAATGCTAGACAAGCTGTGCGAGTTTATCAGGAAACTTATCAGCAAAGAAGAATTCCTGACAAAAATATTTTCCCACGTGTTGTAAGACATTTGAGAGAAACTGGTTCTTTAAAACCTTTAAAAGCTGACTCTAGACGCAGAAGATACCGCCGAACTGTACGAGTTGAAGAGGCAATATTAAATAGAGTTGAACGTGATCCTAGTACAAGTACGAGAATTATTGCCACCGAACTGGGCAATATTTCGGCATCATCAGTTCACAGAACTCTGAAGGATCAAAGTTTATATCCCTATCATTTTACACGTGTCCAGGAATTCCTACCTAGAGACTTTAAACCAAGGGTAATGTTTTGTAAGTGGTTCTTAAACAAACTTAGGCACGACCAACATTTTTCTAAACGTGTACTATTTACTGATGAGGCATCATTTACGCGAAAAGGTATCGTAAATGTTCACAATTTACATACATGGGCCGATGAAAACCCACACTCTCTAAGAGTTGCAAATTCGCAGTATCAATTTTCCATCAATATTTGGGCTGCTATTATTGAAAATCACATAATTGGTCCTGTTGTTCTACCGAATCGTCTTGACCATGAATCATATTTAAACTTTTTACAAAATGATTTGCCGTTGTTACTACCGCTTTTTATGAGAAATGGTACAATGTGGTTCCAGCATGATGGTGCGCCCGCACATTTTGCAGCAGTTTTAAGAACATATTTAGCCAACACATACGGTCACCGATGGATTGGTCGTGGAGGTCCGGTGTCATGGCCACCTCGATCTCCGGACCTGAATCCTCTCGTTTTTTATTTGTGGGGTCATTTAAAAGAAATTGTGTATAAAACACCAGTAAATACACGAGAAGAATTGTTGGGAAGAATAGAATATACATTTGACAGCATTAGAGAAGATCAAAATATTTGCAGAAGAGTAAGAAGATCTTTGCGCAGAAGGTTAAATAATTGTAACGACGCTAATGGTGGTCACTTTCAACATTTTCTTTAGCTTTGTTAGTAAAGTCAATTGAGTAATGTACAAAAAACAAGAGTTTGGAAAAGTCATGGTGTCTTTACGATTACTTTTTTCATTTTTTATTTTTATTTTTTATTTATCATTTTTTATCAATGTTTGTAATATTCATTTCAATGTTTATCACCAATAAGTTTTACGTAGGTTAGTTATTTGCACGTTTATTACTGTAATGTTTACTGTGTGTTTTGTTTTTCATATTCTTATGGTTGCAGTAAACATATATTATTATTATTATTATTACGCCGACTAATCGGTACTTTGCCCCTTTTTATAAAATTAATCATATCTCCTAGGGGATACCCTGAACGAAAAAATACCAAGAGGTAGCTTTTGTGGCTTATGTAATAAGCTTCATAACTGATGTATCAAAATTGTAAAAAGACAGTGGCGCACATATTTTTCCCCAAATGAATTTTTACAGTTACCCCGTACGCACGCCACTGACGCAGTTGTAACTGGATTTTCACTTGAAAATATGCACTTTCATAATACACTTTCAAGTTCCAAGTTTCATTAAAATCAATCCAGTGGTTTTGAAATTATTTATAAAAAATTTAAAAAAAAATAAAATTCAACTCCCTGTATATTGGAAACTATGCGTTTCCGGGCCCATGTGCACAGGAACTTTTTTTCTTATTTTTTAGTAAGGAATTGCCCCACGAGCGATGGTGCATGTTTTTTTAAACAGCCTGTATATATATATATATATATATATATATATATATATATATATATATATATATATATATATATATATATATATATATATATATATATATATATATATATATAAACTTATAAAAATTGAAACTGACTCCATATATCGGTTCTAGCGGTCCTTGTTCGCGCTCATTTGCAAAAAAATTTTCAAAATCAAAAGCCGGGATCTCCCCATTAGTGATTTTTTTCTACGAAAATTCACCAAAAGCAATTTATCAATGACATACAGGTGCTCCTTAATGGTGTGCGAACACTTAAGGGTGTGAATCTACATAGAAAATTAGTGACAGTTTGTTTTATAAACTATGGACCAAAAATGTTTCCTTACGAAAATACGGGGTGTTAAAATTTTAGGAAAAAAAAATGGAAATTAATTAATGGTTTCGAAACCTCTTGAGATATTTCAATGATATTTAGTACACAGAAACAGTTAATAAAGGTGCATATTTTTCAATACAAACATATTTTTCAGGTTCAACAGTGGCTTGTGTACGAGCACTGACTTCGATACTTTTGACTAGAGAAATGGTACTCCAATGGTATTTCCCAAATAAATTTCCCGTCCAATTTGAAATATAAAAGCTCTCCTGAGTTATTTTCCTACGATGCACCGTCTTTTGAGTAAAGAAATAAAAATCGTTGTTTGAGAAAATCAATGTAATTATTGTGTCATAAATGTAGTTGCCCTGGAATATATCAGTGCCCGTACGTTCGCCACTGGTAATGCTGAAAAATATGTTTATATTGAAAACCATGCATCTTTATTAACTGTCTCTACGTACTAAATATCACTGAAATGTCTCAAGCGGTTTGGAAAATATTACCTAATTTCCATTTTTTTCCTAAAACGTTAATACCAGGGATTTTTGTAACGGAACATTTATGGAGTATAGTTTATAAAGTAAACTATCATTCATTTTTTAAGTAGATTCACACTCTTAAATATTTCTATATCATTAAGGAACATCCTGTACCGATATTATGAAAAACTTCTGGACACAGCAAGTGCGTTATAGTAGAGAATTTTCATAAAAATGTTTTTAACAGCAAACATGTTTTTTTTTAAGAAAGCAGGCATCAATCTATATAGTAGTAACAATGTGCCATGTTTCAGCAAAAAAACTTTATTGTTTGAAAATGTACAAAAATTTCCGAAAGTAAACTTAAATTGTTCCCGAAAAAACTGGTTTCCTGGTCAACCTTATAGGTTAATAGCAAATTGAGCTATTCAAATTTGAAGCATTTAATGAAAATTCGCTACCATAACCCACTTGCTGCGTCCCGAATTTCTTTTCTTACAAAGATTATTATATTTCGATGGAAAATGCAATAACATAGGGCGTGTTCGATTAAAAAAAAGAGAATTTGAATCACCAACGACTTATGGGCCAGCCTGTAATTGTGGAAATATTTTTTAAGATGTAGCTCAAAACACCCTATAATTAATGTATACCTTTTTTTTCGTAACTTGCATAATAACGGATATATTGAGCTTACATTTTTTTTACGAAAATTTGACAAAAATGATATACCATTAAACGATAAACTCTATAGCCAACACTACTGCCAAAGCATCAGAGAAAGGGTCTATTTTAAATGAATTTTCCATGCGATGTTGGGCACGTTAAAGATCCCTACCCTCCTTACAGAAAGGCAGGGGTTCGGCAAAATTTCCAGGATAGTGAGGTGAAACTGCTCCCTGGCGTCGGTGATTGGCCATAGTCGCGGAAATAGGCCGACGTTAAAGAAACAAAACACACAAATCGCGACTTTGACGTTTTGAGGAAAACCCAAATTTATTTTTCTTTAAATGCCTGTAACTTTTTTGTCCTTTAACCTACAGAGCTAAATTTTGGTAGGTAGCTTACCTATGATGATATGAACCCGTGTCCTAAATGGTTGCCCTTACTTTGTTAATTCCGGAGATATAAATTTTTTTCAAATGAAAACTCAAAATTTTCCCGGAAAACCTCGTCCGATTTTCCTCACTAACGAACTTATCCAAGCCATTTAGAAAAGGATGGTATGTGCCAAATTTTATCAAAATCAGCCCATTACTTTTTGAGTTATCGGTGTGATACACACACACACACACACACACACACACACACACATATATATATATATATATATATATATATATATATATATATATATATATATATATATATATATATATATATATATATATATATATATATATATATATATATATAAACATATAAAAATTGAAACTAACCCCGGATATAGGGGTCCTAGTTCGCGCTCATTTGCAAAAGTTTTTTTCAAAATTCAAAAGTCGGGATCTCCCCATTAGTTAATTTTTTCTACGAAAATTCACTAAAATGTATAGTTGTCCCATTTCGGTTGGTTGCAATTGCTGGGTATCTCTGTTATTATTAATGATAGAACCTTGCGATTTTCGCTAACCTAAGCTACTTTTTTGCAAACGAAGGATCCCGTAAACAAAATTGTCATAGCCCTCTTAGTTTTCGGGTTACAGCGCGATTTTAAAATATTGCATTTTCAGTAAACCCGTGTATCTCAGTTGTATGACAACTTGTCAAAAAGGTAAAACGAATCCTTCTATGACTTTTTACGTAGAATCTAGTGGAGTAGTTAGTTTTTTTTTCTAAATATTACTATTTTTGAAATATTTACCAATGTTTTTTTTAAATGGTACATCTGTATATTTGACAAGAAATTAAATTGCATTTCCAAAGCTTCTCTAAAATATTTAAGATTATGTGTCTATTTTAATAAACAACGAAAAAAATCCCAGTTTCCATTTGCATTCAATTTTTGCAGTAGGCCATGCAAAAAAATGCTGCTGTTTATTTATTTCTATGTGCTAACAATAATAACAATACAATGAAACCAGAAAGCTCCATGACACCTACGGTCATGGTTACGACGACAGAGCGACATCGCCTGTAGGCTGTGATGATTATGCAACAAAAATTAGTAACAGAATTGATGCTAATAATGCAGATAACTTCTAACAAAAAATGTTTTGCTGTGGTGATCTTTTTATAAACGAAATTTTTCTATGGATATCTGTTAAAAGCATATTCCCTCTGATATGCCCCTGGAATCACCAAAAAAATCACCAAAAAAAGGTTTGGTCATTTAAGAAGGAGTATATAATTTTAATGTAATTTACATAAATTAGCTGAGAAATACGATATGGTTACTTACCATCTTGATTCCTTCTACCATTGTTGCCACATCTTGTTCGTTCTCGAAATAGTTAGGTAATAAAACAGGCCAATGCAGCGGATTCGCATCTTTTATCAAGACCCTTCCTCTGCTTTTGGGTCTCATTAAAACTGGTGCTATACCAAATGCGGGCTTTTCTAAAATATCACCATAAACTTTCATAAAAAAGCTATTCGGAATTCCTAACAGAGTTCTTAGACTTCCATAAACATCACCGTTGATGGCACCACACCCCAAAACCAGTTCTATGTCCGGATAATCATTTCTTTCCGCATATTTAGTTTGCACGAAAGCCATAGCTTCAGCACCTCCTGGGACCGTATAAGGACCTCTGCCATATAGAATGTAGTCTATAATATATCGTGGATTCTGCACTGCCAAATCTGATATAGTAACACTTTCGTTGACTAGGAAACTTAAAACAGAGACTGCCATGTGATCTTGGAGGTTATACCCAACTTTAAGATCTTGAAACACAGGAATTTTAACACGCTCCAAGTCATTTCGTGGTCCCACCCCAGAATGCATCAAAAGAAATGGGCTATTGATCGAACCAGCAGATAATATTACCTCTTTGGTTGTCCTAATTTTGTACAGTTTCTTGCTTTTTATAAACTCGACACCATAAGCCATTTTGGTTGTTGGATCTATTAAAATTTTGGTAACTCTTGATCTTATGGATATGTGCAGATTGTTTCTATGTGCTATAGGTTTAAGAAAGGCTTTAGAAGCGCTACATCTTGCACCATTCTTCATTGTTGCTTGGACTTTTGAGAAACCTAATCCCTGTCGACCGTTAGGGTCATTGTATTTGTAGCCCATGTCTATACCAGCTCTAATAAACAAATCTGCTATGGGCGTTTCATATTTTGGCTGTTCGATGTGCAAATAACCGTTTCTACCATGATATGCCGCATCTAAATTGTGGCACAAGCTGCAGTTTTCAGATTTTATAAAATATGGTAAAACTTCCGGGTAACTCCAACCAGTATTACCAAAACTTGCCCATTCATCAAAATCTAGCTTGCTACCTCTAGTATATAAGAGAAAATTTATAGCGGAGGTACCACCCAAAGCTTTACCTCTAGGCATGTTACATTTTCCATCTACAAGCCCTAGGCAGGCGGTGTTTAATTTTTCACTTTTATAACCCCAGTTATAGCCTGTTACACTTTGAATAGCTGCCATCAATGGTACGTCTGTAAGAAATATCTCATCTTGACCAGCTTCTAATAGAAGGATCTTCCATTTTGGGTTTTCACTTAACCGATTTGCCACTACACTTCCACCTGAACCTGCACCGATTATTATAAAGTCATATTCTTCATGAAAATTTGCAACGTCTTTAATTCTACCACCACTCACATTGAAGGCTTCTCTAAAGTTTTCTAAAGCGCTTTGAAACTGAGCTTCACATTGCATAAAAACACTTAAGAGCACTGAAAAACACAACGTTCGTCTGAGGTGATGTAACATTTTTTACAGTAACACTAGCACTGTGTTTCTCATTTGATTAATAAATGTAAACAGAGACTTAAGATTACAGAAACGATTTCTGCACATTAAGATTCTCGGGCCTGCTTCCCGCCATGATATCTATAATGAATTCAGCTTTGTGCAGTGTCAAGATCTTGCCAAATAAGTGGCGACCTTGCCTTATGATTTTTAATTCATTCTAACCGAATATTATATGAATATTTTCAGTGTGCTGCATCAAGTGAATTTTGAAAGAAATAGTAAGTAGTTGCTGATTAGTGGTAAGACTAGTTTTATCTGGAGCTTAAATACCTGTTGGTGGGTCAAGGGTAGCTATGGCTACTAATGTTTCGTGTTATCCTTGTACACAAATGGAACTGTTTAACACACATTTAGACGATTTGTATTAAGATAATGGTAATTGTTTAAACAATTAGTGCACTTATAGATTTTAAAAAAACTTTGGTGGAATTAATTATATTGGGCGAGTAGTATATAATTTACAGGGGCGTAGTAAGGAATCATTTAAAAATACAGTGTGTCAGAAGAATCATTAGACATGCCATGGTTGACACATTTTTAGTGAATTTTTATTTTAAAAATGCACCAATAGAGAGGTATCGATGGTGAGACTTTGCAAACATTTTTTCAAATGAGCATGAACTAGGACCCCTAGAACCCATATCCGGGGTCAGTTTCGATTTTTATATGTTTATATATATATATATATATATATATATATATATATATATATATATATATATATATATATATATATATATATATATATATATACAGGGTGATTCATAAGTGGTGACCAAAAATGAAACCCCATGTCCTTTGAACAATTTTAGAGAGGGTATGTCCTATAAAAATTTTTCCTATAATGCTGTGAACAAAATGACTCATAGATTTTCCATTAATTTATGGTGTGATATTTTTAACGGCTCACTGTGCATGGAAGTCCTGCCACAACGTTTAAATGGATCTTCGTACTTGGCGCTCTTAGAAAACCGTGTAGAGAACATTCTAGATGACATTCCACTAGCAACAAGAGGTATAATGTGGTACCAGCATGACGGTGCACCAGCGCATCATAGTCGAAACGTTGTTACATGGCTACATGAACATTATAATGAAAGATGGATTGGCAGAACTGGACCAATACATTGGCCTGCAAGAACACCGGACTTAAACCCACTTGACTTCTATCTTTGGGGTGATTTTGGGCGACTGGTCTACAGTGAACAAATTAATACACCAGAGCAGCTACAACAACTGATAAATAATGCTTTTCGTCATATTCAAGCAACAATGAATCCTCAAGACATTAAATTTTCCATATTAAAAATATGTCGTGCGTGTATTCAGGCCAATGGAGGCATTTTTGAACATTTATTGTAATAAATAAATAACTATAAGCCTGATAAAAGTGTATCATTGCGATTTTCTACCAAACAACGACTGGTTAAAAATCATGAACTGTGCTCTAAAACACTTACCTGATTCATTGCTTACTCGTAAAATAAGCGTCGTACAGAAAATTATCTAGATAGTCATTTTGTTCACGAATGAAAGTAAGATTCAAAAAATAAATAAAAATATCATTGGCTTACCCGTTTTTTTCTTGAGCAATAACCAATGACATGTGGGTACGCGCCACTGCTGGATTATCCGATTCAATTGTTATGGTAGAATACGCGCCTTACATAGCAGCCTACACATGCGAAGTTTCAGCAAAAAATATGTGCTACTTTTTAAAAAATTGGGAAATTTTATTTTTTGAAATTCAACTTCAACACCCTGTATCTTTTTAAAGAAGCATTATAGCAACAAATTTTATAGGACATACCCTCTCTAAAATTGTTCAAAGAACATGGGGTTTCATTTTTGGTCACCACTTATGAATCGCCCTGTATATATATATATATATATATATATATATATATATATATATATATATATATATATATATATATATACAGTGTGGAACAGCCAAATGGAATAAATTCGATAACGGATAAATGAGGACGTGTTGGGAAAAACGCTTGGACACGTCGATTTGTATTTTTAACTGCGCATCTTTTTCAAGAAAAAAAAATTATATAGGGTGCGTCATGTGACAGTGGCCAATACCAACTTTCTTATTTTAAATACAAGCCCCTGTATATTATTAATTTTTTGGATTCTTCAGAAAATTCTAGACATAATTCATGTACAATGTCCTATACCTATCTTCAACTGTTTCGGAAATATTAAGTATTTTCAGATTTATTACAAAAATTAACATTAAAAATAGAAAATTATTTTATTTCACAAATTCTAATAAGAAATACTGATTATTTCTTAATAATTTAAAAAAACAAAAAAAAATTAATGTCAATGTAGTAAATGTTCAAAATGCTCGCCACGAACATCTTGGCAACATGCTAATCTGGTATAGAAATGTCTTCTAACATTACTCAACATCTCAGGCGTGACTGATCTAATCGCAAGCGTGATTCGTCTTTTTAAGTCATCTAAGTTGAGGGGCTTAGTTTTGTATACAATACTTTTGACATATCCCCACAAAAAGTAGTCTAATAGCGACAGATCAGGAGATCGTGCTGGCCATTCTATCGATCCGCGCCTCCCTATCCACCGATTTGGAAAAATTTGGTTCAGGTACTGCCGGACATTGATTTGGTAATGGGGCGGTGCTCCATCTTGCTGAAACCATATTTTATTGGCAGGAACTTGTGGGTTTGCTGGATCTGGATATAAGTTTGTCAAAGTTGGCACGACATTATTTTGGAGCAGTTCTAAATATTTATCCCCATTCAAGTTGCCATCAATGAAAAAGGGACCTACGATATGATTTCCAACAATTCCTGCCCAAACATTAACTTTTTCAGGATATTGCGTATGTTCCTCTCTCATCCAATGAGGATTCTCATTAGACCAATAGCGGCAATTTTGACGATTAACATGACCGTGAAGTGTAAATGTGCTCTCATCAGAAAACAAAACATCTTCTAATTGGATCACATTGTTATCTAACATTGCCATCATTTGTTCACAAAAATACGTTCTCCTATCGAAATCGTCCTCCATGAGCTCCTGAGTTGGTATCATTTTATAGGGATGCATTTTACTTTCCTTTAATGTTCGAAAAATTGCTGTGTGGCTAACGTTGAATAGTTGGGCTGCTTGTCGACCAGAAGTATGTGGGTTTTCTTGAAACTCAAGCGTAATATCCAATTTCGTATCATCACTTACTGCATTGGCAGCTACTTTTTTTATCTGTCTCACATGACCAAGCTCGCGAAACTGCTTTTCTATTTTGCTAATTGTTCCTTGGGATACAGGCGGCAAATTTGGAAATTTTTCGTGAAATAAGCGAGACACTTCCATCTGTGTCCGTGTGTTATCTCCATAACCAATCATTTGTAGAATGGTTATTTTGTGCATTTCTGTTAAATGAACCATTTTTCTGATATTATTACGTACAGTTAACGAAATTCAAACGACAATAGCACTGACACTAATCACTACTGTCATGCAGGCAGACAACAAGTTGCTAAGGCTACGAGTTTTATACGAACAGAAAGAAAACTGTTTTTGTTTTTGTTTCATTTCATATCAGTAAAAAGAAACGCAGGAATGGTTTTTGTTTACTTTCTCATTATCAAGAGCTGAATGGGAAATAAGTATTGATTGCAATGTAGCGAATTTGTGAAATAAAATAATTTTCTATTTTTAATGTTAATTTTTGTAATAAATCTGAAAATACTTAATATTTCCGAAACAGTTGAAGATAGGTATAGAACATTGTACATGAATTATGTCTAGAATTTTCTGAAGAATCCAAAAAATTAATAATATACAGGGGCTTGTATTTAAAATAAGAAAGTTGGTATTGGCCACTGTCACATGACGCACCCTATATAATTTTTTTTTCTTGAAAAAGATGCGCAGTTAAAAATACAAATCGACGTGTCCAAGCGTTTTTCCCAACACGCCCTCATTTATCCGTTATCGAATTTATTCCATTTGGCTGTTCCACACTGTATATATATATATATATATATATATATATATATATATATATATATATATATATATATATATATATATATATATATATATATATATATATATATATAT
This sequence comes from Tillus elongatus, assembly GCA_964006375.1. NCBI lineage: Eukaryota > Metazoa > Arthropoda > Insecta > Coleoptera > Cleridae > Tillus > Tillus elongatus. The sequence goes on along the minus strand of OZ023262.1, from coordinate 31,065,595 downwards.
GTATCCAACCGATAACTCAAAAAGTAATTAACCGATTTTGATGAAACTCGGCAAGTGCCTTGCTTTTATTAATAGCTAGGACGAGTTCGTTAGCCAGGAATATCAGACATGGTTTTTCTGGAAAATTTTGAGTTTCCTTTCGAAAAAAAATTGTTTCTCCAAAAATTATAAGGCTATTTCGATGAAATTTAGTGGACCTATTGCATTGGAAAAGACCTAACTATGTACCAGAATTCAGCTTTCTAGGTTTACAGAAAATTGAGCTATTCAAATTTGAAACATTTATTTTTAATATCACCGCTTTTTATTAACAATGGTAAAAACTGGTTTATAGGTATATGAGATCTTGTATGTCTCAATCGTTACATAGCAACGGAACATTTCATATCATTGCGCAGGTCAGTTACACTGACGTTTATCGTATATTATAAAATCGTTTATATGTTTTCAATTTCAGTTGACAATTTATTTGTGTTATTTGGGAATTTTAATATACAAGTGCAAATTATTCCTTTACGATTTTATTAATGTTAGTGGGTGGACTAAACAGTATTTGTGATGTTTGTGAATAGATATAAAAGATCGAAGTGTTACAAAAAGGGCTGATATGCAACAGGTTAGTTATTTTCACTCTGATTCTTTGGCAATAGTTTTGGTTAGGTTTATGGTTTAACGGTCCATAATTTTTAGCTAATTTTTGTACGAAAAATTCGTTAATGAGGGGACCGCGACTTTAGAATTTTAAAAACATTTCTTCAAATGAGCGCCATTACGTTTAGTTTCTATCTGTTTACATATATACAGGGTGACGCATTTCTACAGTAAAGCTCGATATAATTATTATTATACAAGAGACGAGAAAAAATTGTATAAGCTAAATATAGGGTGTCTTGAGCTGCATCTTATATAATTATTTTGACAATCACAGGCTGGCCCATAAGTCGTTTGTGATCCCTAATGATTTTTTTTCGAACACCATTATTTTATTGCAGTTTTCATCGAAATATGTTTCTAAGAAAAAAAATCGAGAGGCAGTAAGTGCGTTTTGGCAGCAAATTTTCATTAAATGCTTCAAATTTCAATAACTCAATTTGCTCTTAACGTAAGGTTTATTGGCTAGGAAACCAACATTTAAAGTTTATTGTCAGAAAATTTTTGTACATTTTCAAACAATAAGATATTTTGATAAAAGTCCAATGCCTAAAAGACGGAGTAGTTAACTGCCACGCGTATATTGATTCATACAACAGGTATAAACCATACATCAACGGGAATCAAACTAAATAAATACCAGGCATGAAACATACTACCCGAACCAACAATCGTGAAAATTCGGCCACAATTATGGAAAATGACAGACGAGATGAAATTAAAAATTGGCCAAGTGATTGTTATTTAACTGGAGGATTCAATCAATTTTTTGATGAACTGTCTCAAATACAGTTTTAACCCGGCATAGATATATTATGTTGTGGTTTTAGACTGAAAGTGTCGCATAATATAGTAGAAATGTAAAAAAAAACTCAAGTCAAGTCTATAAAAATGATTATAAAATACTTTATTTTATCTTTAAACTTAAACATAAAACGTCATGTAAGACCAAAACAGTCCTTGAATGCGTTTCAATGGCATTTCTACTAATTCTGTAATTAATTGTATATTTTTAATACACTACCCCGGGTCCGAAGCCTGTGTCAAGTGACATGTAAACAAAACATTAGTTGACATATCAGTAGATAGCTTAGTGATAAAGTGCTAGTCTTCTACGCAGAAGGTTGCATGATCGAATCCAGCTCGATGAATGTATGTTTTTTATGTTTTATGGTGACATTTTCAGCAGCAATAATGCACAGATTTCATACGTTTTGAGCAAGATTTCATTTTTGTTTAAAACGCCTGAATAAATTTGCCACCTTTGAGCCTGAAATTATAATTTTCAGAGGACATTTTGTTTTTCTCGATATTGAAAAAAGCGGTTTGATTAGGTTGACTAAAACGACATCATACTGGCGATTAATAAGGAAACAAAACTGCTACGTTTATAATTCGGCAGATACTTTACTTTTCTAAATACGAATTAAGTTTCCTTCTGGAAATCTTTTGTATAACTTCAATGAAATTTGTAATACCAATTTATTGTAAAGGGACTTACACTATCACTTACACACAGATATAACAAAATTTAATTATTTAGCTTTACTAATATGTCTATAATAATAGTGTACAATTCTAATAAAAATTCGCTAGTATAACGCACTTGCTGCGTCCTGAAATTACGTACATTACAGACCACGATTAAGCTTTTGTTACAAAAAGGTCAAGAAATATCAGAAAAATTACTTTGAAAAATTTATAGTTTTTCTTCTTAAAACGTCAAAGTCGCAATTTAAAACGTCAAAATTGCCAACATTTAGAAAAAGAACCTGAAACGTATACGGGTTATGTAGAAAAAATGTCACAAGAAACCTGTTTTAGAAAGCATTAAGTTTCAGCCTCATTCGCAATTTGTTAATTTTCTTTTATTTCAACAATACACCACGAGGGCTTAGAGCCTAAATACTATCGTACTGTGGGTGTCGAAAAGGAGGGAAGAGGTAACTTGTTAATTCTGGACTTGAAGGTGTGGAGGTTCAAAGGAGAAGGAAAAACATGTGCTGGCAAGGAATTCCACAACTTGGAAGTCCTCGGGACAAAAGCGCGGGCATAACAATTCTATCGCTGGTGACCTGGACAATAAACGGGTGCATTCGCTCTGTTCCCCTGGTAGATCTTTTGGGGGCAGCAGGTGGAAGAACTATGGCAGAAAGCTCCTCTGAGCAGTGCCCGTGCAGATATCTATAAAAGAGAAAGAGAGAGGTCACCAACGGCACGTCGGTAGGCATGGGATGGCAGCCTTTGGGTGAGGGTACGGCCAACCGATGAGACGTATAGCTCGCTCCTGAATGGAGTCCAAGATAGCGAGTGTAGAAGCAGCAGCGGCACCCCAGATGTGGGAGCAGTATTCGAGGTTTGGCCTTATTTGTGAAGTATATAAGGTATAGAGATTAGCTGGTGAAAAGTATTTGCGAGCCCGGAAGAGGAAACCTAATTTCTTAGCAGCCGCTTCTGCAATTGATGTGACATGTTGGTGACAATTGAGATTACGGTCCACAGAAATACTAACAAGTGAAAAGGGCTCATTACTTTGAATAACTTGGTATTTCATTGTGATGGGTCTAGCGCTGGTGTATCTCTTATAAGATAGAAAGCAAGACTGCGATTTGGAGTTGAATTGTACAAGATTTCTACTCCCCCAGTCTAATATGTTTTGAAGAGCCACAGAGACAGAACCCTCAGTGAGTCTGCGATACTCATCTAATTAGGCTAAAGAGACAGGCTTAGAATATTGTATATTTGAGTGGAGGTGCTGTCATCCGCGTAACTGTGAACTGGGTTGGATGTGCTAGACAGGAGGTCATTGATGTAGAGAAGAAACAAAGTAGGGGCTAAAGCTGAACCTTGAGGAATATTAATCGGATACAGTTTAGAGGAATGGCCATCCACGACAACAGAAATGCTCCGGTTGGAGAGGAAATTTGCTGTCCAGGTACAAAGTTTGGTGGTAGGCCATAGGCTGGAGGTTTATTAAGCAGCGCTGCGTGCCAGACGTGGTCGAATGCTTTGGATATGTCCAGAGCGACAATCTGGGATTCACCGTGTAGTTCCATAGACTTGCTCCAAGAATGGGTGACAAGAGAAAAGAGGTCGGCAGTTGATCTGCGCTTGCTGGATCTATACTGCCTGTCGTGGATTAAACTATGTTTTTCAAAAAAATTTAGTAATTCGGTGTTTATATACTTTTCTATCACTTTACAGACGACCGAAAGAAGATAAATAGGCCTGTAGTTGCTAGGAAGCGCGTTGGATCCTTTCTTTGGGACGGGTTGTACTCTAGCAGTTTTCCAGTTACTAGGGAATATGCTACTATTGTAAGATATCTGAAGCAGACGAGTCAGGATAGGAGCAAGGTCTGGTGCGCATTTTTTGAGAACAATTGCTAGGATCTCTTCAAGACCAGATGCTTTCCTGGTATTAAGAGAAGGGAGCATCTTTTGTGCCTTTTTAATTTTGAGAATGAAATCCGTCATTTTATGCGCGGCATTGGGGATTGTTGGTGGTTAAACATTTGGAGGTAGGCTGAGAGTATAATTGCTGGCGAACAACGAAGCAAAAAGTTCAGCCTTGCCCAGGGCGATAGAAACAATTTCATCCCCTGAAACGAGAGGTGTGAACGTGCTCTTCCCAATAGATTTAGCAAGAGTACAGAAAGGTGTGCTGTCGTTGGAGCTTGAGATGACTTTGTTTTTGAAGTGGTTATTAGACCAGTTTTTTGCTTTAGAAAGAATGCGGACATAGCGGCTTTTTGCTTCGTCAAATGCTTCACGGTTTTGTTGACTAGGATTGTGTAGAAGCGTTTTGTGAGCTTTAACCTTTTCAAGTCTGGCCTTGTCACAGGATTTAGAGAACCAGGGCTTTTGAGTGGCTGAAGAGGTTTACTGTGTACGTGGAATAGATAATTCCATGCCAGCTTGGATGATTTCGGTGACGTTTTGTGAGATATCAGAGGGGCCAGGATGAGAGAAGGAGAGAGACGCCCATGAAAATGAGAAAAAGTAATCCCGCATTTCGTCCCAGTTCGCGGAGTTGTAGTGCCAAGCGATACGTGGGTGTGATGACTGTGTGACCTTGGGTTGCATTGCGCAGGAAGCAACGACCATGCATGCCGTGGTCTAAGCAACCAAGGGGGACGGTGACTGATGTCTTATAGCATTCAGGTTTTGTAGTAAGAAGAAGATCCAAGGGATTAGAGCTGTGTGTTGGGATGCGAGGAAAGTAAGTAGGTAGCTGAACCATATTGGCTAAAGAATTGCTGACTGCGAAGACCTTCAATGCTCTCCCTTGTGGATCGGTTTTTGAAGATCCTAGCCATTCCTTATTATGGACATTGAAGTCACCAAGAATAGTGACCTCGGAGGAAGGATATTCAGAAACGAGATGGTTGGTTATTTCAGAAAGGTAGTGGAAGAGGTGGACGTACGCGCACACGCCTCCATGCAATCTAAAGGAAGTAAGGAGCTCATACCCCAGGAAATTAAGGTGATTAGTGGCTGTTTTGGCACTGATTTGAGTTTGGTACCACCTCTGCGTATATGAGAAGCACGTTACTAAGGATACGTGCACTAACGTTTTGTTTACATTTATATTCACAACGGCTTCATGTCCCGGGATTTTTTTTATATTAAAAGTTAACCTTACAATTAATTATAGAATTAATAGAATCGTCACTTGAAAGGCAACTGTTTCGATCTTAGATGACGTCTTATGTTTATGTTTAAAGATAAAAGAACAAACTCTTTTAAAATCATTATTATAGACTTCACTTGATTTTGTTTACATTTCCACTATATTATGCTACACTTTCAGTCTAAAACTGCATTTGGGGCGGTCGTCAAGCTACAAATATAGTGTATTTCAAAAAGTGATTGAATCCCTCAGTTAAAAAAACAAGCCCTTGGCAAATTTTTAATTTTATGTCGTCTATGATTTGCGATATTTGTGGTAGAGCTTTCACGGTTGTTGGTACGGGTAGTATGTTTTATTTATGGCTGTTATTTATTTTATTTGGTTACCGTGAATGTATGGTTTATACCTGTTGTATGAATCAATCCACGTATGTCAGTTAACTACTCTGTCTGCCAGGCATTGGACTTGAACCACTAAGTCGTTTCAACGCCAATTTTAATATGTAAATTATTTTTACACATTTGTAAATTGTTTTTATTTCTAAACAACATAAGAGTACATTTACCAGAATTTTAATGGATATTATGCTGAAAATGCATATGAAGATACACTTACGATGAAGCAAACCACTGAAACTGCAAAACACAGTATGCAAGCTGCTATGGTGAACGCCACGCCGCATACTTTTTTTGTACAACCTCGGTTGTTGAAAGCGCTTAACTCGAAGAAAGTGACGCTAGGCGTCTATTTGGATTTCCGTCTCAACAAATATCGTACTGACGTACAATAGCTTGGAGTTCGACCCTGTTTTTATTAGTAGACAATATACTAAGCGAAAGGTATCACAAGACTTCACCCATCTAAATTCTATTGACCATTAAATGTATGGATCTGTGTATGTAAACACTTGTTACATAACAACGCTTTCTTGCAGGAAAACTACAAAAGTTGTTTTATGGTATTTATATTATGTAGATTAAGTAGGTAAACGGGTAAACGTAACTTTGAGAAATAGCATGTGGTTTGCGGCAAAGAGCACAAGCTTAAAGAGTTAATTTATTATTTGGGTACGTTTCTTAACCATTTCATCATGACCATTAAATTTTTAATTATATTCTTATGCATTAGATACATGTAATGTTGGGGCCTAATTAGACTGGTCAAGACAACAGGCATTGTTAGAAATTAGAGAATAAAATAGATTAAAATATATTATTACAAAATAGTAATGTAATCGTTTTTAGCTTAATAAAACGTTACATACATATATATATATATATATATATATATATATATATATATATATATATATATATATATATATATATATATATATATATATATATATATATATATATATATATATATGGAGTGTAAAATGGTTGAGAGGTTTAAAGGATGTCGATGAAATATTGGGGGTGCTAATAACTGAAGATTGGTTGACTAAATCTTAAATTTGAAACCGCGAAATTTTATGGCAAGAAATCTCAGTGTCAACAGGACTTTGATAAGTTTCAGTTTAAGATTTCAATCAAATCGCATCACTTACAGCCACAAGTTAGTAACTTCTATGTAAGAAGCACTGTATAATTTTTGATGGATATAAGTAAATAAATAAATAAATAAATAAATAAATAAATAAATAAATAAATAAATAAATAAATAAATAAATAAATAAATAAATAAGCAAGTAAGTAAGTAAATAAGAAATAAATAAATAAATAAAAAATTTCGGGACGCCGCAAGTGCGTTATAGTAGAATAAGAATTGTACACTATTATTATACCGCATATTAGTAAAGTTAATATTTAAACTTACACAGACCCTGAAGTTCGATTTTAGAGGTCCTACTTTGCGAACATTTGGAGAATTCTTTCGAAAGTTTTACCATCGATCTCTCTCTATTATCAGAAAAGTCTTACGTTCTAACTCCTTTTGAGAAAAATGCCCAAAACTCAATTTTCTATTAGGCTAAAGAACAAAATTTTGCTACATCTGTAGATAGTGTAAGTCTCTTTAAAAGAAACTTGTATTGCAAATTTCATTAAAGTTATACAGAACATTTCCATAGGGAAACTTAATTCATATTTAGAAAATTAAAGTATCTGCCAAATTATAAACGTAGCAGTTATTTTTCCTTATTAATCGCCAGTATTTTTTCTTGTAACATAGAAATCTAAATTTTGGTCTATAGTTTACTTTTTATATCGTAAACGTACCTACCAAATTTGGTTATCATAGCTTTTATATTTTTGGAGATAAAATTTTTTTTCGAATGAAAACTCAAAATTTTCCCGGAAAACCTCGTCGAATTTTCCTGACTAACGAACTTATCCAAGCCGCTTACAAAAGGAAGGTACATGCCAAATTTTATCAAAACGGCTTATTATTTTTTGAGTTATCGGTGTGATATATATATATATATATATATATATATATATATATATATATATATATATATATATATATATATATATATATATATATATACAGTGTGGAACAGCCAAATGGAATAAATTCGATAACGGATAAATGAGGGCGTGTTGGGAAAAACGCTTGGACACGTCGATTTGTATTTTTAACTGCGCATCTTTTTCAAGAAAAAAAAATTATATAGGGTGCGTCATGTGACAGTGGCCAATACCAACTTTCTTATTTTAAATACAAGCCCCTGTATATTATTAATTTTTTGGATTCTTCAGAAAATTCTAGACATAATTCATGTACAATGTTCTATACCTATCTTCAACTGTTTCGGAAATATTAAGTATTTTCAGATTTATTACAAAAATTAACATTAAAAATAGAAAATTATTTTATTTCACAAATTCGCTACATTGCAATCAATACTTATTTCCCATTCAGCTCTTGATAATGAGAAAGTAAACAAAAACCATTCCTGCGTTTCTTTTTACTGATATGAAATGAAACAAAAACAAAAACAGTTTTCTTTCTGTTCGTATAAAACTCGTAGCCTTAGCAACTTGTTGTCTGCCTGCATGACAGTAGTGATTAGTGTCAGTGCTATTGTCGTTTGAATTTCGTTAACTGTACGTAATAATATCAGAAAAATGGTTCATTTAACAGAAATGCACAAAATAACCATTCTACAAATGATTGGTTATGGAGATAACACACGGACACAGATGGAAGTGTCTCGCTTATTTCACGAAAAATTTCCAAATTTGCCGCCTGTATCCCAAGGAACAATTAGCAAAATAGAAAAGCAGTTTCGCGAGCTTGGTCATGTGAGACAGATAAAAAAAAGTAGCTGCCAATGCAGTAAGTGATGATACGAAATTGGATATTACGCTTGAGTTTCAAGAAAACCCACATACTTCTGGTCGACAAGCAGCCCAACTATTCAACGTTAGCCACACAGCAATTTTTCGAACATTAAAGGAAAGTAAAATGCATCCCTATAAAATGATACCAACTCAGGAGCTCATGGAGGACGATTTCGATAGGAGAACGTATTTTTGTGAACAAATGATGGCAATGTTAGATAACAATGTGATCCAATTAGAAGATGTTTTGTTTTCTGATGAGAGCACATTTACACTTCACGGTCATGTTAATCGTCAAAATTGCCGCTATTGGTCTAATGAGAATCCTCATTGGATGAGAGAGGAACATACGCAATATCCTGAAAAAGTTAATGTTTGGGCAGGAATTGTTGGAAATCATATCGTAGGTCCCTTTTTCATTGATGGCAACTTGAATGGGGATAAATATTTAGAACTGCTCCAGAATAATGTCGTGCCAACTTTGACAAACTTATATCCAGATCCAGCAAACCCACAAGTTCCTGCCAATAAAATATGGTTTCAGCAAGATGGAGCACCGCCCCATTACCAAATCAATGTCCGGCAGTACCTGAACCAAATTTTTCCAAATCGGTGGATAGGGAGGCGCGGATCGATAGAATGGCCAGCACGATCTCCTGATCTGTCGCTATTAGACTACTTTTTGTGGGGATATGTCAAAAGTATTGTATACAAAACTAAGCCCCTCAACTTAGATGACTTAAAAAGACGAATCACGCTTGCGATTAGATCAGTCACGCCTGAGATGTTGAGTAATGTTAGAAGACATTTCTATACCAGATTAGCATGTTGCCAAGATGTTCGTGGCGAGCATTTTGAACATTTACTACATTGACATTAATTTTTTTTTGTTTTTTTAAATTATTAAGAAATAATCAGTATTTCTTATTAGAATTTGTGAAATAAAATAATTTTCTATTTTTAATGTTAATTTTTGTAATAAATCTGAAAATACTTAATATTTCCGAAACAGTTGAAGATAGGTATAGGACATTGTACATGAATTATGTCTAGAATTTTCTGAAGAATCCAAAAAATTAATAATATACAGGGGCTTGTATTTAAAATAAGAAAGTTGGTATTGGCCACTGTCACATGACGCACCCTATATAATTTTTTTTTCTTGAAAAAGATGCGCAGTTAAAAATACAAATCGACGTGTCCAAGCGTTTTTCCCAACACGTCCTCATTTATCCGTTATCGAATTTATTCCATTTGGCTGTTCCACACTGTATATATATATATATATATATATATATATATATATATATATATATATATATATATATATATATATATATATATATATATATATATATATATATATATATAAACATATAAAAATTGAAACTGACCTCGGATATCTGTTCTAGGGGTCCTAGTTCACGCTTATTTCCAAATAGTTTTATGAAAATTCACTACCATAATGCATTTGCTGCGTCCAGACTTTTTGTGTTCGTTCAGATGTTTCTATTTTTTTTTCAACAAAACACCACGAGCGCGCAGAGCCTCAATACTATCGTACCGTGACTGTCGACAAGGAGGAAAGAGGCAACTTGTTAATTCTGGACTTGAAGGTTCGGAGGAGAAGGGAAAACATGTGCCAGCAAGGACTTCCACAACTTGGAAGTCCTTGGGACAAAAGAGCGGGCATAACAAGATGTTCTATTTTTAGCGAGGTGGACGGTAAAAGGGTGCATTCGCTCTGTTACCCTGGTAGATCTGTTGGGGGCGGCAGGTGGAGGAACTATGGAACAAAGCTCCTCTGAGCAGTGCCCTTGCAGATATCTATAAAAGAGAGAGAGAGAGGTCACCACCGGCACGTCGGTGGGCAAGGGATGGCAGCGTTTAGGTGAGCATGGGGTTACCGATGAGACGTATAGCTCTCTTCTGAATGGAGTCGAGGATAGCGAGTGTAGAAGCGGCAGCGGCACCCCAGATGTGGGAGCACTATTCGAAGTTTGGCCTTATTTGTGTAGTATATAAGGGATAGAGATTAGCTGGTGAAAAGTATTTGCGAGCCCGGAAGACGAAACCTATTTCAATATATGCGATATTGGCGCAGATATAGAAAATATTGTAGAACCGCTAAACGATTTTGATTTAGTCGATGTGCTGTGAACACATAGAAACCAAGCTCTACATACACATTTGAGGTAAACTAATTTGGGAATGAAGTTACGTAAATTTATAATTTTATTTGAGATGGCTAGACCGTTATAAATGTCTGGCGTAATGTGACATCGAATAAACAAACTTAAAAAAATTAAGCAGACTTTTAGATTAAGTAGTAGGTGGCTGGGCTAGGTCCACTCTTGTCACATCGCAAGTTTCTCTGCTCACGCAACGGAATGCATGTGCATGGGTTGGTCTCTGATAATTAACAACATATTTAGGTATTTCATCAGAATTATAATCCGTTATTAAGAAAGGTGTTCACATCGCTATTTTGTATTATTTGTCCCCTGTGGGTCTGGGGACTAACTAAAAGAAAAGGCCCAAGGTAACTCCTGCCTGTTGTGCGAGGCGACTAATCGGAGTCAAGCAGGTGGTAGTAGACTTTTCCTTTACGTGATAGTAAAGGATTTTTTCACGCCCGAGGAGGTACCACCCCTTACATCAAGGGGCCCGGTGAAGTCCCAACGGACGTTTCCGGTTCTGGTGTATGAGTCGGTTTCCCTTATAAACAAAAATGATGATGGCTCCTCCTTTTACAAAAGATTCCGGAGATAAAATACCCCTCCATTCGGATATCCGAGAGAGGGGTGTACAGGGGGCGCCGGCATCAATATTTAACATATCCGTCTCTAATATATGTGGCCTAGATTCTAACTTGAACTCCGTCCACTATTTCCTCCAGTCTAATAGGCCCCAAGTCCTCTTCCCCACCGAAACCCAAATCAGTGCCAAAACAGCCACTAATCACCTTAATTTCCCGGGGTATGAGCTCCTTACTTCCTTTAGATTGCATAGAGGCGTGTGCGCATACGTTCGTAGCAATCTTCCCTGCACCAGACTCTCCAATTTAGAAGCTGGAAGAAAAGACATACTTTGGATGAAACTCTCTCTCAGGGCTGCAACTAAATTCATCTGTTGCATTTACCGGTCACCTTCTGACAAAATCATTGTTCAGCTCCTTTACTGCCTTTCTGAAAAACCGACCATCTGATTTCTCAATATCCTTCCTCCAAAGTCACTATTCTTGGTGACTTCAATGTTCATAATAAAAAATGGCTAGGATCTTCAAAAACCGATCCACAAGGGAGAGCAACGGAGGGCTTTGCAGTCAACAATTCTTTAGCCAATATGGTTCAGCAACCTACTTACTTTCCTCGCATCCCAACACCGCTCAAATCTCTTGGATCTCCTTCTTACTACAAAACTTGAATGCTATAAGATATCAGTTACCGCCCCCTTGGTCGCTCAGGCCACGGCATGGTCACTGCTTCCTGCGCAATGCACCCCGAGGTCACACAGTCATCACACCTACGTATAGTTTGGCACTAAAACTCCGCGAACTGGGACGAAACGCGGGGCTGCTTTTCCTCATTTCCATGGGCGTCTGTCTGCTTCTCTCATCCTGACCCCTCTGATATCTCACAAAACGTCACCGAAATTATCCAAGCTGGCATGGAATTATTTATTCCACGTACACAGAAAACCTCTTCAGACACTCAAAAGCCCTGGTTTTCTAAATCCTGTGACAAGGCCAGACTTGAAAAGGTCAAAGCTCACAAAATGCTTCTACACAATCCAAGTCAAGAAAAACGTCAAGCATTTAACGACGCAAGAAACCGCTATGTCCGCATTCTTTCTGAGGCAAGAAACTCGTTTAATAACCACATCAAAAACAAAGTCGTCTCAAGCTCCAACGGCAGCAAACCCTTCTGGACTCTTGCTAAATCTGGTGGGAATAATTTCTGCAAGAGCACGTTCCCACCTCTTGTATCAGGGGATGTAATTGTTTCTACCGCCCTGGGCAAGGCTGAACTTTTTGCCTCGTTCTTCTCCGGAAATTCTACTCTTAGCTCACCTCCAAATGTTCAACCACCAACAGTCCCCAATGTCGCGCATAAAATGACGGATATCATTTCCAAAACTAAAAAGGTACGAAAGATGCTCTCTTCTCTTAATACCAGAAGAGCCTCTGGCCTTGACGAGATCCCAGCAATTGTTCTCAAAAATGCGCAACAGTACTTGCTCCTGTCCTGACTCGTCTGTTTCAGACATCTTACAATAGAGGCATATTCCTTAGTAACTGGAAAACTGCTCGAGTACAACCCGTCCCCAAGAAAAGATCCAAAGCGCTTCCAAGCAACTACAGGCTTATTTCTCTCATTTCAGTCATCTATAAAATGATAGAAAAGTATATAAACACCGAATTACTAAAATTTATTAAAAAACACAGCCTAATCCACGACAGGCAGTATGGATTCCGTCCGCGCAGATCAACTGCCGGCCTCCTTTCCTTTGTCACCCATTCTTGGAACAAGTCTATGGAATTACACGGTGAATCCCAGATTGTCGCTCCAGCCATATCCAAAGCATTCGACCAGGTATGGCACGCAGCGCTGCTTAATAAACTTCCGACATATGTACTACCACCAAAACTCTGTACCTGGACAGCAAATTTCCTCTCCAACCGGAGCATTTTTGTTGTCGGCCATTCCTATAAACTGTACCCAATTAATGCAGGAGTTCCTCAAGGTTCAGCTTTGGCACCTACTTTGTTTCTTCTCCACATCAATGACCTCCTCTCTAGCACATCTAACCCAGTTCAAAGTTACGCGGACAACAGCACCCTCCACTCAATTATACAATATTCTAAGCCTGTCTCTTTAGAACAATTGGATGAGGATCGCAGACTCCTGACGGGTTCCGTCTCTGTGGATCTCCAGAAAATATTAGACTGGGGAAGTAGAAATCTTGTACAATTCAACTCCACTAAATCTCAGTCTTACTTTCTATCTCATAAGAGATACACCAGCTCTAGAACCATCACAATGAACAACCAAGTTATTCAAAGTAATGAGTCCTTTTCACTTGTTGGCATTTCTGTGGATCGAAATCTAAGTGGATACCAACATGTCTCATCAATTGCAGAAGAGGCTGCTAAGAAATACTCACTTAAAAAACACGCCTCGTATGTTTCAAACAATTCAGCACGGTCGTCATAATTTGTGGATTGCTACCAAACTGTATCATTTATCAACTGCAGGTGTTTTAATTTCAGGTGTCCGCAGGTTATTTTTTTTTATAAAAAAGCATGCTTTAATTATTTTTACACACCACGTATTTTGATTCATATTAGTTGGCATTGACCCACCTCTTTTTATACCTATAATACACACAAGAAAGTGGATCAAGAATTTGAATTGGCATTTACCTGTGAATTCGGCAAGTTTGATGGTCTTCACTGTTATTATACCTATTCAGTAAGACACAATTTGAAAGTTCAAAGCATTGCATATCTTGTGTAACATTTGGTGCGTATACAATGTCAAAATATATTTTGGAAGATATTGATTATGATATAATTAACTTTTGTTTGGTTAATTTAAATATCAAAGTATATTGCTAAAAGCAAAGCTGTGTAATGCTATAATATATTTATGATTTATTGCTGAACTTTTACCTCTTTCGCCACACTATACACCAGCAACCTTATCTCTACTTTCATCGGTGTTGCTCAATATAAATTGCTTCACTTTTTTCTTTTTCGACAACTTTACTTGTTTTTAGTGAATTTTCGTACAAAAAAATTCACTATTGGGGAGATCCCGACTTTTGAATTTTGAAAAAGTTTTTGGAAATGAGCGGGAACTAGGACCCCTAGAATCCGGGGTCAGTTTCAATTTTTATATGTTTATATATATATATATATATATATATATATATATATATATATATATATATATATATATATATATATATATGTATGTATGTATGTATGTATCACACTGATAACTCAAAGAATAATGGGCCGATCTTGATAAAATTTAGCACGTACCTTCCTTTTGTAAATGGCTTGACTAAGTTCGTTAGTCAGGAAAATCGGACGAGGTTTTCTGAAAAATTTTTGAGTTTTCATTCGAAAAAAATTTTAATCTCAAAAAATAAAAAGCAATGATAACCAAATTTGACATGTAGGTTTACGATATAAAAAGTAAACTACAAACCAAAATTTAGATTCATATCTTACAAGAAAAAAAAGTTATAATATAATCTTTTGTGTCAGATCATTTCTATGAAAATTCACTACCATAACGCACTTGCTGCGTCCAGGCTTTTCTTAGATAAAAATACTACTCAAGGCAATTCTTACTGTAAATTTTATAATTTTTCATTCATATTTTTCTCCAAATTGTCTTTTGGGACAAGCACTTGGGCATTTTTGTTATATATGTAAGGCAATCGATATATGTATTATGTAATGAAAACTGAACGATTTTCCACTAGATATGCATCAAATATGCATATATTATGAAAAATATGCAGCGTATATATATATATATATATATATATATATATATATATATATATATATATATATATATATATATATATATATATATATATATATATATATATATATATATATATATATATAGCAACCCTTCTTTATTTTCGGCAAAGATGAAATGCCTGCATTTTAGTGGGCAAGGTCTTCTAGATAGGGCATCGACATTACCGTGCTGTCGTACAGGATGGTGATCCATTGTGAAATTGTACTCCTGAGGGCGTTCAACGCATCCCGCCATCTGTCCGTCAGGCAAACTGTAGAAGCCAACGTCGGGAAGCGTGATCGGTCCTCAGGAGAAATTCTTGACCACATAGATATTTGTGATAATGCTTCAACGTTTTGATAATGGCTAGAAGTCATTTTCTCGTTACACAATAGTTCTTTTCCGCTTTCGACAGGGCTTTGCTGAAAAACGCTCCAACTTTCTCTTCGCCTCCCTGTTCCTGCGAAATAAAACTTCCAATGCCCAAATTGCTTGCGTCTGTTTCCACAATAAAACGGTGACTAGGCTGGGGATATGTCAGAATCGGGGATGAACAGAGAACCTGTTTTAGTGTCTCGAATGCTCTTTCACAATCATTGGTCCAAATGAAAAGTGTCTTTTCCTCCGTCAGTTTATGCAAGGGTTTTGGCGATGTCAGCAAACCCCTTTACACAGAAGCGGTAATGTGTGCAGTGGCTCAAAAAACTTCGCAGCTGATGTACATTGGTTGAGATGTCCTAGTTCATAATGCAGCCTGTCTTCTCTGAGTCGGTTTTGATTCCACCTGGGGTGATAATGTGGCCTAAAGACTTGACTGTTTTTTGAAAGGACAGCGTTTCTTTGGATTTAATTTCAAATTGGCTCCCTGTAGTTTCTGAAAGACTTGCTCGACATTCTTCATGTGATCTTGAAATGACTTTCCCAAGATAATGACGTCATCCAGGTACACAAGGGATGTCTTTAAGTGTAGGTCTCTTAGACCCGTCTCCGTTGGGCGCTCAAACGTGGCTGGAGCATTACACGACCCAAATGGCATGACGTCGAACTGCGACAGTCCAGCACCAGTGGTAAACGCAGTCTTTTTTTTTTGTCTTTGGGCTTAATTTCGACTTGCCAGGAGCCACTTTTCAAGTACAGTGTCGATAACTATCTTGCACCTGCCAGTGTATCAAGTGTATCGTCAATTCTGGGAAGAGGATAGCTGTCTTTCTTAGTGACATCATTTAACCGGCGATAATTCACACAAAACCTCGTGAATCCATCCCTGTTTTTAACTAACACTACTGGAGATGCCCAGGCGCTTTGCGATGGTCCTATAACTCGTGCGTGCTCCATCCCCCTTAGCATGGTTTCAACTTCGTACTGTTTTTCCAGTTGTGCCCTTCTCATTGATTGCTAGATTGGTACATATGTCCCAGACTTAATGCGATCGCCAGCTAGGTCGGTTTTTCCAAAATCGTTCTTGTCGGTTACGAAAAGGTTGCGATATTTGGACAGCAATTTAGACACTTCTTGCTTCTGTAGTGGAGAAACATTTCCGCCAGCTGTGCTAAGACGGGGGCGTAGATGTTCTAGAAGTGGTTCATCCGGGATGGACGAGATTGGTTCTTCTTGGTCGTGGCAACGCCGTATGATGGTTACCGGCGAGAATGTTCCGATTTCGGAGCCTTTGGGAATTTTCTGATCAAGGATTTTAAGGTTGGCTGTTCTGACAGCTGCCAGTTCTTTTGCTTGAATAAGAGTTTTACAAACTAGTAGAGCTTTCTTAAAGAGCTCATTGTCTTCTGGTTCTATAATGCCTACCACTTGTCCCGAAATATATCGAACTATCTTCACAGGGACAATAATCCCACTCTGGACTCTTACAATGACATATTCTTTGGCCGTGACATTTCGAACTGCAATGTTATTGACAGTCAACATAACTATTTCTTCATCACCGATATTCAAAACATTGTTCTAGACATCTAACTTGACACCGTGACTTTGCAGAACATCTAGACCCAGTACACTAGAGTCAGGTATGGCGGCAACAATAACTCGCTGTTTGCTCTTCCAAACTCCAATTAGTAGCTTGACATCAGTCATCAGTCTCACCAAATACACGAATTTCTTCGCCACCCGCTCTAGTCACTTTGTAAACTTTTTCTGGCTCTCTTACCAGCCATTTTGGTACCATATCACGACGGATAATCGTTCTGGACGCACCGGTGTCTACAACCACTTGAGCCTTCTTGCCGCTAATGCATCCGTCTTAGGAAATATGAGTGCCGTTCCATACTTTTTACTGTATAGTACATATAAAAACATAAAAATTGAAAGTGACATCAAAAATGGGTTGTGGGGGTCCTAATTCACACTCATTTAAGGAATTGTTTTTTCAAATTCAAAACTCACGGTATCCTTGTTCTCCAATTTTTTTTAATATACAAGGTGCCCCATAATTAATTAGACATTAGCTAAGGGTTGATAGCTGGCATAAAAATAAAGCGATTGGGCTCAACATGCCTCAGTAGAATGTTACTCCTTTTCGTTTTATAGTGAGTTTAAATACTTTTTCTTAAAGCTCTTTTTTCAAATATCTTGAAAGCGGTTCAACATATGATTATAAAAAATATGGCATGGTATTATAAGGCATCATACGTAATACGATAACGGTATCAACTTCATCACTGCCGCTAGGCGGCGCCACCGACAGCAACGCTGGTTCATTAACAGGGTCATAATTTTTGTCCACCCTGCAAGCACATTTTTGAACAAAGTAAAGAAAGCCTATTTAGTTTCACATAAAAAAGGTATACTTCTTTGAAGTCGAAAAGTCGACCATTTTCAAAATAAACGTAATTTTTCAATGAAATTAAATTAACAATTATGCGCAAACATTATGTATTTTCGAAGGCTTCGATCTTAGTGCAAATTATTTGTATCTGTTGTGATACTTTTTAGCACAATAAAATGTACGTTATCGTAAGAAAGATTTTTATTAAGAATTCAACAAAGTAACTAAATAAAATAACATCTATAAAACTATTAATTAAAACCCGGGACGCAGCAAGTGCGTTATGGTAATGAATTTTCATAGAAATGATCTGGCACAAAATATTTTATTATAACTTTTTTTCCTTGTAACATAGAAATCTAAATTTTGGTGTATAGTTTACTTTTTATATCGTAAACCTGCCAAATTTGGTTATCATAGATTTTTTATTTTTTAAGATAAACATTTTAGTTCAAATAAAAACTCAAAATTATCCTGGAAAACCTCGTCTGATTTTTCTAATGAACGAACTTATCAAAGCCATTTACAAAAGGAAGGTACATGCCAAATTTTATCAAAATCGGCCCATTATTTTTTGAGTTATCGGTGTGATACATACATACATATATATATATATATATATATATATATATATATATATATATATATATATATATATATATATATATATATATATATATATATATATATAAATTGAAACTGACCCCGGATATGGGTTCTAGGGGTCCTAGTTCGCGCTCATTTGCAAAATTTTTTTTAAAATTCAATAGTCGGGATCTCCCCATTAGTGAATTTTTTCTACGAAAATTCACTAAAAAGAGATAGTTAACAAAATTCATATCGGAAAGATTGTTACAAATTCCATTAATCTACTTAATTAAATTAATCTAAAGTTACACTACAACTTTGGAAGCAGAACCTCGGTGGTTCAGGGGTAAGAACGTGTGCCTCTGAACCGAAGGGTACTGGGTACATGCCAAATTCTATCAAAATCGGCCTATTATTCTTTGATATAAAAATTTTTTTCGACTGAAAACTCATAATTTTCCCGGAAAACCTCGTCCGATTTGCCTGACTAACAACCTTGTCAAAGCCATTTACAAAAGGAAGGTACATGCCAAATTTTATTTAAATCGGCCCATTATTTTTTGAGATAACAATTTTTTCTAATGAAAACTCAAAATTTTCTCGGAAAACCTCGTCCGATTTTCCTGACTAACGAACTTATCCAAGCCATTTACAAAAGAAAGGTACATGCCAAATTTTATCAAAATCGGCCCATTATTTTTTGAGTTATCGGTGTGATACATACATACATATATATATATATATATATATATATATATATATATATATATATATATATATATATATATATATATATATATATATATATATATATATATATATATAATTGAAACTGACCCCGGATATGGGTTCTAGGGGTCCTAGTTCGCGCTCATTTGCAAAATTTTTTTTAAAATTCAATAGTCGGGATCTCCCCATTAGTGAATTTTTTCTACGAAAATTCACTAAAAAGAGATAGTTAACAAAATTCATATCGGAAAGATTGTTACAAATTCCATTAATCTACTTAATTAAATTAATCTAAAGTTACACTACAACTTTGAAAGCAGAACCTCGGTGGTTCAGGGGTAAGAACGTGTGCCTCTGAACCGAAGGGTACTGGGTTCGATCCCGGCGTACTCCTTTCACTTTTTCAGTACAAACTGTAAAATTAACATCAACCGAGGTTCTGGCATTGTATTTGAGCAAGTTGAATGTCTGCACGTTCCGGCCTTCGGAGGGGGCGTAAAGCCGTCGGTCCCGTGTCCATGCGATGTTGGGCATGTTAAAGATCCATACCCTCCTTACAGAAAGACAGGGGTTCGGCAAAATTTCCAGGATAGTGAGGTGAAACTGCTCCCTGGCGTCGGTGATTGGCCATAGGCGCGGAAATAGGCCGACGTTAAAAAAACAACTTTGGATGCAAAACAACAACAAATCAGAGTAAGCGCTCAAAGTGTTTACCATTTACGGCAATGCATTTTCTCACCCGTTTATTAAAATTATCTCTTACTTTAAAAATTAATGTTGTTGAGCTCTGATATACATACACGACTATAACTTGGCATAACTTCTTCAACTTCAAAGAAGTATGCTTTTTTTGTGTGAAACTAAATGGGCTTATTATATGTTTTTTCGATAATGTGTATACAGGGTGAACAAAAAACTTATGACCATATTAATGAAACAGTGTTGATGTCGGTGGCGCTACCTAGCGTCAGTGGTTAAGTTGATAATGTTATCTTTTACGCGTGATGCCTAATAATACCATGCCACATTTCATAATAATATGTTGAACCACTTTCAAGATATTTGGAAAAATAATTTTAGAATAATTATTTAAACACTCTGTAAAACGAAAACGAGTAACATTTTACTAAGGTATGTTGAAGTCCTGGGTCAGGGACCAGCATAAGGCATACTGGGCAGATTGTCCAAGGCTCAGACATGGGAGGATACTAATGGGGGATACCGGTTTCAAGAGAGCTGTGGAGCTGCTAAATCTTAGCAGAGGACAGCTCAGGAACATAACAGGACTCTTGACGGGACACATGGCTGTCAAGAAACACTTGCATAAAATAGGGCGAACGATGGGGACCTCGCATGCAGACTCTGCGGTGAGGGGGAGGGATCAGCCCAGCACATCTTGTGCGAGTGTAAAGCTGTGGACCGCAAAAGACAACTGATCTAGGGACAGTCTAGACCGGAGACATAGCAATATAAAACGTCACCCTACCAATTGCTGTGCAGACTAGTTCAAGGCACAGTGATTTTGGAATGGCTGGACCAGAAAAGACAAATGGCATGCACAATAAGCCAAAGGCTGCGGTGCTATGGGGCGGCAAAGACGCGGACGAGCCCTGCGGGAAAAAGGCATGTTGAGCCCAATCGCTTAATTTAATGCCACCTATCACCTCTTAGCTAATGTTCAATCAATTATGGGGCACCCTGTATAAAAAATGGATAATAAAGCAGCCAAACTTCAGCTCCAAGTCAACCATTTTTCCACTGACATTTCGCATAAGCCAGGAAAGAAGCCGTTCCATTCGTGGCAATAAAAATGCCCGTTTTGCAATCGACATGGGATGCATGTTTTTCACACCAAAGTAAGGCCGTGTTCATTCGTGTTGCCCAAACTTATTAGTTATTTTTCAGGGTTTTTTTTTTCAGTGAATTTTCGTACAATTAAATTTGCTTAGTAAACTTTCGTCGAGGAAAATTGTTGTGAATTTTTGTAAAACATTTTTTAGGAGTTTCTGGCAAAGAAAATATTTTATAAATATTTAGATAATTTTCGAAGATAATTGAGTTTATGAGGAGACCAAAACCAAATATTTAACAAAGTTTCTTCTAGTGAGCACGCACTACGGTCTCTAGAGCACATTGATGAGGGGTAACTTTCTATCCCCGAAAAGAATAAAGTTATATTTATCAAAATTTCTTTAACGAAAAATTGAATTATGGAAATCTAAAGAAAATCTTATTAAACTTCGCTACCAGAACATACTTGATGTGACAGGATTTTTTTTGTGTTAAAATTTGTCTTTTAGTGAATTTTCTTAAAAAAATTCACAAATGAGGAGATCCCGACTTTTGAATTTTGAAAAAATTTCTTCAAATGAGCGCTAATTAGGACCCCTGGAACCCAAATCCGAGGTCGGTTTCAGACTTTATATGTTATATATATATATATATATATATATATATATATATATATATATATATATATATATATATATATATATATATATATATATATATATATATATTTATGTGTCACACCTATAACTTAAAAAATAATGGACCGATTTTGATAAAACTTAGTGAGTACCTTCCTTTCGCAAGTGGCTTGGATAAGTTCGTTATCCAGGAAAATCCACCGAGGTTTTCCCGGAAAATGTTGTGTTTTCTTTCGAAAAAAATCGAAAAAAAAATATATCTCCAGAATTAACAAAGTAAGGGCAATTTCATACGCGGGTTTATATCATTATAGGTAAGTCACCTACCAAAATTTAACTCTGTAGGTTAAAGGGCAAAAAAGTTACAGGCATTTAAAGAAAAATAAATTAAAAACGTCAAAGTCGCGATTTTAAACGTCAAAATTGGCAACATTTAGGCAAAGAACTTGAATCTAATACGGGTTATGGAATGAAAATGTCTCAAGAAGAATGTTTTATGAACCCTGAAGTCTTAGATTCAACCGTCATTGTCCTTCATTTACTAAAATATTACCAGAAAATTCATTTCAAATAGACCCTTTCTCTGATGCTTGGCAGTAGCCTTATAGCTATAGAGTTTATCGTTTAATGGTATATTATTTTTGTAGAATTTTCGTAATAAATCAATAAAGCTCAATATACCTATCTTTTATTATACAAGATATGAAAAAAAGTTGTATATATTAATTATAGGGTGTCTTGAGCTACATCTTAAAAAATATTTCTACAATCACAGGGTGGCCCATAAGTCGTTGCTGATACAAATTCTCTTTTTTTTTTTAATCAAACACGCCTTATGTTATTGCATTTTTGCATTTTCCATCGAAATATAATGCATGTTTGTAAGAAAAAAAATTCTGGGCGCAGTAAGTGCGTTATGGTAGCGAATCTTGATCAAATGTTTCATATTTGAATATCTCAATTTGCTATTAACCTATAAAGTGGACCAAGAAACGAGTTTTTTCGGGAACACTTTAAGTTTACTTTCGGAAATTTTTGTACATTTTCAAACAATAAAGTTATTTTGATGAAACATGGCACATTGTTTTTACTATATAGGTTATACTGGTAACCAAATTTGATGCCTGCTTTCTTAAAAAAAACACACTATTGCTATTAAAAAATATTTTTATGAAAATTCACTACCATAACGCACTTGCTGCGTCCAGAGTTTTAATATCTCATTGACACAACTGACACGTAATCAATCTCGTTTAATCATTTATTCTTCATTTAGATTTAACCTACTTTCTTTTTTTCTATAGAACACTCTGTTGATAGCTTGAGCGTTCAAAGAATGTTGTCTATTTCATAACCACGTTTGACCAGAATAATTTTTTGTTACAAACATAATACTCAGCAGCGTCAGGCAACTAGTTATACAGGTTGGAACATTGTTAGTAGAGTACAATATAGTATAGTATTTATTAGAATTCGTTATACAATGTACCAAATAAAGATTGGACCCTGTGATGAGCACTGTTAAGTACACTTGGAGTACCCAAATCACCAAAACACACCTTTTTAAAGACCTGACGATCGTTTCACTAACAAGGTTAGCGTCACCCGACGATGAAAAATGCTAAACTGCTTACTACTAAACGTCACCTTATATACTGAATTTTAGAGACCTATACAAAGAGGGAGACTAAATGGCAGGCAAATTTCCTGTGTATTGTATTTTTATTGCCGGACGAGGCTTTTGAACTTCCTTTATAACTTTACCTCTCAAGTTTCGGAACATTTTATCTGTATCAGAGACAGAGGGCAAACAAAGGGTTATGAATCAGTGGCGGCGCTTGGTTTGAGGATCTTTAGTTTTTTATTGCTCTAGAAATATAAATACTTTCGTACGCATCTAGCTTCGTTGACTGTCTATAACATTTTTGATAGGTTTCAGATTTTCTTTATCAATGTGGTGGTTATCATCCCAATTACGTTGTGCCACGCATGACCTTATTTTTAAGGCATTAAAAAACAAAAGTTCCTTAAACCAAGCACCGTCACTGATTTATAGTCCTTTGTTTGCCCTCTGTCTCTAATACAGATAAAATATTCCAAAGCTTGCCAGGTAAAGTTATAAAGGAAGGTCAAAAACCTCGTGTAGCAAAAAAATACAATACAAAGAAAATTTGCCTGCGATTTAGTCTCCCTCTCGGTATCGGTCTCTACCTGAAATTGAGCATATAAGGTGATGTTTATTATTGAGCAGTTTAGAATTCTTCATCCTCCGATGACGCTAACCTTGTTAGTGAAACGATCGTCATGTCTTTAAAAATATGTGTTTCGGTGATTTGGGTTCACCAAGTGTACTTATTATACAAAGTTACTTAGGAAACGAAGCTTTAAATATATACATTTAAATATATATATATATATATATATATATATATATATATATATATATATATATATATATATATATATATATATATAGAGAGAGAGAGAGAGGGGGGGGGGAGAGAGTCGTGAATCAAACGTCACACGAAGATAGACTAGCTCAAGCCCTGTCAGAAAATGGTCAGATTTTAAGGTATTTTGCCCACCCACATGCAGAAAAAACATTTCTGGAATGTGATTTTTGTGCATGTTAATCCTCAATAATGATGTTATCGAAGCAGCCTTAATTATGTTGTGTTATTATTCAGAAAATCTCATAATTTCAAAAACTTCCCTGTTTTATGGAGATTCTAAAATGGTATAAAACATTATCAGGATCTCTAAACGTAATTCACTGTCGACGATTAAAAGTAAATTTGAAAGTGAAATCTGGTAGCTAATAAACAAAAACACAGCAGATTTTGACATTTACAAAAATTATTTTATTCATATAGAGATGCGCAAATTGACGGTCATTGTGTCTTATGCATAAACGAGATCGTCTTATGAACGACCCTCTTAGTCTTCTTAGACCGCTGTGTGAAATTTCTTTCGCTGCTGTTCACATCGTCCTCCGAAGTTCTAATAGGGTGTCTTCCAGCAGTTCTGGCCAACTATTTTGTAAGAATGCCAAATATCTTTGGCCATTTAACGTATGAGGCAGTTCCACGGGTCCCAAAATTGTTCCGTTAAAAATACCGGCCCAGAGGTTTATCTTCAATTGATGTTGCGAACCAGCCTCTTTGAACTCATCTAGATTTTCAATTTTCCGACTATGAACGTTGTGAAAGTTCATGTATCCAACATTTTTACATGCTGACTCGTCACTCCATAATATTTTATTAAAGAAATTGGGATCTTGTCTGATTTCTCTTAACATAATTTTGCAAAATCGCTTGCGCCTTGCGTGGTCATGTGGTTCCAAAACTTGGACCCTCTGAATACTGTAAGAATGGTACCCACACCTTTTAAAAATTTTATGAGTAGTAGGCCTTGGGACGCCAGTTTGTATACTTTCCGTGTCGAGGTACCAGGTTCTTCGATAACAGCATCCAGGACACCATCCTCGTCTGCAGTTCGCGGTCATCCAGTTCGATTAACACGAGCGATGCAAGCGATGTAGGTGTAATGGGGTCTTATGAACACGCCGTAATATGGATGTTGTCGGTCTGGGTAGCGCTGCGCATAAATCCTTACCACTCGTTTGGTGTTGTACGCCACACCACCTCTGAACGGCACGTATCGAGTCTCTCCATAAATAACATGCATGGTCGCATACTCTTGAGGGGTGTAATTTACTTGCTTTTTCATTTTTCCATTGTATTAAAAATCCAGAGGAATAAAAAGTCCGTTAGTGAATTAATTTAATGAGAAATGAGCGCGTACGTAGCAAGTACAAATTAGTAATCTTATTAACACTGGCAGAAATAATTTTTATTAATGTCAAAATCTATTTTGTTTTTGTTTATTAGCTACCTGGCTTCACTTCCAAAGTTACTTTCAATTGTCGACAGTGAATTACTTTTAGAGATACTGATAATGTTTTATACCATTTCAGAATATCCATAAAGCAGGGAAGTTTTTGAAAATATGAGCCAGTAAATTTTACTACATTTTTTTTTTCAGGATGGAGGGTAATTCCAAATTACAAAAAAGGGAGAAGAAAAGTCCGACTTGTATTATTTTTTCCTTCAGATTTTCTAAATAATAACACAAAATATTTGAGATTGATTCGATAACGCCATTATTAAAGATTAGCATGCACGAAAATCCAATTTTGGAAATGTGCGAAACGATCGTTAGGTCTTTTAAAATGAGTTGTGCTGATTTGGGGGTCTCCAAGTGTGCTTGTGCTTTCTCAATGTTTCAGCTAATTTATTACCATATTTTAGACGAAATATGCACTGCGTCCCATCTCAAATTTAATAATTCATAGAAATAAACACTGGCAATTTCTGAATACACTAATATATATTCTAAGTAAGACTCAGCGTGACATAGGTGTCACAAGGTAGGTCTTTTTCTTGTTAATATATAGCTATCTTTTCAGGCAAATATTTGTGCTCCTTAATTTCATTATCACTGCATTAGATATTTAAAAATAAAAAAAGTAATAAAAAATAAAACATTCTGTCGCTACAAAACGAAGCAAAATCGAACCTATGCTGATATGAAATACAAATCTTATTTTCACTACAACTAACCATGAGCAATGGCACATTTTTTTTGAAACACCTGTATAGGTATATAGTACTTGTATTGTAACCGAATGTTGGGACTGGTGTATAGTGTATTAGTCTTTAAGTAATACAGGGTGGCGCATTGAAAACGAAACAGACCGTTTTGCGTCCAGATAATTTTTTTTTAAGAAACGGTGAAACACGTCAATTTTAATATTGGGGGGGACATGTTTTGACATAAAACTCAACTTTTTCACATTAACCCCTTAAGGGAACATGGATCGAGTAATCTCATCATTTGAAAGCTCTTTCTTTTCTGAATTCCACACACTAACTTTTTTGGAAGTTTTATCAACTCGTTTACAAATTATTCACAGTTGGAATTGCAAGAACGTATTTCATTCATTGTGATAGGAAATGCAGTAATTAGTAAATTTTTCGTTAAAAAAACCTAATAAACAAAACCAAACGTTAAAAAATGTTTATTCAGTCAAGTAAGTGTTCAAATTGTTGACCACCAGCTTCCATACAAAAATACAAATTTTGTTCAAAACGAACTCTGACATTCTGGAACATTTGTGGAGTTATTAGACAGCATTCTTCAACAATGCGTCGTCGTAATTCTTCAAGAGACTCCGGTTCTGTTGCGTAAATTCTACTCTTTAAATTGCCCCATAGAAAGAAGTCTGAAGGAGTTAAATCCGGTGATATAGGGGGGGGGGGCACTCAAAAGCACCTCCATTGCTCTGGAAACTCTCTGTTCAAAAACTCACTAACACTTTGTGAAAAATGCGGAGAAGCTTATGACGCCGCCGCGCTTCCTTTTATACCAGATGACAAATGCTCAAATAATTCCTAACCTATCCACAAATCTAATTTGTCATTGGCATAAGCTAAGTTACCGGGAAGTTAGAGAGCCGCCAGCTTTTATACAGTGGAGATGGGCGTGGGTTAAAGTAAGATGTTAATTAGGGGCGCCACTTGATTGTTCAACCTCCACTCCCGGATATTCTAATAAGATGTTCACTAATATGCTTCCTTGCCCAGATCCAACACAACCTAGAATTCTTGGATCACACTGGCAACTATCGCCAACCACAATCGAGCACAGGAAGCTACAAGGGAGTTCTAATTATGATAACACCAACTAAAGTTCGAAACGGTATGGTCTCATAGACCCACAAGTAAAGATAACGGTAATGATCTAATTATCAACAGCCCTGAAAACAAAACACAAACACAAAACCAAAACACACCTAAAATATGATAAAATAAGGGCTTTTATTAAGCTTCTTTGGCATACAAGAATCTATTAAAAGCTGTTCTAAAATTCTGATCTAAAATAAAAAGTCTCTATAATATAACTAAAATGGCTTACTACCAAATAATCAAGATCTTTACTGAGTATGTATGAATGTACTACCAATATAATTGTTCTACGGAAAATTCCACTTTTCGTGCACGCAAAGCTCACAACTTATTTTCCCCAAATATTAATTAATTACACGTTAATTACGGTAAGTGGCCTGATTAAAGATCAAGTCCCAAAGAATAATCAATAAGCTTGACTAATGCTAACAATATATGATAACTAATGGTACTATCAAAAGTGAAGCAATTATATTAATAATGGTCTTATAAAAATCTGTACCACATTTAGTGAAGTTTAAATAAAATAAATTCAGTTCGATTTTAGCAAATTTAACACAGATGAATATTTAAAAATGTAACTTAACAAGATTGTCTCTTATCACTTTATTCTTTATCACAAAACGGAAAATTCTTACTTGAAATCCCTGGACTTCTAGGCCATCTAATTACCACCAATTTCCATACCAACTAAGGCCTTTAGGGGTACGGGACTGCAACCACGGGAATAATGCAACAACGGAACGGCAATGCGACAACGAAAGGGAAGACCTCCTCACTGAGATCCTAATTCATAAATTCCAAATTTCACGGCTGACAGGAATTATCATTGCTCTTGACTAGCACATAAACTCCATTTAATTCCATAGCCATACTCCATTCGGTACATGAAAATTCGCTAATCTATGCGAGACTTTTCCACTCAAAATTACGATATGTGAATTTGCCAAAGGTATTGCCCAATACAAAGACTATTCAGCACAAAAATTATCCGGCACAAGGACTGCCCTACACAAGAATTGGTCTAGCCGGCACTAGGATTCTTCCAGCCGGTACAAGGATTCTAAAAACAATAAGTAACGGAATGCTAAAGGTGTTATAGTTACGAGATATGATGATTTCTTACCTCCAAAGAGGGAAACGAACTCCAACACGTGACAAAGTCAATGTGGTCCTTAAATCCCCTCAAACGGGTGTATCTACAGCCTTCAACATCAATTACGCAAATTACGATATCACCAACAAGACTGCAGATGTGTTCTGAGCGCAATTTAAATCCACCAAGGGGGATAATTAATATCCAACTTGCCTCTCAGAACGAACCACGTGTTAACTTCAACAATTGCCAACGAAAAATCTCCCCCGAAACTTCCGGCGCATTCACATCTCCTACTTGAAAACAGGTACCGCCACTCCCTCGCTCTCTCTCGCATCACATACGTCCCCAGCCATCTATCCCTCTCAACATGCGGACCATTCTTGAACCACCGACAACTACAACGCAAGCGTGGCAGCCGGCACGATATACCAGGGGTAGCACAAATAGCAATGGTTTAACAAAAGATCTCAATTTTATTCCTTATACGAGGGATATCCAGAAGAAATAACCACGGTCGTCGCCAATAATTCTTTGTGCAAAGCAGAGGAGGAACCACAAATACGTCCAAACTAGCTTAGTTGTTTATCTATTCAATTTATACTGTTACAAGCTCCATCGTGTTGAAACACTAATTGATTTTCTTGATAGCGATCATCATTTTCAACAATGTCAATTAGTAGAGAGTAAACGATATCTTCTAGTAACTCCAAATACGTTTCGCCACTCAAATTGCCATCAGGAAAAATTGGTCCGATTAAACGGTCTCCAAAAATTCTAGTCCAGACATTCAATTTCTGTGGAGTTTGAGTGTGGACTTCTTGAAAATTTCTTGGATTATTATCTGCCCAATAACGATATTTATCACGATTGACTGTAGAGTTTAATAAAAACGTACACTCGTCTGAAAAACAGATATTGAACAGAAAGTTCCCGTTATCAGCTATTCGTGAAGTCATAACTTCACAAAACTCCAGCCGCCGATCAAAATCATCTTCATTCAGTTGTTGTACAAAATGAATTTTATACGGGTGAAATTTATGATGCTTCAATATTCGCTGAATAGTTCTTCTGTTGATGTTTGAAACAGTGGCCAATTTTCTCGTGCTCAAAGTTGGGTCTGCAGCAATTTGTCCTAAAACTTCAATCTCAGTAGTCTCATTTCTACCGGAAATTCACGTTCAGGATCCCGTTTTTGTTGGCTACTGAACCACTTTGTCGAAACTTTGCAACTACCTCCAAAATTTATTTTCTGTTAACATGTCTGTTCGGTTTTTGAAAAAAAGAGTAATAATTTCAACTCTTTCTTCTACAGAATACACCATTGTGAAATAAATTTTCGTATGATACTATCAAGTATCAAACCAACCGATAAACTGAAATAATAAACCGCATTTCTCCGTCCGATAAGAAACCTTCTGATAAGTCAATTTTCTGTTTACAAACCAACAAAACATTGACTATCAGCACATTTCTTATCGGAATGAGTGAAATGCGTTTTTGCATCTTCAACTGTGAATAATTTTTTAACGAGTTGATAAAACATGCAAAAAAATTAGTGTGCTGAATTCAGAAAAGAGAGAGCTTTCAAATGATGTAACACGCGACCCATGTTCCCTATTTAAAATATAAGGATTGTTATCACCACCCTTAAGGGGTTGATGTGACAAAGTTGAGTTTTCTGTCAAAACATGTCCCCCTCAATATTAAAATTGACGTGTTTCAGCGTTTCTTAAAAAAAAATTTCTCTGGACGCAAATCGGTCTGTTTCGTTTTCAATTCGCCACTCTGTATAATGTAGTTTAAGTCGGTTTTGTTATGGTACATCTAATGTGACAATGTGATGTAACTATTATAACATATTCAAATAGAAAGCAATGCAATTGCTTCGCCAAAAATTTTCAATGTGATGTTCATATTTTACCAACTTTCACTGTATTGCATGTTTATAGACAGCAAGCATCATGGTTGAAATGGCAAGTAAATTATATTAATAACACATTAATATGTATCATCAAGTTTGGATGACTTCCGGATAAAGTCGCCTAAAGTATACAGGGTGTATCATTGGTAAATGTACATACTTCACCTCCATTATGTAGGTCACTTGGGCGATTCCATAACACCTATCTTAAGTGGGTCAATTGTCCTCAATTACTAATTATTGATATTTCCTATGAACGAATTTTCATGAAGAAAATTCACTAGAGAGAGGTAACGATGGTGAGCCCTTCGCATGAATGTTGGCACGTAGAGGTTTTTTTGATGAGCAATCCATGTTTGATCATAGTTTTGATCTACCTTGTAGAGTGCGCCAGCGGCAGCCTTCTGTCGACATTTAAAGCTCAATTACTTTTTTCTGCCTCGGTATATCAAATTTCTTATCGAAAATTATTATAACCTGATATGTTATCTTTCAAAAAGGTATACCTTGTAGATTTTGATAGGAGCCGCTTCTGTGATAATCGAATTCAAGTGTTTCATTGCGTTCTAGAATTCCTCATATGAACGACAACACACTTGATCCAGGCTTAGGACTGGTCCAAGAAGTTTGAAGCATGTTTAAGGACCAACCGACCAGCAATACTTAAAATTTAGATTAGAGCATTTCATGCTCATTCCAAATATAACTTGTATTTTACCCTGCCTCTTTTCGTTTTCGAATTTTTTTTTTAAAACCAAAATTTGGCGATTTATTTTTTCTTTAATATCTAAGTAGGCGTTGATCTGATATGTCTGAGACTTTCACGTTATCAGGACACTTTTTATAGGGTAATCTTTTTGTGCTATTCCCAACTTTGGATTGTCATTTGTTTTTGAGCTACAGGTATCAACGTTTGTTTTTATTATGGCATCCATATTGGATTTTTTGCATGTGGTAGCCTGTGAAAAGAGCTTTCCAACGATGTACAACATGCTTGAGAAATATTGTATTTGCACTGACAATTTTCAGAAAAACCGTTTTGACGATAGTAGACTATGAAATCCAATACCAGAAAACAAATGACAAAAAAAGTGTTCAAAAAGCAGTAGGCCATGGAGTCTAACAACTTCTAACATAATTTTCCGTAATGATTCACGATAAAAAAAGGAACTTTGAGCACACCAATGAATCGGCCCATTATTACAAATGATATTTTACATTACCAAATTATCCTAAAAAATTGTTCTAGTTTAATTAAATAGGTAAAGCTAGTAAATAACTAAATTTACTAACAGAACTCAGTAAAAAGCAGATTAATGATTTACGAAGACGCACTTGAAAATTGTTTGATTTTTAACCGAAAAACAACAGAAGAAAGGTTGCTATGGATATAGCACTATCGCGACAATTAATAATACTGTCATTCTTAATTATCTGAACAATTTGAGGTGTTTTTAACACGCTGCTTAAAATTTTGGACTAAATAGTTTGTTTTCTGTTAATTTTAAATATTATTCAACAATATGTTCAGTAATGAAGAATATTTTGACATGTTGGAATGTTATATTCGTTCTAACCGAAATACTGAGGCGGCTGCAAATTCATATCAAAACAACTACCCAGAAAGACGACAACCAAACACCAAAATATTCCGCAGGATAGTGACCAATATATTGAACGACGGTAGCTTCCACGCAAAGTAACTACCAACGCCTAGAAATGAAGAAAGAAATAATGCCGTCTTACAGGTTTCAAACGAAAACCCTGCGCAATCTGTTCGGTTTTATGGCGAACAAATTGACGTTCCAGAAAGTACGGTACACCGTGTATTAAAACAAATTCATTACCATCCACACAAACCTACAATCGTACAAGGCTTAAGTGTAGATGGTATCAAGGACAATGTCAGCAAGATGAAAATTTTCATTTGAACATAATATGGACTGATGAATACAGATTTGCAAATTGTGGTGTGTATATTCGTCATAATAGGCATTATTGGGCAAATGAAAATGCCCATCTAAACGAAGAAAGACGAATGCAGGGCAGATATGGTATTAATGTTTGGTGCGGCTTATTAGGTAAAAAACTGTTATTTTTTATTTGTAGATTAGACAGTTGATTTTAAAAAAAATCAGGTCACTTCATTGTTGGTCCGTTCTTTTTTGATAATAATTTAACTGGGGAAAGGTATCTTAATCTATCGAGAAATGATTAGAACAACAACAATTAGAAGAGTTCATGATAACTTAGACGAGATTTGGTACCAACAACGCGGTTGTCCATCTAGGACCGTCAAAGAATTTTTATACCAAAATTTTGTTCTTTGTAACAATAGGTCGGTTCATTGGTGTGCTCGAAATCCTCATATAACACCCAGGGCTTTTATTTTTGGGGTACTCTGAATAATAATGTGTATAAATTCGATCCACCACAAAATGTCAATGAAGTACGAAACATATCCACGGAAGCTATAAATCATATTAATCAAAACACCCTTACCAGAGTTTACAGGCATTTTTCAAAAAGGTGTATAAAGTGCATTGAACAAAATGATGACCATATTGAACATTTTTCTATTTAGTGTATTTTTAAGTTTCTATTTTATTATTTGTTAGGTTGCGTTTCTAATTGTGTTGTTTTGTGGAGTTTCAGTTTATATTTGTTATTGCCGGGTTTCGTTATTAAACTGTTTCACATAATATTACACAGCATTATTACCTAATTAAGTATTGTAAATTAAATCACAATATTTTTTATCGTGAATCATTATGGAAAATTATTTTAAAAGTAGAAGTCTATTGTTAGACTCCATCGCCTACTGCATTTTGAACACTTTTTTTGTCATTTGTTTTCTGGTATTGGATTTCATAGCCTACTATCCTCAAAACGGTTTTTTTCAAAGTTGTCATGTAGCTTTCTTGAATCAGATTTAATACCTATAACTTTTTGCCTTTTAAGATAGAGATCTGAATTTTGGTACATATGATACTCTTTATGACAGAAACCAGAGAAGGAAATTTGGTTGCCCTCACTTTGTTATTTCCAGAGATATTTTTTTTTCCAAAGAAAACACAAATTTTTCCGGAAAAACCTGGGTTGATTTTCCTGACTATATATATATATATATATATATATATATATATATATATATATATATATATATATATATATATATATATAATTAAAACTGAGCCTGGATATGAGTTCTAAGGAACTTAGTTCGCGGTCATTTGAAGAAAATTTTCGGGATCTCCTCACTAGTGAATTTTTTTTAAAAGAAATTTTACTAAAAATTAAGAATTTATTTGGGGTGTCTATTAATAAACCTTCTATAACTTTAGATGGCGAACGTACTTTTTTTTTGATCCACTTCATTTGTTGAAATCTTTGAGGAATATCTTTAAAAAATACGACTTCAAGTATGAAATGGAACCATATTGAAGAAGTTTTTATCAAATACAGTGCGATAAATCCGAGGCTTACCCCTCGTCTGACCAAGAAGCATTTGGAACTGCCCCCCCCTTTCTCTTATGCGAGTATGTCTGGCTGCCCAAGTTTTTAGCCATTTTGTTAGCAGGGGTATAATGGCACATGTCACATTTAACAGCTTGTCAGCAAATGCAGTTCATGCTGCTACATTTATTGAAAAGATGGACAACCACTTTGGGTCTTTTAATAGTATTAATTTAAATAACGCAAAAGAAATGAGACGACCCTTAAGGGAAAATTTAGTGCATTGGGCATTGCTGACTGAAGCAAAAGAATTCTTTAATAATGTAAAAATCCTGAATAATACTAACAGGTTTCCACCTTGTATTGTGGGTTGGATAGAAAACATTGCAGTTTAAAAAATGTCTTTTGAAGAGTTGCATGATAATTTTAATCTGCAATTCTTAATGACAAGAAGATTGTCAGGATTGCTTAGAGAATTTCTTCTCAGTTCTAAAACTCAAAGATGGGAATAATGTGACACCAGATGCATCAAATTTCATGGTGCTTTAAGAGCAGCTGTATGCAATCAAATTTTAAAACCTTCTCAAAGCAGAAATTTCATGATGGATTCTGACAAGCTTTTTCTCCAGAAAAAATATTTGGAAAGAAAGAAATTTCAAATGAAAGTGTCGCCAGTAATCAGTCAAACAGCTGCATAAGAAACGTTGAATACTTTGAATGTTATTGAGGAAAATGCACTTGCATGTGTTACTGGATGGGTTTGCACAAAGCTATGTCAATAATGTAGAGATAAAATGTCTTCAAAGGAAGATATGTACAACATTGCAACATTTCATATTTCTATAAAGAAATCTGAGAATACTACATACCTATTCCCAAATGAATGTGCGATTCGCATGTGTAGCATTGTGCACATAACATTTCAATGTCACTTCGGAAAGAATTTGTTAAAGCAGAAAAAAAAAAATTAAAAATAATTTATGCCAATATATACAGTTCGCAAAAGATAATCCATTGTTAAATATTTGCCACCATGTATTTATAGAAAAACTTCTTAACGTTCTCCACATCAATGACCTCCTCTCTAACACATCCAACCCAGTTAACAGTTACGCGGACGACAGCACCATCCACTCAAATATACAATATTCTTAGCCTGTCTCTTTAGCCCAATTAGCTGGGGATCGCAGACTCATGGAGGGTTGTTTCTCCGTGGATCTCCAAAAAATATTAGACTAGGGAAGTAGAAATCTTGTACAATTCAACCCCACCACATCTCAGTCTTGCTTTCTATCTCATAAGAGATACACCAGCCCTAGACCCATCACAATGAACAACCAAGTTATTCAAAGTAATGAGTCATTTTCACTTGTTGGCATTTTTGTGGATCGAGATCTCAATTGGCACCAACATGTCACATCAATTGCAGAAGCGGCTGCTAAGAAATTAGGTTTCCTATTCCAGGCTTGCAAATACTTTTCACCAGCTAATCTCTATACCTTATATACTTTACAAATAAGCCCAAACCTCGAATACTGCTCCCACATCTGGGGTGCCACTGCCGCTTCTACACTTGCTACCCTGGACTCCCTTCAGAAGAGAGATATACGATATACGTCTCATCGGTGACCCTACCCTCACCCAAACGCTGCCATCCCTTGCCCACCGACATGCCGTTGCTGACCTCTCTCCTTTATAGATATCTGCACGGGCACTGCTCAGAGGAGCTTTCTCCCATAGTTCCTCCACCTGCTGCCCCCAACAGATCTACCAGGGGAACAGAGCGAATGCATCCTTTTACTGTTCAGGTCACCAGACATAGAACATTTTGTTATGCCCGCACTTTTGTCCCGAGGACTTCCAAGTTGTGGAATTCCTTCCCGACACATGGTTTTCCTTCTCCTTCGAACCTACAAACCTTCAAGGCCAGAATTAACAAGTTGCCTCTTTCCTCCTTGTCGACGCCCACGGTACGATAGTATTTAGGCTGTAAGCCTTTGAAATATATATATATATATATATATATATATATATATATATATATATATATATATATATATATATATATATATATATATAAAAGCAATTCTTTTTGTCTGTCGGTCTTTCGGTCGGTCGCTCTGTCCGCCTGTACGTCTTTAGTAGGCGCAATAACTTTCGAACGAATTGAGATATCTTAAAATTTGGCATTCAGTTCGCACCCGACAAAGGAACGCTTCAAGTTGTTTTTGGGTAAGATCGCTTCAGGGGGCAGGCGATAAATGTGGGGTGATTTGGTGAAAATTGATATTTTTTCGTTAAAACTCGAGTAACATAACGTTTCACAAGTTTATGAGTACAGGAATAAGAATGTTATCTTTGTGATCAAGTCATGGACCCTACATTCATTTCATGAGAATGTCTTTCTGAGGAGAGGGGATTATCGCAGCTATGTGGAAATTATGATTCAATTTGCAGCACTAGTTTTATACAAGGGTATTTTACGACAAATTAGCATACTAAAAAACTTACAAAAGAAAAAATATTGTAAAAAAATCAAAATAGGCAAAATTTAAAAAAAAACACCGGTATCTTGGTATTTAAGGACTAGCGATAGGTGCTATACATATGCAGGTGAAGTATGGACACTTACCAATGAATCACCCTATAGAACCGCAAAAGTAAATAGATATACGATATCTACCACATACACAAAAAAAGTCTGGACGCAGCAAGTGCGTTATTGTAGCGAATGTTTATAAAAATGTTTTTATTTAATAGCAAATATGTCTAAGGCATTAAATTTGGTATAACCTATATAAAGGAAACAATGTACCCTATTTTTTAAAAATAACTTCATTGTTGTAAAATGTAAAAAAAAAATTCCAAAAATTAACTTAAAATGTCCTGGAAGAAAAAAAAAATCCAACAAAAAAATTGCATGAAAATTAGAAAACAATTTTTTCACGAATGTTCTTAATTAATTATATACATCTATATATATATATATATATATATATATATATATATATATATATATATATATATATATATATATATATATATATATATATATATATATATATATATATATATATATAAGCACGCCCATTGAAAACGAGTTGGCAACCATAACTGCCAGGAAAAGATCTTGTCGAAGAAAACCTGAAGTTTGCTTGTGAGGGGGACAAGTTTTGACGCAAAATATATAGTCCAAACTTTACCTTCCTAAGCGGGGGTGTCATCCCCCAAAACGTTTTCAAATAGGAATAGGGGTCATGTGATAGCTCGTTGAAAAAAGCTTTTGATTCGTTTAGAAGATATGGATTTTTTAAATATCACTAAAGCAAGTGGTCTTACGATAACAAATGTCCGTAGTACAGCGGCGTTGCGAGGACATTTTTCGTTGCGAGGACTTGTGTTAGGTCTTGTTTCGTTTTCTCCATTTTAATGGGTAGTGTGAAACTCCAGTATCCTAAATATATGAATTTTTCATAAAACCACTTAGTCCTCGCACGAACCGTTTAATACGGATGCATTTGTTCTAACAAATTTCTCCAGACGCTGCTTTTTTAGTGATCTTTTAAAAAAAATCACTAATGAGGAGATCCCGACTTTTCAATTTTGAAAAAATTACTTCTAATGACCGCGAACTAGTCCCCCTAGAAACCATATCCAGGGTCAGTTTCAATTTTTATATGTATATATATATATATATATATATATATATATATATATATATATATATATATATATATATATATATATATATATATATATATATATATATATATATATATATATCACGCCGATAACTCAAAAAATAATAATGGTCCGATTTTTATCAAATTTGGCACATACCTTCCTTTTGCAAGTGGCTTGGATAAGTTTGTTAGGAAAATCGGCCCAGGTTTTCTCAGAAAATTTTGTGTTTTCTTTCGAAAAAAAAATATATCTCCGAAAATAACAACATAAAGAGTATCCTATGTACCAAAATTCAGATCTCTATCTTAAAAGACAAAAAAGTTATAGGTAAATTAATTTTTAATTAATTAAATCTGATTCAAGAAAGTTAAAACGTCAAAATTGATTGATCAGAATGCGAGTTAAAATACTACAATAAATGACTAACAAGCTCCTAGATATATGTCTAAGTCGTTATTTTCCTTGATTTCGTTAAAATATGAGCAAAAAATCCATTGTAAATCAAAATGGTTTTGTGTAAATTGTAAAACCTTGAACAATTAACATGTATTATGGGATATACCTGCTAGTAAATACATGTCGAGCGTAGCTCAGTGAGCTAGGTCCCTGTATATCATATAATCGACTCCTACATGACGAGTTCTAATCCTAGTTAGTGACTTTACTTTTTATCAATTTTTTTTGGTCTCATTTCACTTTACATTTATCTAATCAGATTGTTGTTACTCCGATGAATTTTTCAGCGAGTTTTTGTATAAAAAAATAATTTGATAAAGAGGAGAAGAAAGTTTTAAGACTTAATTCAATTTGATATCTGGTTGTTTGTTGTTGACCTCACTTAGTGTAACCGTTCCATATTTAATACAGTCGTAATCTTTTCACGTGGTTTCACAGGTGCTTGTTTTGGTGAATTTCCTTTAAAAAAAATCACTTCAATTGAGCGCGAACTAGGCCCCCTATAACCCATATCCAAGGTCAGTTTGAATTATATATATATATATATATATATATATATATATATATATATATATATATATATATATATATATATATATATATATATATATATATACACAATGGGTAAAGAATTTACCAAACTTTAGGAATGTAAGTTTAAAGACCACAAAATTAGAGGCATTTAAAGAAAAAAAATTGGGGTTTTCCTCAGAACGTAAAAAGTCGCGATTTGAAACGTCAAAATTGGCAACATTTAGGCAAAGAACCTGAAAGAAATACGAATTGTGTAAAGAGGTAAAGAGTGTTCTGAAAACCCTTAAGTTTCAGCTTCAACCATCAATGACCTGCATTTTAGTAAAATATTTCCAGAAAATTCATTTTCAATATACCCTTTCTCTGATGCTTTGGAAGTAGTTTTAGTTAAGTTTGTGTTTTAACGGTCTATAATTTTTAGCTAAATTTCGTAGAAAAAATTCGTTAATCAGGAGCCCGCGGCTTTTGAATTTTAAAAAGGTTTCTTCAAATGAGTGGAGACTAGGCCCCCTGGAATCCATATCCGAGTTTACTTTCTGTTTACATATATACAGGGTGACGCATTTCTACGGTAAAGCTCAATATATTTGATATTATGCACGATATGACAAAAAATATATACATTACCTATAGGTTGTCTTGAGGTGCATCTTATAAAATTATTTTGACAATCACAGATTGGCCCATAAGTCGTTGGTGATACCTACAATTTTTTTTGAACATTCCTTAATGCATTTTTGCATTATTCATCGAAATATGATGCATGTTTGTAAAACAAATCGAAAAGCAGTAAGTGCGTTTTGGTAGCGAATTTTCATTAAACGCTTCAAAATGAAATAACGCAATTTGCTATTAACCTAAGATTCGTCAGCTAGCAAACGAGTTTTATCGAAAACGTTTTAAGTGTATTTTCGGAAAACTTTGGTACATTTTCAAACAAGTTATTTTGATAAAATATGGTACATTGTTCCTACTATATATATGTGTGTGTGATTTTGTTTCTTTAACGTCGGCCCATTTCCGAGACTATGATCAATCACCGACGCCAGGGAGCAGTTTCACCTCACTATCCTGGAAATTTTTGCCGAAATCTGCCTTTCTGTAAGGAGGGTAGGGATACTTAACGTGCCGAACATCGCATGGACACGGGACCGACGGCTTTACGCGTCCTCCGAAGGGCGGAACGTGCAGACATTCAACTTGCTCAAATACAATGCCAGAACCTCGGTTGATGTTACTGTTACAGTTTGTACTGAAAAAGGAGTACGCTGGGATCGAACCCAGTACCCTTTGGTTCAGAGGCACACGTTCTTGCCCCTGAACCATCGAGGCTCTACTATATATGTTATACCGGTGACCAAATTGATGCCTGCTTGCATTAAAGAGACACATTTGCTATTAAAAACATTTTTATGAAAATTCACTACAATAACGCACTTGCTGCGTCCCGAACATATTTTTTTAATAAACTCAGGGTATCCTGATAACCACTTTTTTATTGAACACTGTCATTAACAACGAATATTCATCGCACGTGAGTACCAGGTAGTAGGTAGTGATTTTAATGAAACAATTGGTGTAATCTTAACTGGAAAATAAAACTTCCGCGCAATGAAAGTAAATAAGTGGGCATTATACAAAATGATATCTTCATGCTAGAATAAATTTAAGTGGAAAAACGAAACGCAATTCTCTATTGTAAAGCTTAATAATTGTTTTTCCTATTATATACCTACCAACAAGTGCTAAAGTATGATGATTTTATGAAATTGATCACATTAAAAATTAACAATAACAACGGGATTTACAAAGCAGATGTAATTTAGCGTTATATAATGCTTAACAACAATGAAATATATCTTATACGAGGGTAAATCAGCATGTGTGGATGAAACATTACGTGATGGCTTCAACTCTTTTTGCAGGCTTTTATTTACCTTTACGTGTTGATGTGTTCGTCTGTTATTTCAGTTAATAGTGAGTTTAGGTCAAACCTTGCAAATCAATTTTGATCTAGTTCCCCTTATCGGATTGGGCTGAAATTTGATACGCGTGTATAGACTCTCATTCACAAGCATAAATTCAATATGTCGGACGCTCCAAGATGGCGGATTTTTTCACAATCCCAGGTATTCTGGGTACCAAATTGAAGGGCTTTGCTAGTAAAATATAGTAACCAAGGTAACGATAATGAATTCAAAAAGGTTCTGGACGCAGCAAGTGCGTTATGGTAGTGAATTTGTATTAAATGTTTCAAACTTTAATAACTCAATTTTCTAAACACTTAGCAAGTTTAATTTTGGTAAGTAGTAAGGTATTTCCTAATGCAAGATATCCAGCAAATTTCATTTAAATGATATTCAGAGAAAAAAATTTTTTTGAACAAAAAATCAAAATTTGAATAACTCGATTTTCTATTAACTTAGAAAGTTGAGTTTTGGTACGTAGTAAGGTCTCTTCCAGGGCAACATATAGTAAATATCATTAAAACAGCTTTGTAATTTTCGGAGAAAAAATTTTTTTCGAAAGAAAACTTAAAATTTTCTCAGAAAACCCTGTCCGATTTTCCTGCCTAACGAACTCATCCAAGCCATTAATAAAAGAAAGGTACTTACCAAGTTTCATTAAAATTAGTTGATTATTTTTTGAGTTATCGGATAAATACATATATATATATATATATATATATATATATATATATATATATATATATATATATATATATATATATATATATATATATATGTATATATAGATATCTTTATATATATATATATATATATATATAAGCATATAAAAATTGAAAAATTGAAACTGACCCCGGATATGGGTTCTTTCGTGAATTTTCTTTAATAAACATTCACTACTGATGCTCGATGCTAGAAGGCAGAATATTTATTTCCCAACAACCCTCTTGATATGGGTATTAAACGAAAGGTCTTCACCAGTGAAATACAGTAGGCTAGCCAACGCTTTCATATTATAAACACAACATGGCGTATATAGGCTGTCCTTTACAATCATAAATTCAATGTCGAACGCTCCAACATTTGCCAAGGGAAACGAAAAGTAAAAATGTTTTAATTCCTCCCATTCAGTGGATTTTTGTTGTCGAGTGTATCCCTACGAGAAGTTATCTATTTGTAAGTGATGTGTTGCGGAGACGAGACAATGATTAGACTTACTTAGGGAAGCCAATGACTGCGCAGTTTTCGGGGATAGTCGTCAGCTAAAGGTCAAGAGTACAGACTATTGGGCACTTATATCGAAAATACGAGTCAGAACACCTACTGGCTGCGTTAGGTCTTGGCTAGTAGCAAATAGTTCGGAGGGTTGTCCTGTACTATTTGCATAATTCATCACACCCACGTATCGTTTGGCACTACAACTCCGCAAATTGGGACGAAATGCGGGATTACTTTTCCTCATTTCCATGGGCGTCTGTCTGCTTCTCTCATCCTGACCCCTCTGAAATTATCCAAGCTGGCATGTAGTTATTTATTCTACGTACGCAGAAAACCTGTTCAGCCACTGAAAAGCCCTGGTTCTCTAAATCCTGTGACAAGGCCAGACTTGAAAAGGTCAAATCTCACAAAACGCTTCTACACAATCCCAGTCAAGAAAACCGTCAAGCATTTAACGACGCAAGAAACCGCTATGTCCGCATTCTTTCTGAGGCAAAATACTCGTTTAATAACCACATCAAAAACAAAGTCCTCTTAAGCTCCAACGGCGGCAAACCCTTCTGGACTCTTGCTAAATCTATTGGGAATAATTTCTGCAAAAGCACGTTCCCACCTCTTGTCTCAGGCGATGAAATTGTTTCTACCGCCCTGGGCAAGGCTGAACTTTTTTCTTCGTTGTTCGCCAGAAATTCTACTCTCAACCCACCTCCAAATGTTCAACCACCGACAGTCCCCAATGTCGCACATAATTAATACCAGGAAAGCCTCTGGTCTTGACGAGATCCCAGCAATTGACCTGGGCAGCAAATTTCCTCTCCAACCGGAGCATTTCTGTTGTTGTGGATGGCCATTCCTCTAAACTGTATCCAATTAATGCAGGAGTCCGTTAAGGTCGAGCTTTAGCCCCTACTTTGTTTCTTCTCCACATGAATGACCTCTCTAGCACATCCAACCCAGTTCACAGTTACGCGGACGACAGCACCCTCCACTCAAATATACAATATTCTAAGCCTGTCTCTTTAGCCCAATTAGATGAGGAACGCAGACTCACGGAGGGTTCTGTCTCCGTGGATCTC
Source organism: Tillus elongatus (assembly GCA_964006375.1). Taxonomy (NCBI): domain Eukaryota; kingdom Metazoa; phylum Arthropoda; class Insecta; order Coleoptera; family Cleridae; genus Tillus; species Tillus elongatus. The sequence continues at coordinate 31,022,797 of OZ023262.1, read as the reverse complement.
CAAAAAATATTAGTTTGGGGAAGCAGAAATGTTGTACAATTCAACCCCACCAAATCACAGTCTTGCTTTCTTTCTCATAAGAGATTCACCAGCCCTAGACCCATCACAATGAACAACCAAGTTATTCAAAGTAATGACTCCTTTTCTCTTGTTGGCATTTCGGTGGATCGAAATCTTAATTGGCACCAACATGTCACATCAATTGCAAAAGCGGCTGCTAAGAAATTAGGTTTCCTCTTCCAGGCTCGCAAATACTTTTCACCAGCTAATCTCTATACCTTATATACTTCACAAATAAGGCCAAACCTCGAATACTGCTCCCACATCTGGGGTGCTGCCGCCGCTTCTACACTCGCTATCCTGGACTCTATTCAAAAGATAGCTATACGTCTCATCGGTGACCCTACCCTCACCCAAAGGCTGCCATCCCTTTCACACCGACGTGACGTTGGTGACCTCTCTCCCTTTTATAGATATCTGCACGGGCACTGCTCAGAGGAGCTTTCTTCCATAGTTCCTCCACCTGCTGCCTCCAACAGATCTACCAGGGGAACAGAGCGAATGCACCCTTTCACTGTCCAGGTCACCAGACATAGAACATCTTGTTACGCCCGCTCTTTTGTCCGGAGGACTTCCAAGTTGTGGAATTCCTTGCCGGCACATGTTTTTTATTCTCCCCCGTACCTCCAAACCTTCAAGTCCAGAATTAACAAGTTGCCTCTTTCGTCCTTGTCGACACCCACGGTACGATAGTATTTAGGCTGTAAGCCCTCGTGGTGTGTTGTTGAAATAAAAATAATAAAAAGAGAAACGATTTAAACTTTAATAACATGAATCTACGAACAAGAATTGGTTTGGAACAATATTATTACGATTGTGGTGGAAATTACACTGCTATATTACGAAGATCTCGTACGAAAATGGGTTTGAGAACAGTCCCTTGTCAAATGAAAGCGTGCCGTAATTTGATTAGCAAGTTTGATAGAACAGGGTCGGTAACTGACTTACAGTGACCATGAAGACCAAGGATTAGTGATGTCTAAGTTGCAGAAGTTCTTTCTGGAAAACCAAAACACATCCAACCCTAATCCGCTGGGAATCAGTAGTGTGAATTCGTCATCAAGACGATTGCAAATACCACACACCACGCTTTGGAAAATTTGACGCAAAATCCCAAAAATGTATCCCTTTTAACTGTAACTGCTGGATGCAGATTTTCCTATCAGGTTTGTAACATGTCGCATGTATTTAACATAAACGTGACATGTCACACGCGTTACTGCCTTTTATTTTTCTACAATAAGCTTCTAAATCAGTCCCTTTAGTGACGTCAGAATCTGAGTCCCTCTAGTGACGTCAAACTCGGCGGTCGGTTACTCTACCGCATCACAACTCGATGGAATACGCCTGCAGATGCGACAACTCCATGACGTGTCCAGATAAGAAAATCTTTATAAACGCTTGCAATGCGTAACATGCTCTCTTCTGTTTCAAGTCAGCCGCAAAAGTTATCGTACAGCTAAATTTTCAATTGGGAAAACAGCATGCCTAAATGACGCCCCGCTAGGGAGAAGTTCTTTCAATAACACCTTGCTGACTGGAACCGCTAGGGAGAAGCCATTTCAATAACACCTTACTGAATGGAAACGCTAGGGAGAATCCCTTTCAATAACACCTTGCTGAATGGAACCGCTAGGGAGAAGCCCTCTGAATAACACCTGTTGAATGGAACCGCTGAATAGCACCCTCTCTAAAATCAATTCTGAGTGCGGAACCATGAAGCCGTTTTCACAGGAAGTCTCTGAGGCACCTCCAGCATCCAAAGCTGAACGAATGCGATCATCACTCCGGAGACAGCAGTCTGAACCTCGAGTTAAGTACATCATTTATCTGTAAGTTTCTTTTAAAAGTAGTGTATGCTCCACAACTCATTTCGACAGTGTTATATACCAATTTAAAGTAGTTAATTGATATTTCTCCTTTGGTTAAATTTGCTTAATTAAATCGAGCTGCATTATATAACTTCAATAATCTTTTAATTTAATTAATTTTAATTTTACTTCTAACTCCTGACTTTGATTTGTCCATCTTAAAACCCACTGACTGCAAGTGCTGAAGCCCACGCCCTGCGTTGACTTATATTATATTTGTGCCCCGATTGAGTAGCCAAACTAATCATTAATTCCTTAATAAATACCTAGGGCATAATAGTATTTTTGTTATACTGTAGGGCATTAGTAAGTTTTTTTTGTTTGTCATACTGTCCCTACGAGGGGATAAGTTTATTTTTCGTTATACTTGCGCCCAACGTTCAGGCATTTCTTAGATGTATTTTTAAAGTTTTTTCGTTATAGGTTCTTCAGATTTTCCTTTACAAATATTGGCTCAGATGGAGATTGAACCCAAATTTTTATCCAGAATTTTATGGACAGATGAGGATCATTTTCTATCAATGGTGGTTCCAATATTCAAAACTGTCGAATATGGTCAACATATAATCCACATAAAATCGTTGAGGAAGGTCTTCATAACAAGAAAGTCACCCTTTGGTGAGGTTTCACAAACAATTTTATCATTGAACCATACTTTTTTGAGGAGACACAGAATGGAGAGACCGTATCTGTAACTGTTACTGGTAAACGATACCTGCAAATGTTACGAGATTATGCCATTCACGGATACAAAACGAGCACGAAGGAATTGAAAACGTCATTTCTATGCAGAATGGAGCTCCCCGCATATTCACTGACCAGTTAAAGAAATGTTAACTGCTGTTTTTCAAGATCATGTTATAAGCAGACATTTTGTAAATTCATGACCTCCAGAATCCACTGATCTTTACCAAGCGGTTTACTAGCTGTGAAGTTATTTAAAAAGTTTGGTGTTTGGTGAACATGCAAATTAGTGAAATTCAACCAGAAATTCTGAATACTGCCGTGTACAATTTGGAGGAACGGTAAGTGATTGTAAAGCAGCAAATAGGACGACATATCGAACATTTGCGTTAACCACCGTTGAACATGGGACATACCATTATTTAAGCAATAGAATTTCTTTCATATCCTCTTGTTAACTTAATTTGTTAAAAATACATAATACGCTGAAATATATCCCTTACTTTATGATAACCTTGTATTTACTCGATTCAATTTACTGTCTTCCCCCGTAATGTAATTATAATGTCACTGTAAGGATCATCAAATCGTTAATGTGACCAAAGTGGGCATCATATTGAATCATGGACGTCCAGCGTCCCCTCATCAATCTTGGTCGTGGCCTTCTCGATTCTATAAGATAACATATCAAGCGCCGGACGCCAGTCCCAGCCAGTCAATTGTTAATTTGTTATTATTAAAATAATACAAGCCCGGTCAAAGAAATCGCTGTCCAACATCGTTTTTCTGTAAGGCATAATCTAGACGTTCGATGGGCGCCGCTGGTCATCGGACGGCTTCTGAACCGCCGAATGTACGCTATAAAAAAGCTGCACATATCGCAGATCGCAGCCGTTTACCTCTTTACCTTTTATTTAGCAAGACTGCATCCGTGTTCCGTATCGTGTGTATTATATGCACATGATCGTAGTATTCGTAGGAGTTTCCTGTTTGTGATTCGTGTGAAAATGGATGTAACAGTTGCGTTAGGTAAGACTAAGTTTTGCAAACTTAGTTACCAAGGACAATTAGCAAGACAATTTAAAATGTAACGTAGATATACAGGCTGTTCCTCAATGTTATGCGAATATTTAAGAGTGTGAATCTAGATGAATAATTAATGATAGTTTGCTTTACAAAGTATGGTCCACAAATATTCTGTTACGAAAATACAGAGTGTTAAAGTTTTGGGGAAAAAATGGAAATTAATTAATATTTTCGAAACCGCTTGAGATATTTCAGTGATATTTAGTACGGAGAGACAACTAATAAATATGTATATTTTTCAATAGAAACATAATTTTCAGGTTTAATAGTCGCGTGCGTACGGGCACTGATTTAGATAATTTTGAATAAAAAAAATAAAAATGTTTTTTAAAACAAATATGTGTTTTTTTAAGAAAGCAGGCATCAGATTTGGTTACCAGTATAACCTATATAGTAGAAACAATGTGCCATGTTTCATCAAAATAACTTTATTGTGTGAAAATGTACAAAAATTTCCAAAAGTAAACTTAAAGTGTTCCCGAGAAAACACGTTTCTTGGTCAACCTTATAGGTTAATAGCAAATTGAGCTGTTCAAATATGAAACATTTGATCAAAATTCGCTACCATAACGCACTTGCTGCGTCCAGAATTTCTTTTCTTACAAACATGCATTATATTTCGATGGAAAATGCAAAAATGCAATAACTTAAGGCGTGTTTGATTTTTAAAAAAAGGAAATTTGTATCACCAACGACTTATGGGCCATCCTGTGATTGTAGAAATATTATTTTAAGATGTAGCTCAAGACACCCTATAATTAATATATACAATTTTTTTTCATATCTTATATAATAACGGATATATTGAGCTTTATTGATTTTTTACGAAAATTCGACAAAAATTATATACCATTAAACGATAAACTCTATAGCTAAGGCTACTGCCAAGCATCAGAGAAAGGGTCTATTTGAAATGAATTTTCTGCAAATATTTTAGTAAAATGAAGGACAATGACGATTGAAACTCAGACTTTAGGGTTTGTAAAACATCCTTCTTGAGACATTTTATTTCTATAGGGCGTATTAGATTCAAGTTATTTGCCTAAATGTTGCCGATTTTGACATTTTAAAACGCCACTTTGACGTTTTGAGGAAAACCCCAATTTATTTTTCTTTAAATGCCTATAACTTTTTTGTCTTTTGACCTACATAGCTAAATTTTGGTGAGTAACTTACCTATAACGATGTAAACATGCGTACCAAACTTGGTTGCCCGGACTTTGTTAATTCCGGAGATATAAATTTTTTTTGAAAGAAAACACAAAATTTTCCGGGAAAACCTGGGCAGATTTTCCTGGCTAACGAACTTATCCAAGCCATTTGCAAAAGGAATTTTTTCACCAAATTTAATCAAAATCGGCCCATTATTGAGTTATCGGTGTGATACATATATATATATATATATATATATATATATATATATATATATATATATATATATATATATATATATATATATATATATATATATATAAATATATATATATATATATATATATATAAACATATAAAAATTGAAACTGACCCCGGATATGTTTTCTGGGGGGGCTAATTAGCGCTCATTTGAAGAAATTTTTTCAAAATTCAAAAGTCGGGATCTCCTCATTAGTGAATTTTTTTTAAGAAAATTCACTAAAATGGCACGCTAATATTTTTTCTCAACTAAAAATTATTTTTCTATTCCTCGTTCAATTTGAAACATAAGAACTCTCTTGAGTTGTCTTCCTGCGATGCGGCGTTTTTTAGTAAAAAAATTAAAATCGTTATATTGTCCGAGAAAATTAATGTAATTATTGTGCCATAAAATTATCAGTTTTCTTAAATCAGCATTTTATTTATTAGTGAATTTTCTTTAAAAAAAAATCACTAATGAGGATATCCCGACTTTTGCATTTTGAAAAAATTTCTTCAAATGAGCGCAAACTAGGGCCCCTAAAACTATATATATATATATATATATATATATATATATATATATATATATATATATATATATATATATATATTTGTGTGTGTAGGTATATATACAGTGTGTCCCAAACTGGATGGGAATATCCGTTATTGTTAGAGATAGGGAGACGGTTAAATTAGCAATGTTTTGTAGAATTTCATGCTTGTTCCAAATATGGCTTGTATTTTGCCCTGCCTTATTTCGTTTTCGAGTTATTTTGAAAAAAACAAAATTTGTCGATTTCTTTTATCTTCAATATCTAAGTAGGCGTTGATCTGACATGTCTAAGACTTGCACATTATCGGGGCACTTTTTACACAGTAATCTTTTTCTGCTATTCTCAACTTTGGATTGTCATATGTTTTTGAGCTACAGGTATCAACGTTTGTTTTTATTATGGTAACCATATTGTATTTTTTGCTCATGTGATAGCCTGTGAAAACAGCTTTCCAATGATGTACAACATGCTAAGAAATCTTGAAATTGCACTGACAATTTTGATAAAAATCTTTTTGAGGATAGTAGGCTATGAAATCTAATACCAGAAACCAAATGACAAAAAAAAAGTGTTCAAAAAGCAGTAGACCATGGAGTCTAACAATAGACTTCTACTTTTAACATAATTTTTGGTAATGATTTACGATAAAAAAATATTGTGATTTAATTTACAATACTTAATTAGGTAATAATGCTAGGTAATATTATGTAAAACAGTTTAATAATGAAACCCGGCAATAACACATAGAAACTGAAACTCCACAAAATAACAGTTAGAAACGAAACTCAACAAATAATAAAATAGAAACTTAAAAATACACTAAATTAAAAAATTTTCAATATGGCCACCGTTTTGTTCAATACACCTTTTTGAAACATGCCTGCAAACTCTGGTGAGGGTGTTTTGGTTAATATGATTTATAGCTTCCGTGATTCTGTTTCGTAATTCATTGATATTTTGTGGTGGATCGAATTTATACACATCATTCTTCAGTGTACCCCAAAAATAAAAATCCATGGGTTTCATATCAGGACTTCGAGCACACCAATGCACCGGCCCATTGTTACAAATGACACGATTATTAAAATTTTGGTACAAAAATTCTTTGAGGATCCAGCATTGTGATCTGGACAACCGTCTTGTTGGTACCAAATCTCGTCTAAATTATCATGAACTCTTTTAATTGTTGGTAAGATATCATTTTTTAATAGATTAAGATACATTTCCCCAGTTAAATTATTTTAAAAACAGAACGGACCAACAATGAAGTTACCTGATTTTTTAAAAATTAACTGTCTAATCTACAAATAAAAATAACAGTTTTTTACCTAATAAGCCGCACCAAGCATTAATACCAAATCTGTCTTGCAATCGTCTTTCTTCTTTTAGATGGGGATTTTTATTTGCCCAATAATGCCTATTATGGCGATTATACACACCGTAATTTGTAAATCTGGATTCATCAGTCCATATTATTTTCAAATGAAAATTGTCATCTTGCTGACATTGTCTTTGATACCATCTGCAGAATTGGAAGTCGCTTAGGGTAATCGTCAACATTTAAGCCTTGTACGATTGTAGGTTTATATGGATGGTAATGACTTTGTTTGAATACACGGTGTACGGTACTTTTTGGAACGTCAATTTGTCAACTATAAAACAGAACAGATTGCGTAGGGTTTTCGTTTGAAACCTGTAAGACGGCATTATTTCTTTCTTCATTTCTAGGCATTGGTAGTTTCTTTGCGTGGAAGCTACCGTCGTTCAATTGATTGGTCACTATCCTGCGAAATATTTTGGTGTTTGGTTGTCGTCTTTCTGGGTAGTTGTTTTGATATGAATTTGCAATCGCCTCAGTATTTCGGTTAGAACGAATATAACATTCCAACATGTCAAAATATTCTTCAAATCGTTCAGATAATTAAGAATGACAGTATTCTTAATTGTCGCGATAGTGTTATATCCATAGCAACTTTTCTGCTGTTGTTTTTGAGTTGACTTACGTTTAAAAATCAAACAATTTTCAAAGGCGGCTTCGTAAATCATTAATCTGCTTTTTATTGAGTAATGTTAGCCAATTAATTGTCTACTAGGTTTACCTATTTAATTAAATTATAACAATTTTTTAGGATAATGTTGTAATGTAAAATATAATTTGTAATAATGGACCAATTCATTGGTGTGCTCAAAGTTCCTATTTTTTTAATCGTGAATCATTACGGAAAATTATATTAAAATTCTATCGTTAGACTCCATGGCTTACTGCTTTTTGAACACTTTTTGTTTGTCATTTGTTTCCTGGTATTGGATTTCATAGCCTACTATCTTCAAAACGGTTTTTCTCAAAATTGTCAGTGCAATTACAAGATTCCTGAAGCATCTCGTACATCATTTGAGAGCTCTTTTCACAGGCTATCACATGAGCAAAAAATCCAATATGGCTGCCATAATAAAAACAAACGTTGATACCTGTAGCTCAAAAACAAATGACAATCCAAAGTTGAGAATAGCACAAAAATATTACTCTATAAAAAGTGTCCTGATAATGTGCAAGTTCTAGACATAACAGATCAACGCCTACTTAGATATTGAAGAAAAAATAAATCGAACATTTTGGGTTTTTTTTCAAAATAACTCGAAAACAAAAAGATGCAGGTCAAAATATAGGTAATATTTGGAACGAGCATAAAATTCTACACAACACTGCTAAATTAACCGTCTCGTTATCTCTAATAATAACGGAGATAGCAATACATTCCTATCTAGTTTGGGACACACTGTATATATGTATGTATGCATGTATGTATCACACCGATAACTCAAAAACTAATAGGCCGATTTTGATCAAGTTGTGTCAGTACCTTCCTTTGGTAAATGTCTTGGATAAGTTCGTTAGCCAGGAAAATCGGATAGGGTTTTCCGGTTTTTGTTCGAAAAAATTAAAATATCTGAAAGTTAAAAAGCTATGGTAACCAAATTTGGTACGCTGGTTTCTGTCATAAAGAGTATCTTAGTGCCAAAATTCAGATCTCTACGTTAAAAGACAAATAAATTACAAGCCTCTGATTAAAAAAAAAGTTGAAACGTCAAATTTGATCATTCTGGTAGTCGTACATTACTGTACATTAGCGCTTTGTGAGTTAAAAATACAGCTCAAAATGACTAACAAGCTCCTAGATCTGTGTCTCGGCAGTAATTTTCCTTCATTTCGTTAAGTATGAGAAAAAAAAATGAATTTTAAACAAAAATTGTATGGTATAAATAATCAAGACTATAGAAAAGTAATATACTAGAGTATATACCTGTTAGTAGATACATCTGTCATGTCGAAAATGGCCGAGAGGTAAAGGAAGCAGTGTTGATTTAATAATGGACTCCTAAAAGACGCGTTCTAATCCGAGTTAGTGACTTCATTTTTCTTTATTTTTTTAGTCTGATTTCATTTTACCGTTATCTGATCAGATTGTGTAGTTCCGATGAATTTTTTAGCAAGTTTTTGTATGACAAATTCAATTAGGACGAGGGGAAAACTTTTAAGACTTAATTCAATTTGAATAGCACATCTGGTTGTTTGTTATTGCCCTAACTTAGTGAAACCCTTCCATACTTAATACAGCCGTAGACTTTTTCTGTGGCTTCACAAGTACTTTTTCTTTTCTGCAACCGACTTCAATTTTAACTGGACGCAGCAGGTGGGTTTTGGTAGCGAATTTTCATTAAAGTTTAGCTCAATTTGCTATTAACCTAACGTTCGTTGGCCAGGAACCAGTTTTTTCGGGAACATTTTAGGTTTATTTTCGGAAATTTTTTGTACATTTTCAAACAATAAAGCAATTTTGATGATATATGGTACATTGTTTCTACTATATAGGTTATACTGGTAACCAAATTTCATGCATGATTTCTTTTAAAAAAAAAGACATATTTGTTATTAAAAACATTTTAATGAAAATTCACTACCATAACGCCCTTGCTGCGTCCAGACGTTCCTTCCATTTCTTCATGCAAGACACCGAAAAATATTAGGCATCAGCCGAAACTGTAAATAATCATTTTTACGAGTTAGCTCATCAAAAATATACTATTTTGAGTAAGGCTTTGAAACTGAACATAAAATTATCTCCTCGTATAATAAAGATCGTACTGCTTATTGGAATGAATTACAAGATCAGCGAACCATACATAAACAATAAGAATGTTATTAAATAGCAAGTAGCGTAACACGGGCAGTAAATACTCACCGTTGGATCTGACCAGATTGCAGTCCGTGAATACACCATCAGCAAGTGTAGGTCATCATCGCTACGGCGTTTGGGGTCTTTAACACACCGTATTATGTCTTCAGTCCATGGCTACTTCTTTAACAGAGCACCACAAAGTCTCCGTTATCAACAAAATGATCCTCGTGGAGTTTTAGTGCTACCAAAGTGCAGTCATGCCTTGTAATTGCGATGAGAAGTGTTTGTGTGTTGTTGCAGATAATTTCAACAAGTGCAATTGGGGCAGCACTTTACTCTGATTTTGTCACTGTCAAGAAAAGTAAGTTTTTAGATTACCGGATCCGGCAGTTTTGACCGGTTACTTGATGGTATGTGGAGGAAAGTCTTTTATACAATGCTGGGTCGTAAAATAGCTATAACAAAATGTTAACTAGTTTCTATATAATCTTTTTGCTATATATTATGTTCTATTGTTAACGTATACGGGGTGTCTCAGCGTGATTGGTCGTTAAAAGTTTATGGAGCTCTAGCCAGAATAAAAATTTTAAAATTTAGAGTTAGATAATTGAAGATTGGAACCTGTGATGAGCACTGATAAGCACATTTAGAAAACCCAAATCGCCACAGCACGTTTTAAAAAACCTGACGATCGTTTCACTAAGCAAGTTAGCGTCATCAGAGGAAAAATAATTTTAAATATCTTATATCCACCACTCTATTTATATTATTCTGCAGTAAGTCGGTCACTAACGATTTAGGGAGGTTCAACGACACCAAAATTAACTTATTTCGTTTGGCGAAAATATCTGTATTCTTTTATTATCTATCGGACGTGTTTCTGCCGGTATTTATTTTGGTAAATATGCAGATTAGCTCCCAAACGCTTTTTAATTTTTTTATAAACATGCCTAGAACCCCCCCCCCCTCCCCTAAGATGCACAAACCACAAGAAAAATTTCTTGTTCACACCCCCCAAGGAAGTTACGGCACCAGGAGTGAGTAGGGGTGCTGGGCGGGGTAGGTAGTGAAAAGGAAATATGAGCAGAAAATGCGAAGAAAACGGCTTGAAAGCTGTCTTTTTCACATCCTGAAGCCATATCTTCCTAAACCCTGCCTACCCCGCACAGCACCCCTATTCGCGCCAGGTACCGTAACTCCTTGGGGGGTTATGAACAATAAATGTTCTCGTGGTTTATGCAATGGGGGTGACTGTACGCAAGCGCCCAGACAGCACAGACACATTCTGAGAATATACCAGGAATGTTTCGAAAGAATATTCAAATATCCCCAGAACATTCTCACAAGGTACAATATATATTCATAGAACATTCTATGAACATGACAATTGGACAGATTCTGTCATACTAATAAGGTTCGTAGAATGTTATTTATAATATTCTTAGGAGCTCCCAGTATATTCTGAAAACGTTTCACGAACATTCAATGAATCTTCTAAAAATGTTCATTTATATATATATATATATATATATATATATATATATATATATATATATATATATATATATATATATATATATATATACTCATGGGAATATTGCGTTTTTAAAAAAGATATACAGGGTGTTTTGCATAAGAAACGACAGAGAGCAGGGGCATGTAGGGGAACCTAAAATTTGGTGATTTAACGCAACTTACCCTTATACTAAGATGCGTCTCTGAGAGGTTATAGGCCTTGAAAGTGGGGTTTTAAATTTCGAAAAAAATCAATACCGCAGTAACACTTCAACTTAGACAAACCAAATTTGGTACACGTTTTGGGTTACCAAAAGCATTAATCATTGGTGAGTAGAGTTCAATTGAAGCATTTCAAAGGGTCGAATGCACCCATAAAATGCGACAGAATTTTTTAACCTATTGGCGGATCTAAGAAATTATTATCTCATTTTATAGGGAAGTAAATTATAAAAAAAATTAATCTTGTTATTTTTCAAAAAACGTTTGTCGTTTTCCAGAAAAACCCGAATAACTAAAGACACATATATTATCAATGTTACTTAAAATCACCAAAAATTCAATAGATGCCTGTGAAATTATCATGTTGAAGAATTTCTATAACTTATCGATAGCAGTTTTTTTATTTCTGTTGTTTGAGTTGTCTGTTTTCAAATAAATTATACTTATTCACACTTTTTTACTGATTGTCAAATTTGACCTATACATAAGTTTATTGGCAAATATTTATTTTTAGATGATTTTTAGTAAGATTGATAAAATATGTTTCTTTACTTATTCGCGTTTTTCTTGAAAACAATAAAGTTTTTTGAAAATAACAGGAGTAACAAAGTTTTAGAGTTAAATTCCTCATAAAATGAAATATTTTCTTAAATCTACCAATCTGTTAAAAAAAAAAGTGATATTTTAAGGGTCCATCGCCCCTAATCAACCCATTTAAATGCCCTAATTGAACTCTACTTACCATTGATTAATGCTCTTGGTACACTCAAAACGGGTACTAAATTTGGTTTTTCTAAGTTAAAGTATTACAGAGATATTGATTTTTTTCGAAATTTGAAACCCCAATTTGAAGGCCTATAACTTCTCAGGGCTGCAACTTAATATAGGGGTAAGTTGCGTGAAATCACCATATTTTATGTTTACGTACATGCCCCTGCCCTGTGTAGGTTCTTATGCGAAACACTCTGTATACATTTTTTGAATGACACAGAAATTAAGAAAATGCAAAGATATTAAATATTGGATTTATTTTCAAAATTTACTGATTTTCCACCATTTAACTGGCCTTTTATATATTTTCGTATAAGCAAGCCCAACAGGCTAGAATTTGAACTTCAGTCACCCACCCTTGTGTAGGTTACCATATTGTATCAGTGGCTACACACACCTGTAAACTCAAGTTCAGATACGTAATAAGTCAACAATTCGAGTATTGCACATTTATTCAGATTAAATATGTACTTATAACAAATACAAAGAAATGTCTGAATAAAATATTAATAAAACAATTAAAATTACAATAACATAAAAATCAAATAAATAATGATACAGTTCTTGGAGTTGGCAGAAAATTGAATAGCCAAAGTTTCCGAGAAGAATTCTCAAAGACAATGTGAACTTTATGTCAAATGTAATGTTTAGGGGGGTGGGGGTGGTGGTCACGGGACAGGACCGTACTGGAAAATTGTTAAAAAACCGTGTAATGTGTAAGGAACTTTAAATGCCAATAACTCGAGAAATAAGAGAAAGAACAAAAAGTAAAAATAGAGTCAGCGTGCATGTAAGACACCAAACTTTATCTATCAGCAGTCGATGTTTTTAAAATAGTTCGGGAGTTAATCTGCAAAATCACCTTTCACCTAAACTAATCTATCAGGAGACTGCCCATAGGCCGCGGAGCGAGATTCATACATTTTTTTATTATTACTGTATTTAGCAATATATATACTTTTGAGGGCGTTTAGCTGTCCTGGTTGTCTATAATTTTTTATTAATTTTAGATTGTCCTCATTAACGTGGTGATTATTATCCCAAATATGTCGGCGACGGAAAATCCATCTGTAGTACCGTATCTTAATTGTGCTAAACGTTCTTTAAGTCTAATTCCCATACATCTTTTTGTTTGTCCGACGTATTTAAAATCACAATCTTTACAACTTATTTTTTTAAATTTCCGACATTTTGGCCGTACTATCCTTGTCTTGTGGGTTACCTAGCAAGTTTTTAAAAGTATTTTTTTGTCAAAAATGTTAGTTGCAAATTTGCTCTTTAGTGAATTTTCTTTAAAAAAATTCACTACTGAGGAGGTCTCGACTTTTGAATTTAAAAAAAATTTCTTCAAATGAGCGCTAATTAGGCCCCCTAGAACACATATCCGGAGTTAGTTTCAATTTATATATATATATATATATATATATATATATATATATATATATATATATATATATATATATATATATATATATATATATAGTCAAAATTTGGCGAGTACCTTCCTTTCGCAGGTGGCTTGGATAAGTTCGTTAGCCAGGAAAATCGGCCCAGGTTATCCCGGAAAATTTCGTGTTTTCTTTCTGAAAAAAAATATATTTCCGGAAATAACAAAGTAAGGGCAACCAAATTAGGTACGCGTATTTGTATTGAGTGAACAACGTACCAAAATCTAAGTCTCTAAGTTTAAAGACAAAAAAGTTATGGGCAGATGTTTGTAAGAAAAAATCGAGGCGCAGTAAGTGCGTTTTGGTAGCGAATTTTCACTAAATTCTTTCAATTTCAATAACTCAATTTGCTATTAGCCCACCATTTTTTTTGGCTAGGAAACCAACATTTTAAGTTTATTTTCGGAACATTTTTGTACATTTTCAAACAATAAGTAATTTTGATAAAATATGGTACGTCAGGTTTTGTAGTAAGAAGGCGATCCAAGGTATTTGAGCTGTGTGTTGGGATGCGAGGAAAGTAGTAGGTTTCTGAACCATATTGGCTAAAGAATTGCTGACTGCAAAGGCCTCCGCTGCTCTCCCTTGTGGATCGGTTTTTGAAGATCCTAGCCATTCCTTATTATGGACATTGAAGTCACCAAGAATAGTGACCTCGGAGGAAAAATATTCAGAAATCAGATGATCGGTTTTTTCAGAAAGGTAGTCGAAGAGCTGGAGAAAGTTGTTATCAGAAGGTGACCGGTAAAGTATGTCTATTCTTCCAGCTTCTGGTGTAGGGTAGATTGCTACGGACGTATGCGCACACGCCTCCATGCAATCTAAATGAAGTAAGGAGCCCATACTCCGGGAAATTAATGTGATTAGTAGCTCTTTTGGTACTGATTTGGGTTTCGGTGGGGAAGAGGAGTTGGGGCCTATTAGCCTGGAGGAAATGGTGGACGGAGTTCAGGTTAGAATTTAGGCCACATATATTCTAGAGGAATATGTTAAATCTTAATGCCGGCGCCTCCTTCACACCCCTCTCCCAGATATCCGAATGGAGGGGTATTTTATCTCCTGAATCTTTTGTACAAGTAGGAGCGGTCATCATTTTTGTCTATGAAGGAAACCGACTCATACACTAGAACCGGAAACGTCCGTTGGGACTTCACCTGCCCCTTGATGTATGGGGTGGTACCTCCTCGGGCGTGAAAAGAGCCTTTACTATCACGTAAAGGAAAAGTCCACTACCACCTGCTAACTGTTGTGCAGTCTTTCGCTAAACTTGACACTCTTGTATGGTAACACAAACACAAAATCCCAAATTTACCCAGAACTCACCACGAGGAGGTATCTGTACCTGGAGTTCCACCAGCTGGTTGGTGTTTACAAAACGGGCTGTAACTCCTATTTGAAAACAGATTTAAAGTTGAAATCCACTTAAGATTATAGTTTAAAGATCCTTTTATCATAATTATTCTTTAAAATAAAAATTTTTGCCTTAGAATAATTCCAAAAGTTATACTTTTCCGCGAGAGTTTCAAAGAAAATTAATTTTTTAAACGGAATCACCTATTTTTCGTTACGTAATCTATTGGGCGATAAAAATTGTTACAATGTGCTTTTACATGTTCCTATACCTAAATCAAATCGTTTTAGAGTTATATCCAAACAACGGAAAATTTTAATTTTTATCTATTATGTCAAAAATGCTATGAATACCTATCATAATAAATGTTTAAAATGTCAAGTTTTTGGTGCTTACGTTAAGTGCCTTGAGGATATTGCCTAAAATAGTTAAAATGGATAACAATCACGAAAATAACGTTTATACAAATCCATTAACTCTTAATTTATTTTTATACACGAAGATTGGCAAAAAACTGTTAGTATGCGTATCAAATCGTTTTAAAGTTATTTTCAAACAACGGAAAATTTTAATGTTTGTCCATTATGTCGAAAATGCTACGAATACCTATAATAATTAATTTTTAAAATGTTAAGTTCTTGGTGCATACGTTAAGTGCCTTGAGGCTATTGCTAAAAATAGTTAAAATGGATAACAATCACGAAAATAGCGTGTATACAAATCTGGTAACCCTTAATTTATTTTGATACACGAAAATTGACACAAAATTGTTAGTATGCCTTGCAAAACATTTAACAAAACTATACGCACCTACCCCCGATGGCAAAAGGTAGAATGGAAGCAAATTTTGGTTGAATTGGTCATTTCATTGATTGTTGTTGCCCTTACTTGGTGAAACTTGTCCATACTGCATAAAGACTTGGAGAATACTTCTCTGGCTTCACTGTTGGTTTTTAGTGGTGAAGGACGTAGCCAGCGCGTGAGCTAACTGGAGCAAGTGGCCCTTCGAATTCTGGAAGTTCTAGGATGTTCTTCAATGCTTCTGTGACTATAGTTTCGCTGCTTGACAGCATTTTCAGACAGATTAAAATTGAATTAGTACGAAATCATGACAACTACAAATAAATATCTGTTGCTATGTTATGATATGATGTTTTGATCAAAAAAAATTTATCAAATTGAAAATAAAATTAAATACAGATGACAGATGAGGTTTTCAAAATGTCTATGTGATGTATGTCAATATTTAACATAAAAACTAGAACTAGCCTATAATAACTATGATAACAGTTACAAAAATAAAATAACTTAACAATAACAGTATAAAAGTAGTCTCTATACAACGAAAATATCGACATACATCAACTCATTATTTTATTACAACTTTTTTGAAATAATAGTTAAATTTATTTTCTTTGACATATTTAATTAGAAAGAAGAATATCCAAGAAAGGGGAATTCATTAAATCAGTTTGCTCGTTTAAAACAAGGTAGTTATTGTCGTGTGTGTGCCTTTTGACTTCTAAAGCTTCAAAAAAATCTAGTTTACGTTTGTCATTATAAAAATGTAGTGGTTGTATGCGGTTATTTATTGTAGGTCTACGTTCGGTATCAATAATATGTTTTGCAAATGTAGATTTGTCAGCGTGGTTATTTCTAGATGCAGAAATATGTTCTTTGTATCGGGTGTTAAAATTTCTAGAAGTTTGACCTATGTAGATTGCGTTACAATGTGTACAAGCTAATTTATAAACTCCAGCTTTTGTCAGGAAACAAGATTTTTCTTTCGCGTTAAATAACAAATCACGCGTCGTGTTGTAAGATTTAAAAGCTACCTTTGTATTTGTACAAGTGTTTAAAATTTTTGAAATGTTTTCTGAAATGGTTCCAAAATAAGTTATCGAAACGTTTCTGTTGTCTTCTTTGTCTCTAATATTTGGATAAATTAAATTAATCGCTAATTTGTATTCTTTTCTCTCTATCATTTTATCTATTATTTTAACAGAGTAGCCATTATTAAATGCTGTTTGCTTAATTATTGAAATTTCTTTTTCAAAATTGTTTTGTGACATAGGTATTGAAAATGCACGATGTATCATAGAATGATAGGCTGACAGCTTTTGTGAAAAAGGGTGACATGAATCGTATGGTATGGTTGTGTCAGTGTAAGTTGGTTTTGGAAAGTAATTGTATTCTTTAATAAGTGAAACCAGTTTGCTCGCTATCTTATGATTAGGTGTATTAACATAGCTAACTACGGGTCTCACTGGTATATTTGGCTTATGAATTTTCAGGTGGCCATATAATTTTGGTTGTTGCGGGCTTTTATATAAAAGATATTTCTTTTCTTGTTGACTAAAAAATGAACTTAAAAATGTGTCTCTGTTTAGTCAACAAGAAAAGAAATATCTTTTATATAAAAGCCCGCAACCACCAAAATTATATGGCCACCTGAAAATTCATAAGCCAAATATACCAGTGAGACCAGTAGTTAGCTATGTTAATACACCTAATCATAAGATAGCGAGCAAACTGGTTTCACTTATTAAAGAATACAATTACTTTCCAAAATATTCAGTTAGAATTCTTATGAACTTACACAAAAATTAAATAACTTAATTATTCCCACAAATAGTAAATTAGTCTCGTTTGATGTTTGTAGCATGTATTCTAAGATACCCCCTAAAGAATGTTTACCTCTATTAGAAAACGTTTTAATAGAAAAGAACGTAAATGTCATAAAAAGACAAGAAATGATGAATCTTTTTAATGAATGTATAAAACAAAACTATTTTCAATTTAATAATAAAATTTATATGCAAAATGAAGGTCTGCCTATGGGTAGTCCGTTGTCACCTTTATTAGCCAACATATTTATGGAAAACTTAGAAAACCAAATTTTAACATCAGAACTTTCACATAATATTGTCTTTTGGTACAGATACGTAGATAATATTTTAGCATGTTTTCAAGGTAGTCATACAGAATTAAATGAATTTTTAAATTTTATTAATAGCTTTCACACAAATATTAAGTTTACTTTAGAAGAAGCTAACAGTTGTATAAACTTTTTAGACTTAACAATTAGAAAATTAGAAAATAATTCATTTGACTTTTCAATATATAGGAAACCAACTTACACTGACACAACCATACCATACGATTCATGTCACCCTTTTTCACAAAAGCTGTCAGCCTATCATTCTATGATACATCGTGCATTTTCAATACCTATGTCACAAAACAGTTTTGAAAAAGAAATTTCAATAATTAAGCAAACAGCATTTATTAATGACTACTCTGTTAAAATAATAGATAAAATGATAGAGAGAAAAGAATACAAATTAGCGATTAATTTAATTTATCCAAATATTAGAGACAAAGAAGACAACAGATATGTTTCGATAACTTATTTTGGAACCATTTCAGAAAACATTTCAAAAATTTTAAACACTTGTACAAATACAAAGGTAGCTTTTAAATCTTACAACACGACGCGTGATTTGTTATTTAACGCGAAAGAAAAATCTTGTTTCCTGACAAAAGCTGAAGTTTATAAATTAGCTTGTACACATTGTAACGCAATCTACATAGGTCAAACTTCTAGAAATTTTAACACCCGATACAAAGAACATATTTCTGCATTTAGAAATAACCACGCTGACAAATCTACATTTGCAAAACATATTATTGATACCGAACGTAGACCTACAATAAATAACCGCATACAACCACTACATTTTTATAATGACAAACGTAAACTAGACTTTTTTGAAGCTTTAGAAGTCAAAAGGCACACACACGACAATAACTACCTTGTTTTAAACGAGCAAACTCATTTAATGAATTCCCCTTTCTTGGATATTCTTCTTTCTAATTAAATATGTCAAAGAAAATAAATTTAACTATTATTTCAAAAAAGTTGTAATAAAATAATGAGTTGATGTATGTCGATATTTTCGTTGTATAGAGACTACTTTTATACTGTTATTGTTTAGTTATTTTATTGTTGTAACTGTTATCATAGTTATTATAGGCTGGTTCTAGTTTTTATGTTAAATATTGACATACATCACATAGACATTTTGAAAACCTCATCTGTCATCTGTATTTCATTTTATTTTCAATTTGATAAAAATTTTTTGATCAAAACATCATATCATAACATAGCAACAGATATTTATTTGTAGTTGTCATGATTTCGTACTAATTCAATTTTAATCTGTCTGAAAATGCTGTCAAGCAGCGAAACTATAGTCACAGAAGCATTGAAGAACATCCTAAAACTTCCAGAATTCGAAGGGCCACTTGCTCCAGTTAGCTCACGCGCTGGCTACGTCCTTCACCACTAAAAACCAACAGTGAAGCCAGAGAAGTATTCTCCAAGTCTGTATGCAGTATGAATTGGTCATGTTGTTAAATCGACGAAAAACGGTACGTAAGTGCTAATGAAAATGCCTAGACGCAGCAAGTACGTTATGGAACTGAATTTTCATGGAAATGTTTTTAATAACAAATATATCACTCCAATGCCAGCAGTCATCAATCTGATAACCGATATAGCCTATATAGTAGAAACAATGTACCATGTTTTATCAAAATTACTTATTGTTTGAAAATGTACAAAAATTTTCCGAAAATATCCTTAAAATATTTCCGAGAAAACTGGTTTCCTATCCCACAAACCTTAGGTTAATAGCAAATTGACTTATTGAAATTCGAAGAATTTAATGAAAATTCGCTACGAAACCGCACTTACTGCGTCTCGTTTTTTTTTACAAACGCATCGTATTTGGATAAAGCAAAAATGCAATAAGATAAGGGTGTTCGAAAAAAACAATTGTAGGGATCACCAACGACTTATGGACCACCTGTGATTATCAGAATATTTTTATAAGATGCAGCTTAGGATGCCCTATAATTAACGTATACAATTCTTCTCATATCTGGTATGATAACAATTATATTGAGTTTTACCGTAGAAATGCGTCACCCTGTATATATGCAAACAGATAAAAACTGAAAGTAAACCCGGGCATGGATTCTAGGGAGCCTAGTTTGCGCTCATTTGAAAATATCTTTTTAAAATTCAAAAGTCTCGGTCTCCACATCAACGATTTTTTCTACGAAAATTAGCTAAAAATTATAGACCGTTAAACCATACAGCCAAGGCATCATAGAAAGGGTCTATTTGACATGAATTTTCTGTAAACATTTTAGTAAAATGAAGAACAATGACGGTTGAAGCTGAAACTTAAGGGTTTGCAGAACACTCTTCTTGCGACATTTTCTTAATCTAACCCGTATTTGTTTCAGATTCTTTGCCTAAATATTGCGAATTTTGACGTTTCAAATCGCGACTTTGACGTTTTGAGGAACACTCCAAATTTTTTCTCTTTAAATGCCTATAACTGTTGTGTCTTTTAACCTACAGACCTAAATCTTGGTACGTATGTCACTATTTAGAATACAAACACGAGTATCAAATTTGGTTGCCCACGCTTTGTTATCTTCGGAGATATAATTTTCCTCCAAAAGAAGACACAAACATTTCCGGGCAAACTCGGGCCGATTTTCCTGGCTAACAAACTTATCTAAGCCACTTGCAAAAGGAAGTTACTCGCCAAATTTGATCCCAATCTGACCATTATTTTTGAGTTATCGGTGATTTGCGTCCAGAAAAATACTTTTTTAAGAAACGCTGAAACACGTCAATTTTAATATTGAGTGGGATATGTTCTGACATAAAACTCAACTTTGTCACATCAACCTCTTAAGGGTGGTGATAACAACCCTTATATTTTAAATAGGGAACATGGGTCGAGTGTTACATCATTTGAAAGCTCTTGCTTTTCTGAATTCAGCACACTAATTTTTTTGGAAGTTTTATCAAAAATTATTCACAGTTGGATTTGCAAGAACGTATTTCATTCATTGTGATAAGAAATGCACTAATTAGTCAATTTTTGCTTAAAAAAAATGAAAAACAAAACCAAACGTTCAAAAATGTTTATTCAGTCGAGTAAGTGTTCAAATTGTTGACCACCAGCTTCCATACAAAAGTACAAATTTTGTTCAAAACGAGCTCTGACATTCTGGAGCTTTGTGGAGTTATTAGACGGCATTCTTCAAGAATTCGTCGTCGTAATTCTTCCAGAGACTCCGTTTCTGTTGCGTAAATTCTACTTTTTAATGGCCCCATAGAAGTAAGTTTAAAGGAGTTAAATCCGGTGATCTATGGTGCCACTCAATAGCACCTCTACGCCCAATTCATTGTCCTGGAAACTCTCTGTTCAAGAACTCCCTAACACGTTGTGAAAAATGCGGAGGAGCTCCATCTTGTTGAAACACTAATTGATTTTCTTGATAGCGATCATCATTTTCAACAATGTCAATTAGTAGAGAGTAAACGATATCTTCTAGTAACTCCAAATACGTTTCGCTACTCAAATTGCCATCAAGAAAAATTGGTCCGATTAAACGGTCTACAAAAATGCCAGTCCAGACATTCAATTTCTGTGGACTTTGAGTGTGGAGTTCGTGAAAATTTTTTGGATTATTATCTGCCCAATAACGACAACTATGACCATTGACTGTAGAGTTTAATAAAAACGTACACTCGTCTGAAAAACAGATATTGGACAGAAAGTTCCCGTTATCAGGTATTCGTGCAGTCATAACTTCAGAAAACTCCAGCCGCCGATCAAAATCATCTTCATTCAGTTGTTGTACAGGATGAATTTTATAGGGGTGAAATTTATGATGCTTCAATATTCGCTGAATAGTTCTTGATTTGATGTTTGAAACAGTGACCAATTTTCACGTGCTCAAAGTAGGGTCTGCAGCAATTTGTCCTAGAACTGAATAATTTTTAAACGAGTTGATAAAACTTCCAAAAAAACTAGTGTGCTAAATTCCGAAAAAAAAAGAGCTTTCAAATGATGTAACACTCGACCCATGTTCCATATTTAAAATATAAGGGTTGTTATCACCACCCTTAAGGGGTTGATGTGACAAAGTTGAGTTTTATGTGAAAACATGCCCCCCTCAATATTAAATTTGACGTGTTTCAGCGTTTCTTAAAAAATAATTGTCTGGACGCAAATCGGTCTGTATCGTTTTCAATGTGCCACCCTATATATATATATATATATATATATATATATATATATATATATATATATATATATATATATATATATATATATATATATATATATATATATAAATAAACATATAAAAATTGAAACTGACCCCAGATGTAGGTTCTAGGGGGCCTGCTTCCCGCTCATTTGAAGACATTTTTTCCAAATTCTAGTCGGGATCTCCTCATTAGTGAATTTTTTTTAAAGAAAATTCACTAAAAAGAGTGGCGACTACCTTGGCTTATTTCAAAGTCAATTCCAAATTCTAGTCGGGATCTCCTCATTAGTGATTTTTTTTTAAGAAAATTCACTAAAAAGAGTGGTGACTACCTTGGCTTATTTCAAAGCCAATTCCAAGGCCTCAGGTCGAGCTATTGAAAAAGATCGGGGAATCAGTAAATGTTGTGACGAAGCGATCCTTTTAATTGAATTATACCAATAGCTTTAAACACCGAAATTATTTCCTGAAGAGATATCTACTTAGATTGCTCATATACGGAAATATAAAAGTGCCGAATTCACTTTTCTATAAATATAAATTTAGCTTAATTATAGATTTTATTGTTAAGCTCCGAAATTATTTTTCGAAGAGATGTAATTAAGATTGCTCACATATCGAAATATTCAAATGCCGAAGGTTTACTTGTCTGTAAATATAATTTTAGTTTAAATATTTATTTAGTTTTAAGCACCGAAAATATTTTCCGAAGAGATATCTAATTAAGATTGCCCACATGTCGAAATTTACAAATGCCGAATGTTTACTTGTCTGTAAATATAATTTTAGTTTAAATATGTATTTAGTTTTAAGCACCGAAAATATTTTCCGAAGAGATATCTAATTCAGATTACTCACATATGGAAATATACAAATTCCGAAATTAGCTTTTCTCTAAATATAAATTAAATTTAACTTAATATTATTGTCCGATGGGTAAAGGGGCACTCAAAGCTTGAGGGTAATGAACAGGTCGACTATTTTGCTAAAAAAGCAACTAAAACAGTTTGTAAATATGACTTTTACAGTAACAGATATCTACTTCCGCAAATAAAACATGTGTGTAATATAAGGTGGCAGGATCATTGGAATAAGTTGAAAAGTAGCTGTAACAAGCACTCCAGTAGTATCATCCCTAATCTAAGAAAACAGCCCATTTACAAAGAAATGTTGCTTCTTAGGTATTTGTCTACGACACTTAATAGAATTATCATAGGAAATGGTGCTTTTAAGTCTCATTTGTATAAAATAAAAGTTCAAGACAATCCATTTTGCTCATGCGACAATACCAGCCCAGCTGATCTAAATCATTTGATTTTTTCTTGTATTACGCATCATGAACAAAGAAAAATATTATTTTGTAATTTGATAGAATACAATGTTTCCTTTCCACTTGATGTGACATCACTTATGTATGAAGCTGTTGGTAATAAAAGTGTCATGGTAGCTTTCATGTGTTTTGTTAAAGACTCTAAGTTAGCTAGGTTTATATAGCTCTTAGTATATAGTCTTAAGGGATACTAAATACACGTAGCAGTTTAATGTATAGTCAGAGAGATAAAAGTAAGTGCCTTTGCGTATTTCCTTGTGTTAACCTATTTTGACCGCAGCCTCCCCAGTATGTTAAAAAGTCACCATGACAGGCTCCAATGGTGTGAAAAGTGTCACAGTGTTTCTCCTGCAGCAACTTGTAGCGTAGATGTGTGCATGCATATGTATGTGTGCGTGGATATGTATCTAAGCTTCAATTTTATTTATAAATATCTATTTTTAGAAAACAGCAAGTGTAGAGGGAGATAAAAAAAAAAGTTAAAGAGCTTGTTAGATTAACATTCTTAAGACAGCTTTTGCCATTGTGAAAAGCAAGGTCAGATGCATCTTTGTTCATTTTAAAGATTGACAGTGACTGAATGAGCCAGTTCTCAAAGTCAAAACTTTAATAAATAAAAATTATTGTCCGATGATATGATTTTTTATTTTTTTAATTTTATTTCAACAACACACCGCGAGGGCTTACAGCCTAAATACTATCGTACCGTGGGTGTCGACAAGAAGGAAAGAGGCAACTTGTCAATTCTGGACTTGAAGGTTTGGAGGTTCGGAGGAGAAGGAAAAACATGTGCCGGCAAGGAATTCCAAAACTTGGAAGTCCTCGGGACAAAAGAGCGGGTATAACAAGATGTTCTATATCTGGTGACCTGGACAGTAAAAGGGTGCATTCGCTCTGTTTCCCTGGTAGATCTGTTGGGTGCAGCAGGTGGAGGAACTATGGAAGAAAGCTCCTCTGATCAGTGTCCGTGCAGATATCTATAAAAGAGAGAGAGTTCACCAACGGCACGTCGGTGGGCAAGGGATGGCAGTCTTTGGGTGAGGGTAGGGTCACCGATGAGGCGTATAGCTCTCTTCTGAATGGAGTTTAATATAGCGAGTGTAGAAGCGGCAGCAGCACCCCAGATGTGGGAGCAGTATTCGAGGTTTGGTCCTATTTGTGAAGTATGTAAGGTATAGAGATTAGCTGGTGAAAAGTATTTGCGAGCCCGGAAGAGGAAACCTAATTACTTAGCAGCCGCTTCTGCAATTGATGTGACATGTTGGTGCCAATTGAGATTTCGATCCACAGAAATGACAACAAGTGAAAAGGACTCATTACTTTGGATAACTTGGTTGTTCACTGTGATGGGTCTAGGGCTAATGTATCTCTTATGAGAAAGAAAGCAAGTTTGTGATTTGGTAGGGTTGAATTGTACAAGATTTCTACTTCCCCAGTCTAATATTGTTTGGAGATCCACGGAGACAGAACTCTTTATGAGTCTGCGATCCTCATCTAATTGGGCTAAAGAGACAGGCTTAGAATATTGTATATTTGAGTGGAGGGTGCTGTCGTCCGCGTAACTGTGAACTGGGTTGGATGTGCTAGAGAGGAGGTCATTGATGTGAAGAAGAAACAAAGTAGGGGCTAAAGCTGAACCTTGAGGAACTCCTGCATTAATTGGATACAGTTTAGAGGAATGGCCATCTACGACAACAGAAATGCTCCGGTCGGAGAGGAAATTTGCTGTCCAGGTACAGAGTTTTGGTGGTAGGCCATAGGCAGGAAGTTTATTAAGCAGCGCTGCGTGCCAGACCTGGTCGAATGCTTTGGATATGTCTAGAGCGACAATCTGGGATTCACCGTGTAGTTTCATAGACTTGTTCCAAGAATGGGTGACAAAGGAAAGGAGGTCGGCAGTTGATCTGCGCTGACGGAATCCATACTGCCTGTCGTGGATTAGACTGTGTTTTTCAAGAAATTTTAGTAATTCGGCGTTTATATACTTTTCCATCACTTCAGAGACGACTGAAAGGAGAGAAATAGGCCTGCTGTTGCTAGTAAGCGCTTTGAATCCTTTCTTGGGGACGGGTTGTACCCGAGCAGTTTTCGAGTTACTAGGGAATATGCCTCTATTGTAAGATGTCTGAAAGAGACGAGCCAGGACAGGAGCAAGTTCTGGTGCGCAATTTTTGAGAACAATTGCTGGGATCTCGCCAAGGCCAGATGCTTTCCTGGTATTAAGAGAAGAGAGCATCTTTCGGACCTTTTTAGTTTTGAAAATGATATCTGTCATTTTATACGCGACATTGGAGACTGTTGGTGGTTGAACATTTGGAGGTGGGTTGAGAGTAGAATTGCCGGCGAACAACGAGGCAAAAAGTTCAGCCTTGCCCAGGGCGGTAGAAACAATTTCATCTCCTGAGATAAGAGGTGGGAACGTGCTCTTGCAGAAATTATTCCCAATAGATTTATCAAGAGTCCAGAAGGGTTTGCTGCTGTTGGAGCTTAAGAGGACTTTGTTTTTGATGTGGTTATTAAACGAGTTTTTTGCATCAGAAAGAATGCGGACATAGCGGTTTCTTGCGTCGTTAAATGCTTGACGGTTTTCTTGACTGGGATTTTGTAGAAGCGTTTTGTGAGCTTTGACCTTTTCAAGTCTGGCCTTGTCACAGGATTTAGAGAGCCAGGGCTTTTGAGTGGCTGCAGAGGTTTTCTGTGTACGTGGAATAAATAATTCCATGCCAGTTTGGATAATTTCGGTGACGTTTTGTGAGATATCAGAGAGGTCAGGATGAGAGAAGCAGACAGACGCCCATGGAAATGAGAAAAAGTAATCTCGCATTTCGTCCCAGTTCGCGGAGTTGTAGTGCCAAACGATACGTGGGTGTGATGACTGTGTGACCTAGGGTTGCATTGCGCAGGAAGCATTGACCATGCCATGGTCTGAGCGACCAAGGGGGGCGGTGACTGATATCTTATAGCAGTCAGGATTTGTAGTAAGAAGGAGATCCAAGGGATTTGAGCTGTGTGTTGGGATGCGAGGAAAGTAAGTAGGTTGCTGAACCATATTGGCTAAATAATTGCTGACTGCAAAGGCATCCGATGGTCTTCCTTGTGGATCGGTTTTAGAGGATCCTAGCCATTCCTTATTATGGACATTGAAGTCACCAAGAATAGTGACCTCGGAGGAAGAATATTCAGAAATCAGATGGTCGGTTTTTTCAGAAAGGTAGTCAAAGAGCTGGACAAAGTTGTTGTCAAAAGGTGACCGGTAAATGCAACAGATGAATTTAGTTGCAGCCCTGAGAGAAAGTTTTATCCATAGTATGTCTTTTCTTCAAGCTTCTAAATTGGGGAGTCTGGTGCAGGGTAGATTGCTACGGACGTACGCGCACTCGCCTCCATGCAATCTAAAGGAAGTAAGGAGCTTATACCCCGGGAAATTAAGGTGATTAGTGGCTCTTTTGGCACTGATTTGAGTTTCGGTGAGGAAGAGGAGTTGGGGCCTATTAGCCTGGAGGAAATGGTGGAAGGAATTCAGGTTAGAGTTTAGGCCACATATATTCAAGAAGGATATGTTAAATCTTAATGCTGGGGCCCCTTGTACACCCCTCTTCCGAAAATCCGAATGGAGGGGTATTTCACCTCCGTAATTTTTTGTACAAGGAGGAGCCATCATCATTTTTGCTTATAAGGGAAACCGACTCATACACCAGAACCGGAAACGTCAGTTGGGACTTCACCGGTTTCTTGATGTACAGGGTGGTACCTCCTCTGGCGAGAAAAAATCCTTTACTATCACGTAAAGGAAAATTCCACTACCACCTACCGAAGATTGTTTTCATGCCGAATTTTATACATAGCGAATTTATTTTAATAGACCAAATTGTTTTCCGAACGCTATCGTAGGTTTTGATCTACGCGTTTCAATGTTCAGTACAGAGGATTTTTAAGAAGTGCCACTTTTACGGCTACAAGTTCCTGCTAGTACAAAACCTGCATCATCAGGGCAACGACGACAGAGTGTGAGATGCTACGAGTTAAGCACCAAAACTTCCCGGCATGACTATGAAAGAATCGGGGTAGACCCACAATTCAATTTTATTTTTGAATATAGTCCTTGCTAACATCAACTTTTTACGTCGTTTTTGCAAAATTCGATAACCCAAAAAATATTCTTTTGGTTTGTCCTCAAAATGTCACCAAACTGCAACTTTCACCTCTTCGTCGTCATTGAAATGGCGCTCGCAAAGGTCCTCTTTAGCGAATTTTCATTAAGAAAAATTCGCTAATAGAGAAGTCGCAATGAAAAGCTTTTGAAAAAATTTCTTCAAGTGAGCACGAATTTGGGTCCTTAGAACCCAAAACCAGGGTCCGTTTATATATATATATATATATATATATATATATATATATATATATATATATATATATATATATATATATATATATATATATATATATACAGTATGTCCTAAACTGGATGGGAATGTATTGATATCTCTGTTGTTATTAGAGATAGGGAGACGGTTAAATCAGCAATGTTTAGTAGAATTTCATGCTCGTTCCAAATATGACTTGTATTTTGCCCTGTCTCTTTTCGTTTTCGAGTTATTTTGAAAAAAACAAAATTTATTTATTTCTTTTTTCTTCAATATCTAAGTAGGCGTTGATCTGACATATCTAAGGCTTGCACATTATCACGACACTTTTTACAGGGTAATCTTTTTGGGTTGTCATTTGTTTTTGAGCTTTAGGTATCAACGTTTGTTTTTATTATGGCAGCCATATTGGATTTTTTGCTCATGTGATAGCCTGTGAAAAGAGCTTTCCAATTATGTACAACATGCTTGAGAAATTTTGTAATTACACTGACAATTTTGAGGAATACCGTTTTGAGGATAGTAAGGCTATGAAATCAAGTACCAGAAAGCAAATGACAAAAAAAAGTGTTCAAAAAGCAGTAGGCCATGGAGTCTAACAATAAAAGACTTCTACTTTTAACATAATTTTCCGTAATGATTCACGATAAAAAAATAGCAACTTTGAGCACACCAATGAATCGGTCCATTATTACAAGTGATATTTTACGTTACAACTTTATCCTAAAAAATTGTTATAATTTAATTAAATGCCTGTAACTTTTTTTTTCTTTGAACTTATAGATCTGAATTTGAGCGTGTAGGGTAATTTTGATAGTAGAAACGTACACGCCAAATTTGCTCGTCATAGCTCTGTTATTTTCGGAGATGCCAAAATTTTTCGAAAGGAAACCCAAAATTCTCTCGGAAAAACTGGTCCGATTTTCCTGGCTAACGAACTTGTTCAAGCCACTTACAAAAGGAAGGTACCTACGAAATTTCATCAAAATCTCTTCTTTATTTTTTGAATTATCGGTGTGATATATATATATATATATATATATATATATATATATATATATATATATATATATATATATATATATATATATATATATATATATATATGAAAACACTGATCTCCCCATTAGTGAATTTTACGCTTTACGAAAAATTCGCTAAAAAATAAAAGTAATGCCGGGAGTGTATGCGTATAGGTGTTTGTGTGTGTGTGCGTGTGTGTTTGCGTGTAATGTTGCGCCCTCGTGACCGCCATCGACGCACTTACCAGGAGGGAGCCGTTGAGGAGAATACTAGTAGTAGTAGTAGTAGTAGCCAATCATTGATTTCTGTCTAATTTATTATTTTCACTTCATTATGGAATCACAGATTGCTGGATTGAGTATTTGAAGTGTACTTATCAAATCAATACAACATAATCACCACCTGGTATACTAATGTCTGCAAAACAACTTAACTTCCAGTTGAACATCTCATAATACAATGGGCTCCTTTAATCTGGATGTCACCGAACGAAAAATATATGCCTCTAAATGTGGAAGATTTTTTAGCTAATGTACACCCAGGTGATGAGAATGGTAAAATTGTAGAACTTCCCGATGACAAGCCAGTACTCAGAGCTGTTTCAGGCAATTTATATTTTTTTACAAATCACCCGCTTGGTAAGTAAAATCTTTTTATATCTAAAAAAAATAATTTTTGTTCATTATCCAGTAAAGAAATACTTTGTCTCTTCACTAGATTTTGAGTGTATTTAGATCCAGTTGAGAAACACTTCCAAGACAAGTACTAATTTTCGAGATTTTAACTATATAACCTCTAAAACTACAAACCATAAACAAACTTAATGATCTTAAGCCTTCTCGAAAACATAACGTTACTTCACATCAGAAATACGAATATTTAAAGTAATCAATAGCTACGCTTACCTTAGTTTTTGCGTATCCACCTTCTTCTACAACGTTCTACTGAAGACTAAGACAACAATAAACTTTAGAATCAAATATCCCTTAACCCTTTGAAGCAAAGTGGTTTCACACAGAAACCACTGACCTAATGTTTTTTTTTCTATATGTAGACTGGTTTTACAGTGAAACCACACTTCCTACTTGGGTATTAGTGCGCCATCTATTGATCTCCATCGCAAGTTTGCAATTAGCGAACACTGTATTGCTAGTATTCGTTAGAATTTGTCAAAGAAACCACGTTTTATGAATGATTTCGTTTTTTATCTACATTTTCGTAAAAAGTGTTATAACTACTCCGTTTTTTTGGACGACTGTGTTACTGAGGCACTAATAGAAAGGTAAGAATACTTGTTTTACATAGTTTATTGTTTTTACTTTGTCAATCGGATATGGTTTTGCGGCGAAACCAGTGTGCTTGCAGTAAAGTAAATTTATTTTTGTTGACCGGATATGGTTTCGCGGCGAAACCAGTGTGCGTGCAATGCACTAAAGTAAATTTGTTAATTTGTTTAGGTAAGGATGGAAAATCAAATTAATTTGTCGCAAGTGATGAACAAACAAATCGATATGTCAAAACTAACCTCGGATGAAGCTTACGCTCTGCTTGATCAAATTCCTTCTGATGGAGAGTCAGTAATAAGCGAATATGAGGAAGAAATGATCAAGGACATCATTGAAAATAATGAAACTACCGCAGCGATTGCTCAGGACACTATTTTGAGTGACGACGATTTGGCAATTGGAAGCGACATAGATGACGACCCAGGCGATTTAGAAGATGATATACCACTTATCCACTTTGTAAACTGGAGAAAACAAGAAATTGCTCCGAATCTAAATCATTTTCAGCAACTAACTGGTCCCAGCTCTGAAGTACCACCTAATGTCACAAAACCTATAGATTTCTTCTTGCTTATTTTTGGCGATGCTATTCGTCTGGTTACAGAACAAACAAACTTGTATGCCACCCAGGAAAAAAGAAACTTTATTCCGACAACTGAGGAGGAAATGAAAATTTTTATAGCGATAAATTTGCTCATGGCTATAAAAAAGTCTCCCTCCTTTCGCGATTACTGGTCTTCGCGTCCAGAACTACGTGATGATTTCATAGCATCAAAAATAGGCGTAAACCGTTTTGGCTCCCTGCTAACTAGCCTCCATTGCAATGACAATGCCACAATGGCAAAAAAGGGGAGCCCGGTTTTGATCAATTGTTTAAAATCAGACCATACTTTGAACTCCTAAAGAAAAACTTCCAGAAATATTATTGCCCATCAAAAGAAGTGTCAGTTGATTAAAGCATGGTGAAGTTCAAAGGCCGAATAGCTTTCAAGCAATATATGCCAATGAAACCTGTAAAAAGGGGGCTTAAAATCTGGGCGTGCGCCGATAAAGAAGGTTATCTAAGTAATTTTGAATTATATACAGGAAAGCAACAAGATAAATCTGAGAAAGGTTTAAGTGAACGGGTAGTGCTTGACATGACTAAGGGTCTCGAAGGAAAAGGACACCATGCTTACTTTGATAACTATTTCACAACAACTGACCTTTTACTTTCTTTACAAGAAAATAAAATCTACGCGTGTGGAACTGTACGCACAAACAGAAAAAATCTTCCCACTGGATTGAAAGGCGATAAGGAAGTTAATCGAGGTGATTTTGATTGGGCAGTTTATAGAGACAAAGTATCTTGTATCAAGTGGAAGGACAAAAGAACTATTCAGATGCTCTCTACTATACATTCTCCTACAGATGAAACTAAAGTGAATAAAACGGAGAAAGATGGAAGTATGACTGAAGTCAATTACCCCAAAGCAGTTGTCGACTACCGAAGGTATATGGGTAGAGTTGACAAAGCTGATATGATGAAATCTTACTACGCCATCGATCGGAAATCCCGAAAATGGTACCACCGTCTATTTTGGTTTTTTTCTCGATACATCAGTAGTCAACTCATATATAATATTCAAACGGAGGACCAAAAGTGCTATGAGCCTCAAAATTTTCCGATGTGAAGTAATACTGAGTTTGATTGGGGCTTTCGTTACAAAAGGTTCTTCTGGAACGCCATCTTCTACTAAAAAAGTTGTATCCAGATTCAAGCCTTATGTACCAATAGATCAACGGCGTGATCAAGCAAAACATCTACCTGTGCACGGAACATCAAGACTCTGTGCTCAGTGTAGTACGGCCGAAAAACCTCATCGAACCAGATGGAGCTGCATACAGTGTAAAGGCGGGTTGTGTTTACTGGTAGAAAGAAACTGTTTTCTAACTTATCATCAATAATATAAAATATATGTAATCTTTCGATTTTGTATGTGTTCACTTGCATTGTGGTTTCATATCGAAATCACTTGCAAAAGTTAAAATAAATGTTTTTTTGCAACAAAGAAGTCTACTACATTTTCCTACACATTAAGATGATATATACCAAATGCCATTAAAATTGGAAATAACATTGAAATTCGTGCTTCAAAGGGTTAAAGCAGGGACGCCAACTTACATGGCATCAAATTCGCGGGAAATTTAAAACGTACCCATTCTTTATATATTTAAAAAATATAGGTCTTTGTTTCTTTTCTGGTTCAGTTTCTTCACTGGTGCTTTCACCCTATCTATTGTTGCGTTTTCTCCGGGTTCTGGATAAGTGAGACTTTAAATTTTAACAAAACAACTTATGTGTTTTTGTTTCTTTAACGTCGGCCTATTTCCGCGACTATGGCCAATCACCGACGCCAGGGAGCAGTTTCACCTTACTATCCTGGAAATTTTGCCGAACCCCTGCCTCTCTGTAAGGAGGGTAGGGATCTTTAACGTGCCCAACATCGCATGGACACGGGACCGACGGCTTTACGCCCAAAACAACTTTACACTCTAAATATGGATACAATAAAATTTCTAGAATGTCTCTCTCACAAAACACTTAATTTACTGGCCTTACAATTACTAATCTGCACACAAGTTACTATACTGGAACTACAGTCTAACACTTCACACTGATTACTGCTTCTGCAAGTCACTTCAACATTCTCTAACTGAACTCCGCTGGCTGGCTTGCTTTCGCGTTTATATACTCGCCGTACCTTCCATCAGGTTTCTAGATCGTTCCATTCCAGAATGTTCCAGGACCTTCTTTTACTAGAAGGTTCTGTGAATACAGATCGGTCCCGTGTGTATACAGGGGGATGTATATACAGGATGATCCAAATGTGGTAATCACTCCTATGTTACACAAGAGGTGTTTCTCGTAATATAAGATCTCTCTGCGTATACAGGGTGTAAGGGTTCTCTGCGCATACAGGGTGTTTGGAATGTGCAGACCTCAGTTATCCGTTCCGACGGGGTACAAGTTGGTAACTTCGTTATTTCTGGTCCTAGAGGGTTGAGACTTCGCCTGTGGGGGGGGGGTCACCCCAGACACACCCAGGGGGGTGGGGAGGCGGTGTTGCCAGACTGTGCAAAAATTCCCAGATGTTGGGGAGTTCTGGATATGTGGCAACACCGCACCTACATCTATTGAAGTGCTTTGTAACACTATTTACAGCATATACATAGTTTGATACTGCATAAAATATATATTGAGTAATTCTTCTTATTTTTTCAGATGATCTCAAAGAAAACAAATCGTCGTTTATTTATGGACGTAATCCTAATGAAGGTCTAGTCCCTATTTACGCAGTCGTGTCATATTGCTCGCCATTCAGGTCTTTTCATACAAGCACAAATAATAAAATTAAAACAGATATTGAAGAGATTTATAACAATGTTGAGCCATCCTTATTTTTTCATGTTACTTATTGGTCCTTCTATCCATATAATGAAGGAAAAGAAGTATGTGTATTAGGTAAGTAGAGAGGTAAAACTTTAAATTTAAGGATACCCAATGTATAGGAAAAATAGTTTACAAAATTTCCTAAGAGGCTGATTGCAAATCAAATAGAATGTGACACTGTTGACGTGCATAAAGTTGAAATACCGATCGAGAAACTTAAGAATGGAAAAGTAGCGAGTGTCCATGGAGAAATGTGAATATGGATGCTCGAATTTGATTGTGTGGCTATGTGAGTTGTTTAACTTGTGCATAAAGGTAAGTCGAGCATCAAGGAAGTGAAAGGACACTATCATGGTGGCCTTGTATAAAGGTGAAGGAATCAAGAGTGAATGCAAACATTATCGAGCGATAAGTTTGTTAAGTATTGTGGGGAAGGTATTTGAAAGAATATTGATAGAAAGAGTGAGGCTTTGGAATGTTCAGTGTGGGTTTATAACAGGAAGAGGCTGCGTACGGACTTTAGCAGGTAGTTGAAAAATGCTTGAATTTGGGAAAGAAAAAATATTGCACGTTTGTTGACTTGGTAAAAGCGTATGATACTGTAGATAGGCAGAAGCTGTGGAGTATTTGGAAAGAATATGGTGTGCATCATTGGTTAATTCGATGTATTACATCGCTATATGTTCCCCTGGCAGTGCTCTTTGTCACGCCCAGAGCCGGTTCTTGCCCCATAAATGATTCTGCTGACCCTCTCTTAGCGAGACTGTCAGCTTTTTCATTGCCTTTGACCCCCGAGTGACTCGGCACCCAGATTAGGGTGACCTCATTCTGCCCAGCCAGATCGCTCGTCTCGTCTCGGCGCTCACTGACCAGCCAGAAATTTACCCGTGGGCCACTTAGGGGCTTAAGGACTGCCTGGCTGTCTGTGGCTATGAGGATCCGCTTGTTGGTGTAGCCCCGCATCTTCTTCTCCCGCACAGAGTGCAGGATGGCGTACATTTCGGCCTGAAAGACCGTTGCATGGACTCCGAGGGAAATACTATGACTTACCACCGGTCCTTCCGAATAAACATCTGCTTCCATCCCACGCTCCCCGCCGGATCCGGCCGTGAACCAGACGAGCGCGTCCCGTGGTGTGCCCGGCGTCTCCTCACTCAATGCCTCCCTGTCGGGGATTTCCAGTGTAAAGTTGTTTTCCCTGCAGATTCGCGGGCTCGCAAAGTCTGACCTCATTTCAAGCATGGGCTCGTTCGCGATCTCCTGAATTTTGCAGTGCTCCTGAAGCCTGGGTTGATCTTCAGCCTACCATTGCAGGCTGGTCTGTATAGTCCTAGTCTGGCCTCCCCCATAATAACTAAGTGTAGGGGGGGGGGCATATCCAACATCACCTCCATGGCGGCTGTTTGGATTGAAGACATGGCCCCTGTGATGCCTAGGTAAGCCATCCTTTGGATCTTGCCTAGTTTTTGTTTGGCACTGGATTGTATCACCCTAGGCCATCAGACCAGTGCCGCGTATGTTAACGATGGTTTGACCACCCTTGTGTACAGCCGGTGGGCCAGACTAGGTCTTAGTCCCCACGTTTTTCCATATAGCCGCCTAGTGACGGCTAAGGTCATCACTGCCTTACGCAGTATTTTTTCAACGTGACCATTCCAGGTTAGCTTAGAGTCCAATACGACCCCAAGATATTTTACCTCCCTGGACATTGAAATGTTTCTACCGTATAGAGTGAGAGTTCTGTGGTTGTCCCACTTCCTCCTCCTCGTAAACGGTATGACGGTTGCTTTCTCGGGGCTCACTCCAACCCCTTGACCAACCGTCCACTCTTCCACCACTTTCAGTGCTGTCTGCATGCGCTCCCACACTGACTGTGTAACCTTTCCTCGGACTATGATGACAACGGCCTCCACATATCCCTGTACCTCATACCCCCACCCCCCTCCCGAGAACCTCCCCAGCAGGCCGTCCACGACTAGGCACCAGAGCAAGGGAGGCAAAACGCTCCCCTACGGACACCCAGCCGCGACCCCCGCCAGCAGAATCCCTCCCGCGATATAGGTGAACACTACCCTGTCCCTGAGCATGGAACCGATCCACTTGCAGCAGGTCTTCTCTATTCCACGCTCCCTGACAGCTGCCAGTAGCGATCTGAATGAGGTGTTGCTGAAGGCCCCCTCTATGTGTAGGAAGGCCCCCAGCGCCACCTCTCTGTTTTCCAGCGTATTCTCCATCTTCAGCACCAGTTGGTGCAGTGCTGTTTCTGTGGAGAATCCTGCTCTGTGTGCATATTGTCCGCAGTGTAGGGGATATGCTTCCAGTACACCGCCCCTAATGTGCCGGTAGCAGTTTTTCCACTGTTTTTAGCAAGAAGGACATGAGACTTATTCGCCTCAGGGACTTTGCCTAGTGTGTTAGACGCCCAGGTTTAAGAATGAATACAACCCTGGCCAGTCTCCATGCCTTCGGAATGTACCCCAGACTCAGTCTGGCCCTCATAATGAGAGTAAGCGCCGGCGCCAGTATATCTATCCCCTGTTGGAGCATGATGGGCATTATTCCATCAAATCCCGGGGATTTGTATGGCTTAAAGCTGTTAATGGCTCCTCTGATTTTGCTCCAAGTAACCACTTCTTTAGCGACTGTCCAGTGTACTCTAGATGCCCTCCTATAAGGCGCCTCTATTTCTGAATGCTCCCAGTCCGGAGGTGATTGGTTTATTATGTTACAGCCGGGGAAGTGCGTCTGGAGTAAAATTTCCAGAGTTTCCTCCCCCGAACTTGTAAAGCCTCCCGTGGATGTTCTAAGGGAGCTTATGTTGGTTTGAGTGCCCTTGGACAGGATCTTGTGTAGTCGAGCCCTCTCGGACGTGTTCCTCACTTGCCTCCTCCACGACTCCTTCTTGGCGTCCCTCAGTCTTTTGTTATCGGTCGTTAGGGCCTGTCTATATTCATCCCATGCTGCCGACCTTTTGGCTGCGTTAAACAGCTTGCGAACTTGCGTTCTCCTTTGCCTGAGGTTCTTGTTCCATCACAGGACGTTCCTGGTGGACGCCACCATTTTCAGGGGGCAGTTGGCGTTATAGGCCGAGGTGATTGCGTCTCGCAATTGGGCTGCCGCTCTCTCGAGGTCTATTAAATTGTCTATGGTACTCTTAAACACTCGCAGTTCCACTGCTAGGTCTGCCCTGTACGCTTCCCAGTCCGCCTTGCAGGGGTCCCGGTACCATACCGTTTGTCTTTCGACTTTGGCGATTTCAAACCGGATATATATGTGGTCTGAGCAACTCACTTCCCCAGACACAGCCCAATTCTTAACAAAGTCACCCAGAAACTGTTAGATCTAAAACTTTCTCACAACGTGTTGTGACGAAGGCCGGTTTATTACATCTATTCAATATGTCTAAATTAAATTTCATAAAGAATTGTAGAAGTGTCTCAAGCCTAGAGTTTGTGTCCGAGCTTCCCCACAACTCATGGTGCGCCGTCGCATCCATGCCGATGATGGTCAGCCATCCACCTACTCTGCTACTCACCATCAGCTGCTCCCATTCCTTGGGTGGAGGAGGGTCGATGATGTCCTCTGGCAGATAGGCTGACACGACAGTAATATCCCTCGGCCCATCCGATCCTCCACATCGGATTTTGAACGTTGCCAGGTCCCTGGAGCAGAAATTCATTAAAGCCAGAAATTCTATCCCTTTCCTGACAAAAATGCAGACCCTCGGGTTCTCGCTGGATCTGCTGTAGATGAGATTTCCGCCGAGTCCTTTGATCTCTCCTTTATAGGAGTACGGTTCCTGGATGAGGGCTACATCCCTGTTCCTCAGAGCCATATGTAGTCCGGTCGTGGCTGCCCTACTGTGTTGGAGGTTGACCTAAAGGAACCTAAGTCCCATTAACCCCTAATTGCTTCCCCAGTGGGCGGAAGCTAACCCTTCCCAGACCGCAGAATGTCTTGAAGGAGGTTCCTTCAAGGGATCTGTAAGACGCC
Source organism: Tillus elongatus (assembly GCA_964006375.1). NCBI lineage: Eukaryota > Metazoa > Arthropoda > Insecta > Coleoptera > Cleridae > Tillus > Tillus elongatus. The sequence continues at coordinate 30,985,090 of OZ023262.1, read as the reverse complement.
TGGTCGATCGAGAACGCGAGATTCTGTCCTTTCTCCTCTGCCTTTCTGCTTAGAACCGACCAGTGTTGTGTCGTTCTGGATCTTCAGTCTACTGATCACCGTCTCCTGCGAGACGGTGCCAGGGATCCGTACGAGGACCTTGCGTCTCTTTGGGAGTTACTTGGGCTCGACGGCTGTCAAGTCCGCCCCCTCCAAAATCTGACCGAGGCCCCCGATGGTTTTCCACAGCGAGTCCCGCGACTGCTGGCCGGCACAGGTTATCCAGAGGATGCTCCCGCCAGGCGCGCCCGGTGGAACTGAGGCGGGCTCTCCTCTTCCTGAAGAGAGTCTACCGCAGCTACCACCGCAGCCTGGATCAGGTCCGCCTTCTCCTGGTCTAGCGTGATCTTAGGATGGCGTCTGTCAATCACCGTCATCCCGAGGTCCTCCGCAGCCTCCCTATACGAGCAAGTCTACGCCGGTGTTCCGGCCTTGGTTCTTTTGGGACGTCTGTTTGTACTAAGCGTGCTAGAGCCCGAGCGCGGCGTCTTCTGACTTGCACTTTCCTCTTGCGCCTTTACAGGTAACCTGGCCCTTTTGGGACGTCTGCCTGTAGTAGGCGTGCTAGAGTCTGAGCGGGTCGTCCTCTTCTGACTTGCACTCCCCTCTTGCGCCTTTACGGGTTTCTCGACCGTGCCGGTCGCCATTTTCTGCGCCCTCCGGAACTCTTTCTTTGTGCCCCAGAAAGGCGCTTGGACTGCCGAGTCAGTCCCTTTACCCCTACAGTAGGGTCCTCACTGGTGGAGGGGCCCCCAGGGTCCGCGGACCTCGCCGCCCGCCGGTGGGACTCAGCCTCCAGCTTGGGTGTCGGGGACAGGTCTGTGGCCTAAGCTACCCCCGATCCCCCGTATCTACGTCGGTCGTGAGACCTCCAGAGTTCACTGCCGCCCACTGGCTCGTCTCTGTTCTGGAATAGACTCAAGGCACGAGTCTATAGCCGGAGCGAGAATGGGGGAATACTGTCCATACTATCAGAACCCCCTGTGTGGTGCAAGGCTGGTTACTCTGAAGGGTTGTCCGGTACCCCAGAGGTTCCGTTCACGACACCATCACTCTGGTTCCATCCATCCCTAGGCACGGGTCACGTGACACCGTAGGTTGGGGGAGTTTAATTCGACCTCCTTGTCTAGATCCGTCATGTTTAGTTATCAGCAGGGTCACCTCATGAAGGATGCGGCTGTTCACCGCGCATGACAGTCTTGGGGAAAGCTTCATCGAAAGTTTATGTTGTTGTTTCCACTTCCCGCGACTCCTTGATCCCTGACTCTGGTATTACTATACTGCTTGCTCCATTTTGTAATAGTCTTTACCCACATAATATGCAGCTCTCTACTCACTTATTTCATTTGCAGGTACTTCTTCAGCATTTTCAGCACCATTTTCTCCAATTTCACTATCAGAATGACAGCTGTGGACGCTTAAATGATCAACTTCATCATTATCCTCAGAGTCTATAAATTCCTACTCGTCATGTATGCATTCTTCACAAAGCGCCATCTTAAGTTTGGCTTGTTCTTTTTGTAATGTGACATGCTGTAAATTAAATTACGTTGTTGTAAACAGTATATTTTAATTTATGTCAAGGTAATAACTCACCTTTCTATGTAAATTCGTAGTTTTATAACGTCAAACAACGTAAAAGACTTTATTGCAAACGTACAAACTTTATAACTTTACAACACAGGCGTGGTCTCTCGGACCTTTAGGTACTTTGGCGCTTTGTTCCTCGACTGGTGGTCAACTTAAGACTAAAATCGACTAAGAGTTTTCTTTATAAACATGTTTTAGAAAGCTATTGGCAACCAGAAAAACATACGTGATGTAAACCGAAAGTTACAACATAATTTATAGCACGGGGGGTATGGTGGACCCCACCTGGGTGATGCTGGGTTAAACAAGATGCTATACAAGTAGCCAAGGTGAAATTCACTTTCCTTCAGCCTGGCATAAGTTACTAGAAAATGGGCTAACACTAAGTATCAACAAACAAGATTATCATGTCGTCGTAACCTATAGGGTTTACGTTTGGTAAAATTAATAATAAATTAATCTTTTTTCAATGTTTTACAATACGGCAATGTCAAATTTAACTTTATTTTAACTTAATATAATATTAATTTTAACACGTATGTAACATGCTTTCTCTTTTAGGTAAGGTTCCGGCATTCAGTGTCTTTGGCAGATGCTTAGGTAATAGAAAAACAATGCTCAACCATGTCGGAGACTGGGAACACATGAGCCTCTCGTTTGAAGGTGAGATATATCCCAAAGAACTTTTCTTAGCCGTCCATGACGCTGGAGTTTACTATAAATATCACCCTAATAAAAGGATATTTAAATACGATTCTCAAGTGACAAGAAAAGGTATCGTCCAGAGACCCAAATTTCCTCCTATTGTGCGGTTAGAAGGTGGTCATCCAGTTATTTTTTCCGCCTATGGTTCCCATGGCTTGTGGTCTTCACCTGGAGAACATTATTATGTTAGAGTGCCAAAACTGACAGACCTAAATGGGTATGGAACGCCTTGGAAAACTTGGAATAACGTGGAAATCTATCATTTGGGTGTTAGTACCTTACCTCACTGGATGATGTTCAAAGGGAGATGGGGAAATCCTAAATCTAATTGCTTTCTAACAAAGAAATTGGGCATTTGTGAAAATAACGATGGTCCCCTGGGTATACTGAGGGATATTCAGGATTTTTATTGCACAGGAAATCAATCGAGTGTGTAGATATACTGGCTATAAACATTTTTAAAGTATTTTTTGTGTGTATTTTTACCAACTATTAAATTTGTATGTACAAGTCACAGAAAAAACTAACTAATAGGTAAAAGCCTCGCCCGATGTTAATAAAATGACTTGAAAAGGGATTTTCTAATTAATTTTAATCTAATCCCACTAAGCATGGTAACTTGTTGTTTTTCTCCATTTGTAAGCTCACGTAAAGTTACAATTATAATGTTTCTGAAAGTTTGTTTTAATTTGTAAACATATATTTGAATTCCCTCCGTTTTCGTGTTCGTGTATGTTCGATCGTATGTCATCGTCGTCCAACATAGCAACACCAACTCCAACAGCGAACTGACTCGTGACAAAGCGCCCGGCAATAATGATTAATAGCGGATTGTTGTTTACATTTATGATATGCTGTTACTTGATCTATGTCTATTTATTTTTCTGGAAGTTTTAAAGATTCAACAATCTTATTGTAGCCTGAATTGTTAGATTTTTGATGTAATTAAGTAATTCGTTGTCTGGACTGTGGATAATGAAACATGGAGTATATCCACAAACATGTGAGGTAAGAATCCCTAAAACAGCTAAATACTAAATACATGTGTGAATTCAATAAAATTAGTCACTTTTCTGTGGCATAATTAAATTTTGGTATGTCGCTATTGGTGAATTATTCTCAAATGGCTGTTCCTATTTATATTTTTGTTTCTTTTTATGAAATCTACTCAACGAAAAAGAGAACCTAATTACTAAATACGAATTTTGTTATGTCCTTAGAAGCAGCCTGGAGATGTCTTACCTGGTCAAACCAATTCATTTTAAAACGTTAAACATGATTGACCTATGGAAGCACGAGGCTTATCCAGAGCAATTGACATCATAAGAACAGTGGAATAGGAACAATACCACCAAGCTGCCAGGAGTGCTTATTTTGCACATTATCGCAGTATCCTATCGTATGGAACATTCATTGGGAGAAAACAAAGCAGATGTTTGATTACTTGGGAATCAAATTCCTGTGTGTGCGTTAGGGAAAAGCTTTGGAATGCAAGTTCCACTAGCCACAGATTTTACATATATATATATATATATATATATATATATATATATATATATATATATATATATATATATATATATATATATATATATATATATATATATATATATATATATACGTAATTCATTGTAGTCATAATTTTGCTTTATTTTAACTCAATCTTTCTGAAGATACACAGACATTGACGGTACTATACTTACTCGATAGGGATAGTTAAGACAGGCGTGAACACTTTCAGAGACGGTCGCCATATTTAGGCTATTTTTGCATTGAAGTTGTATTCGTTTCCCTGCGCTTGATTTATCCATTGCATATTCTTACGTTTGCATAATGAAACTTTATCTAAAATCGAAATGAAGGCACCATTTTAGATATTTCTTTTTACACAATAGTATTTGATATGTTGACTTGATTTTATGTCACATATGTTACGATATACTTTAGAAGTTAAAAAATTCTTGCCGCTCAAAATAAGTAATGCTGCAGAAGACTTCGTTTTTGTTATTGGTGTTTCACATGTTTTCCTAGACGACTAAGAGTTATTTAGTAAAACAATATAAAAAACAATTAATTGCTATTCAAAAAGAATTTTTGAAATCAGTCAATTAATAACGATGTCACAAGTTCAAGTTATCTATTTTGTCGTCGAGTTTTGCCTAGAACTGCATTTTAGCCTAAACATGGGCACTCTCGCTATATGTCTTAACTATCTCTATCTAGTGACTATAGTCGGTACTTATAAAGGCAGTGACTTACCATGTACATTGATGGTCAATAAAATCTATATATCTATCAGGAGAAATGAATAATATGTTGTAAGTCTTTAATTTTTTTATGTAATAAAGATTTTATTCTAATTAATATTGTCTTAAGTCATTTTTTACAGTTTTACAAGATATATATATATATATATATATATATATATATATATATATATATATATATATATATATATATATATATATATATAATGTATAATTACACCTATACATATATTCAGTATTGGTTTGTAACTTGAAATAAATTCACTTAATCAAATAGTTTCTTTTTTTCAAAAATGCTTGGACACATTGGTTAGTATTTCAAGTTGCAGTCTTAAAAAATCTATACGGTATGTACCATATTTGAAAAATGACTTCATCAATAATTTATTTAAATCAACCCTAGGTTTTTGTTGACTAGTTTTAAAGTTCTTACATGTGAAGTTGTAGAAAACCAGCAGATTTAAAAAAATTATTCATTGATTAACTACACAAATTTTTCTTCGTGCTTTCAACTCAAGATTTATAATCAAAATTTGATATTTGGTGGTTTTGTATCGTTTGATGTGTCCTTTAAAAATAGTCAACAAAAAGCTAAGGTTGTCATTTACTAAAATTATCAATGACATTTGACACAAATTGTATAATACATTTTTGAAAAGATTGTAACTGAGAATATTATCTGACTCCGAGCATTTTTGAAAAAAAGATAAAGTAGATTCATTGGAATTATTCCAAGTTACAAATTTGCACTGTATGTATAATATATACAATTGCAGATCAGTTGCAAAAGTTTAAATTTTACAACTTTGCTAGGTCCTTTTAAAATTGAAGCTTGGTGTAAGGTAACATTTGTAACTGTAAAGAAAGATTGTAACAGCTCACTACAGTAAACTTGCAGTAAAGTTACAAAAGAAACACTTACATATGTAAAGTCACTGGGGGGAAGATTTGCCATTTGCAGCAAACTTGCAGGAGGCTTTCTGCAAGTTATCTATCAAACACACTTGCATTGGAAAAGATTCTGCAATGTTAATGCAATATTACCTTGCTCAGTGGGATTATTTCATTTGTAGAACATGATCCTTAATCAGTGGCGGTGCAAGACTTAAAATGAAGTAGTGCTCTAAGCCACGTTAAACCATATATTTATCTGATAAGGTGAATGTCAGAATGCATTTCCTGAACTTAGATTCCATGACCTCTTGTTATTAATAAATGCATAAAAATTATAATAATATTATTAATATTCACATTCTAGAAAAATTCTAGTTTCACTTATACCTACGTGAGATATAATATTGTTATTATTATTTGGCATCCAAGAAAGGATAATCGCCTGGATGCCAAATTCTCCCTGGATGTCAGGGGTTTCAGTGGGTCGGCCTGATTGGAGTTCTTGTATTGAAGTTTCGAATTTCAAATTTAATAATTATAATTTGTTACATTGGTGGAAGCCCTCACTTCAAACACAGCCCTACATAACATTCTGATGTGGATTTCCCCCATTCCCAACCCCGCAGGACGGAGTTTAGATTAAATAGTAATAATAATAATAATAATAATAATAATAATAATAATAATAATAATAATAATAATAATAATAATAGACAAAAATTATAATAATATATGTTCTCAATACATAGACAATTACAGTTAGTTGGTTTATTACTGGTGTTAAAATATAAAATAACAATTATAATTATTTAGGGTTGAGGCTTAACATGTCTAATTTCAAAGTTATTGTGGGGATAAAGTTTTCTAGGATGACCACGCCATTATTCTAGTCAGTATACTGCCAGCCTTCCCGTCGGAAATGTCACCAACACAACAGCTGCACGTTGTACTCTGACCATGGGCGGCACGTGAATGACGTGAACGGGGATGGGGGTTTGTTACACCTGTAAATTTATATATTTGTGTAGCTTGGCAAACTATAACATCGCATACTTTGTTTGCTTCCCTGTTTTTTGTTTCGACAGAATTTTCGATTCGTCGCCTTTTCTTGTTTTCTGTGTTACTTACAGTTTCTTCTGCAGTAGCAGCGGAAGGGATACAGTTTTGTATTTTGGACATCTCTTTTATGAATTTCTCAATGCATGTTTTAATATACACTGCATCGGTTTCGCGGTTTAGTAACTGTTTATATTAATATATCTACATGCGGCATTATTTTATGAAACAGATATCTTTAAACGTTCTTTTTTATCCGGATGCCTCTTCAATTATATATATATATATATATATATATATATATATATATATATATATATATATATATATATATATATATATATATATATATATATATATATATATATTTATTTATTTATTTTTATATATAGATTTGCAAGAACGTATTTCATTTATTGTTATAAGAAATGCACTAATTGGTCAATTTTTCGTTAAAAAAACTAAATAAAACCAAACGTTCAAAAATGTTTATTCAGTTAAGTAAGTGTTCAAATTGTTGACCACCAGCTTCCATACATAAGTACAAATTTTGTTCAAAACGAGCTCTGACATTCTGGAGCATTTGTGGAGTTATTAGACGGCATTCTTTAACAATGCGTCTTCCCAATTCTTCCAAAGACTCCGGTTCTGTTGCGTAAATTCTACTCTTTAAATGGCCCAATAGAAATAAGTCTAAAGGAGTTAAGTCCGGTGATCTAGGGGGCCACTCAATAGCACCTCTACGCCCAATCCTTTGTCCTGGAAACTCTCTGTCCAAAAAATCCCTAACACGTTGTGAAAAATGCGAAGAAACTCCATCTTGTTGAAACACTAATTGATTTTCTTGATAGCGATCATCATTTTCAACAATGTCAATTAGTAGAGGGTAAACGATATCTTCTAGTAACTCCAACTACGTTTCGCCACTAAAATTGTCATCAAAAAAAATTTGTCCGATTAAACGGTCTCCAAAAATGCCAGTCCAGACATTCAATTCCTGTGCATTTTGAGTGTGGACTTCGTTAAATTTCTTGGATTATTATCTGCCCAATAACGACAATTATGACGATTGACTGTAGAGTTTAATAAAAACGTACACTCGTCTGAAAACAGATATTGAACAGAAAGTTCCCGTTATCATCTATTCGTGCAGTCATAACTTCACAAAACTCCAGCCGCCGATCAAAATCATCTTCATTCAGTTGTTGTACAAGATAAATCTTATACGGGTGAAATTTATGATGCATCAATATTCGCTGAATAGTTCTTCTTTTGATGTTTGAAACAGTGGCCAATTTTCTAGTGCTCAAAGTTGGGTCTGCAGCAATTTGTCCTAAAACTTCAGTCTCAGTAGTCTCATTTCTAACCGGAAATTCACGTTCAGGATCCCGTATTTTGTTGCCTACTGAACCACTTTGTCGAAACTTTGCAACTAACTCCAAAATGTATTTTCTGTTAACATGTCTGTTCGGATGTCGTTCATTAAACAAATTTGCGGTACAGTTGGCACACTCATCGTTTTTGAAAAAAAGAGTAATTATTTCATCTGTTTCAACTATAGAATACACCATTGTGAAATTAATTTTCGGTAGTACTATCAAGTATCAAACTGAAATAATAAACCGCATTTCTCTCATTCCGATAAGAAATGTTCTGATAGACAATTTTTTGTTTACAAACCAACAAAACATTGACTATCAGCACATTTGTTATCGGAATGAGTGAAATGCGTTTTTGCATCTTCAACTGCGAATAATTTTTAAACGATTTGATAAAACTTCCAAAAAAATTTGTGTGCTGAATTCAGAAAAGAAAGAGCTTTCAAATGATGTAACACTCGACCCATATTCCCTATTTAAAATATAAGGGTTGTTATCACCACCCTTAGGGGGTTGATGTGACAAAGTTGAGTTTTATGTAAAAACATGTCCCGCTCAATATTAAAATTGACGTATTTCAGCGTTTCTTAAAAAAAATTCTCTGGACGCAAATCGGTCTGGTTCGTTTTCAATGCGCTACCCTATATATATATATATATATATATATATATATATATATATATATATATATATATATATATATATATATATATATATATATATATATATATATATATATATTTGTTGCTTCTATTGTCAGATGTTGGTTATAAAGTGTGTTGGTAAAAGCGAACACTCTGGAGTGAAGGTGAGTGTAGACCACAGAACATACTTACTCTTTCAGCACGACAATTGCCATGTACAACAATTTCTGTCACAGAATGCCTGCTATATTATTGGCGAAAAAGAATTTTAAGAATTTGGCGGGAATTTAAAATAGTATCTATTTCCGTTACTTTTCATTTAAAATAATATAAATAACACATTTTAATTTCACTCTAACATTTATTTCAAAAATTTTCCATATATAATTTATTATACCTAATACCATTACAGTGTAATACCACATAAATATTGCTACAAACGTTTATAAAGATCTGTACTGCGAAAAATTTGTATATTATGGGTAGAGGTATACTTTCGGGGGGCGTGTTCGATTTTTATGAAATTTTATATATAGACGTGTTTTAGGGTGTAGATGACGAAAATCACAATACAAATGAGGCCAGAAGCCAACTTTTGGAGTTATTTGGAAATTTTTGTAGGAAAAACGTAAGTTGTATTCACTTTTGCGACATATCTTTGTCACATTTTACGCATTTTCGGGGGTCGTTTGTTTGATAGCAAGCTTAAGAAGGGTGTATTCCTCTATTCTTATTCATTTTCACATAGTTAGTGCACCCCCTTAAGTGTTTATGTGTCTCTGAAAATTTCCCTTCTTTTTATCGTATAACTGATTCTAACTTGACATTTGACATATAAAGCCAACTTAATGTCATACATTTTGAAGTTTGACATTATTGTAAAAAGGAAAATTTTATATTAAAATTGCTCAAAAACGAAACGTGAAAACCATGAAATGTGGATATGTTCAATTAAATAAGGTGCAAAAGCATTATGTGGGTATATTTATATCGATTATGTGAAACCAGATGTACCCCAAAACATGCCGCAAAAGTGAATATAACCTACATTTTTCCAATAAAACTTTCCAAATTACTCCAAAAGTTGGCTTCTGCCCTCATTTTTATTGTGATTTTCGTCATCTACACCCTAAAACACGTCTATATACAAAATGTCATAAAAATCGAACACGTGCCCCGAAAGTAAACCTTTATTTTCTAACTGGATGAATTCCATTCAAAACCTAAGATAACAGCAAGATTCGTTGAGATGAGGATTACACTTAAGAGAAGTCATAGAAGTCCAACTGCACGCACTTAAAAGAAGGTTATTCACAATCAAAAAATTTCTATACGTTAATATAGTGCGGTTGAGATTACATTTTACTTCGTCCCCTATAATGTCTTTTTCAAATAATATAGAATACAGCACTCAATTTAATGGATTCACATTGTGGCGGTGGTTTCGACCGCAGTGTTTCCGCCAACACTACTCTGTCTTTCTGCGTAAATACTCTTGACAGTTGAAAGTTATGTTCTGCGACAGCCAGCTGTCAAGAGCTACGGCAACTAAGAAACATCAGGGCGATTTCTCTCTTCTCAGAGTTAACCTGATCTGAACAACTCACTGGCAAATTTTATCTGTTCACAATCTTGTTCGAGTCATGTATAGTGCATAAAGTTTAATCAATTTGTGAAATAATAAAGTTATGTTAAATGTTTACCTATGGATTTAATTTCACCATCCCAGGTAATCAAGATCAACAAGTGCGAGATGTGATTAACATCCATACACATCTTTTTCGTTTTTATATTACGTATATAAGCACAAGACAAGTATAATAATTGAGGGGAGCCTTTAATTAACATATTGGGGCTACACAAACTTGAAAAGTAGAGAAGACGTTTGCAGACGTTTAGAGGGCGTTAACAGTAATAAACTTAATTTCATCATCATGTCACAGTATGTGGCGGTGATTCCGACCGCAGTGTTTTAGTCAACACTACCCTATGTTTCTCTTGACAGCTAAACGTTGCGTTACGTTATTCGACAGCAAGCTGTCAAGAACTACTATATAAGAGACACCAGGGATCTCTCTCGCTCTCTCCTCGCTACCAACCGACACAGTGAAGATACGTCTCTCCACGCTTGTTTTATAGTTAAATGAATCATATAGTTTATTCAGTTAGTGAAATAATAAAGTATATTAAATGTTTACGTATGAATTTAATATTAACAAGTGCAATTAATATCCATATTGGTGACCCCGTGCCGCAAGCCGAAGATGCCCAGCCTGATGTTCCAGCCGACGTCGCCTAACTTCCACGCACGTGCTCATGCCTACAGAAAACGAATATCTAAACAGGTCAGTCTTTTCTAATTTAAACATTATCTGATTTTTTTCACAATGGCCGAAGATTCTTCAAGCAGCAATATCATGGCAAGGGTTGCAATAAAATTACCTCCTATATGGAGACGTAACGTGAAAATCTGGCAAATGCAGGTTGACGCCCAGTTTGATATATCGCAGATCAGTTCTGAAAAGACAAAATTCAGTCATGTACTCGCTATACTCGATCCTGATGTCGCAGAGTCAATTTCAGATTTTTTTACCCAACCATTATCATCAACCCCCTATTCAGATCTAATGAAACGTCTTTTATTAGAATTTGAAGAGTCCGATAGTCGCAAACTAAATAAACTTTTAACAGAATTAGAATTAGGCGACAGAAAACCATCGCAACTTTTACGCGAAATGAAGTTTTTAGCCGGTAGTCAGATTGGAGAAAATTTCCTTAAAATTTTATTTCTACAACGTTTACCAGTCAACGTTCGTTCAATTTTGGCTTTGAGCAACGATTCTCTAGAAAATTTGTCGGTTACAGCAGACAAAATCGTGGAAATTTCCGGAGATAAATACAACGTGGCTGAAATTCAGTCACGCGAGTCCGACAAGCTAGCCAAGTTAGAAGCGCAATTAGAGAAGCTAACAGCATCAGTCAACGAATTGCGAACGCGTTCCCGATCTACCTCCCGAGAAAGACCCAAGCTTTCTCGAAATTCCATAACCGCAAATTCCTCAACCTCCACGTGTTGGTATCATGAACGATTTGGCAACAAGGCCAAACGTTGCATCCAACCTTGCAATTTTAAAGCAAAACATGTGTCGGAAAACTAATAAGGCACTCCCTCCACGCGGCAGGAGACGAGAGCCACCTAACACGCCGCCTTTTTATTTTTGATAGACGCTCCAATATGAAATTTCTAATCGACTCTGGAGCGGATATTTCAGTTATTCCACCCACTCACGACCAACGGAAATTTCAATCGAAACGTACCTTGTATGCTGCAAACGGGACCCCTATTCATACCTATGGCGAACAATTATTAGATTTGGATCTAGGTTTACACCGTAGGTTCTGCTGGCCCTTCACACTTGCCGATATCAAGCAACCAATTATAGGCGCTGATTTTCTAGCAGAGTTTGCTTTACTTGTAGATATGAAACATAGACGTTTAACCGATACAAAGACAAACCTCTCTAAGGCCGGTGCTAACCCACCACCAGGATTTAATTCTAAAATTCATCTCTTAGACCTGACACACCAGTACTTCAAATTGCTACAACAATTTCCTGACCTGTTTAAAGAAACTTCTTCTAGCAACCTTCCAGAGGTTGAGTTCTTCCATACTATAAGTACGGAAGGACCACCTGTCACTGCAAAAGCTAGAAGATTGCCCCCGGAAAAGCTAGCTCAAGCAAAGCTAGAATTCCAGCACATGATGGACTTGGGAATTTGTAGACCCTCCAAAAGTCCATGGTCAAGCCCCCTCCACATGGTGCAAAAAAAGGATGGCTCATGGAGACCATGTGGGGATTACCGAGCACTAAACGCTAAAACAATCCCAGACAAATATCCCATTCCAAATTTGCAGGATTTTAATGCCCAGTTAGAAGGCAAACGTATTTTTTCAAAATTAGATATCATTCGCGCTTTCCATCATATCCCAGTAGCACCTCAAGATATTCCCAAAACAGCAGTCATAACTCCATTTGGGTTATTCGAATTTGTTAAAACCCCATTTGGCCTTCGTAATTCAGCACAAACATTTCAAAGATATTTACATTCAATTTTAAGACATCTTGACTTTGCCTACTCCTATCTTGACGATATTCTCGTTGCATCAGCCTCTGAAAAAGAACATCAAGAGCATCTAGCAAAACTTTTTCAGACACTTCAAGACAACGGCATCCGTATCAATTCATCTAAATGTGAATTCGGAGTGGCCGAAATTTCATTTTTAGGTTTTCGTGTAAATAAATCTGGATTATTTCCACTTCCTGAACGCATCAAAGCTATTACCGACCTACCTCTTCCCGATACCATTGAAAAACTCAGAAGATTTCTAGGTCTCATAAATTTCTACCGTCGTTCTCTTCCACGTGCTGCGGAAATTCAGCAACCACTATTCGACCTCTGCCAGAATCCCAAAAAACGCGACAAACGTAAAATCGAGTGGACTCCTCAGACTCGAGAAGCATTTGAACGTTTGAAAGAGGCACTAAAAAACGCTACACTAATAGCTCATCCGTCTTCTTCGCTACCACTGATTCTCCATGTCGATGCTTCTGATTATGCCGTAGGCGCTTCCCTCCAACAATTACGTGATCAAACACTAGAACCCCTAGGTTTCTACTCTAAAAAGCTTACTTCAGCCCAAAAATCTTACAGCACCTACGATCGCGAACTTCTAGCTGCTTATCAGGCAGTTAAATACTTTAGATATACCCTAGAAGGTCGCCATTTCACCATTTATACGGACCACAAACCTTTGACATACGCTTTTGAACAACGCGTCGATAAAGCATCTCCAAGGCAACTACGACATTTAGACTTCCTAGGTCAATTTACCACAGACATTCGCTACATACCAGGTCCAACAAACATTCCCGCAGACTATTGTTCTCGCATTGAAACAATTTCACTTTCTTCCACTGTGTCGCTCCAAGAAATTGCGCAAGCTCAGTCATCTTGTGAGGAACGCAAACACCTTCTGCAGTCTAAATCTTCCTCATACAAATTTCAAAACATGCCTCTTGACAACGGAATGAATCTTATTTGCGATTCTTCTTCAAAGAAACTTCGCCCATTCATTCCGCTCAAATTTCGCCGAAAGATTTTCGATTCTATCCACAATTTATCTCACCCAGGCATATCAGCTTCAGTCGATCTGGTCCAGGATAGATTTTGTTGGCCCAAATTGAAACGCGATGTATCTCTTTGGTCTAAAACTTGCATTCCCTGCCAGAAAGTCAAGATATGGAGACACACTTCCAGTGCCATTGGACAATACACCCCAGCCATGAGAAGATACTCGCATATAAATGTTGACATTGTGGGACCATTACCAGCATCACAAGGTCAACGCTATCTGTTAACAATAATAGACAGATTTTCTCGATGGCCCGAAGCAATTCCATTGTCAGATATTACAGCAGAAACAGTAGCGAACACTATTTTATCATGCTGGATCTCTCGTTTCGGTGTTCCGCAATACATCACCACAGACAGAGGTAAACAATTCGATTGCCACCTTTTCACACACCTCACTAAAACACTAGGTGCAGACCACATCAAGACCACAGCTTACCACCCAGCAGCAAATGGTGTAATCGAGAGATGGCATAGAGTTCTGAAACAGGCCTTGAAAGCCCATATGGACGAAAACTGGGTCGCTAAATTGCCAATTGTGTTACTAGGACTCAGATCGTACATAATTCCAGAATATCGCTCAACACCCGCTGAAATAGTCTACGGAGAATCAATCAAACTTCCCACCGACTTTTTCAACAGCACACAAGCTCATGATGTTCCACCACTTATATCTCAGCTGAAAGATGACATAAGGAAACTTCGACCAGTACCTTTTAAACATCATACTGCAAAAAAGGTATTTGTCCATCCTAAGCTTATGGAAGCTCCTTTTGTTTTTGTTCGCATTGATATTCCGCGAAAAACCCTCGAACCAGTTTATGACGGCCCCTTTGAAGTGTTATCCCGAACTGACAAAGTCTTCAAAATCAAGAAATCACACGGAGAAGAGACAATTTCTGTTGACCGTCTTAAACCCGCATTCATTCTTTGTGGTAACGAACAGACAACTTTCCAGCCTCAGAGACATCCTAGTGAAACTGAAAGTGACAGTGAAAGTCCAACACCTAGTGAAACTGAAAGTGACAGTGAAGTTCCCGTTCCCGTTCAAACTACACGCCATGGACGTAGAGTTCGATTTCCACGAAGATACTTGAACTAATAGCGTTGCCACTGAGAGGGGAGTATGTGGCGGTGGTTCCGACCGCAGTGTTTTAGTCAACACTACCCTATGTTTCTCTTGACAGCTAAACGTTGCGTTACGTTATTCGACAGCAAGCTGTCAAGAACTACTATATAAGAGACACCAGGGATCTCTCTCGCTCTCTCCTCGCTACCAACCGACACAGTAAAGATACGTCTCTCCACGCTCGGTCAGTTATCTGTTATGTGCTGTCTGTGATTGTTTTATAGTTAAATGTATCATATAGTTTATTCAGTTAGTGAAATAATAAAGTATATTAAATGTTTACGTATGAATTTAATATTAACAAGTGCAATTAATATCCATACAGTATCACAGTACTATTTTGATCATAAAACATTACTTATAACTCTATACACACAAACCTTAGTACAATATGTTATTTGGTAAGAGGTTATAAGATGTAACAAATCGTCCAACTCCACTGTACGACAGCATAATACTATTATGTTGCACTGGACTCTCCACATCCCAGACAGCACAGACACATTCTGAGAATATACCAGGAATGTTTCGAAAGAATATTCAAACATCCCCAGAACACTCTCACAAGGTACAATATATATTTATAGAACATTCTATGAACATGAGAATGGGACAGATTCTGTCATACTAATAAGGTTCTCAGAATGTTATTTATAATATTCGTAGGAGCTCCCAGTATCTTCTGAAAATGTTCCACGTACATTCAATAAATCTTCTCAAAATGTTCATACATATACTCATAGGAACATTGAGTTTTTAAAAAGATATACAGGGTGTTTCGCATAAGAAACGACAAAGAGCAGGGCATATAGGGCAACCTAAAATATGGTGATTTAACGCAACTTACCCCTATACTAAGGTGCATCCATGAGAAGTTATAGGCCTTCAAAGTGGGGTTTTAAAGTTCGAAAAAAAAATCAATATCTCAGTAATACTTAAACTTAGAAAAACCAAATTTGATGCACGTTTTGGGTAACCAAGAGCATTAATCGTTGGTGAGTAGAGTTCAATTAAAGCATTTCAAAGGGTTGAATAGTGGTGATGCACCCATAAAATGTGACAGAATTTTTTAACATATTGGTGGATCTAAAAAATCATTGTTTCATTTTATGGGGAAGTAAATTATAAAACTTTTTTACTCTTGTTATTTTTCAAAAAACTTGTCGCTTTCAAGAAAAACCTGAATAACTAAAGACACATATATTATCAATGTTACTTAAAATCATTAAAAATTCAATAGATGCCTGTGAAATTATCATGTTGAAGAATTTCTATAACTTATTGATAGCAATATTTTTATTTCTGTTTGAGTTGTCTGTTTTCTAATAAATTATACTTATTTACACTTTTTTCCTGATTGTCAAATTTGACCTATACATCAGTTTATTGGCAATTATTTAATTTTCGATGATTTTTAGTAAGATTGATAAAATATGTTTCTTTACTTATTCGTGTTTTTCTTGAAAACAACAAAGTTTTTTTAAAATACCAGGAGTAACAAAGTTGTCGAGTTAAATTCCTCATAAAATGAAATATTTTCTTAAATTCACCAACCTGTTAAAAAATTGTGACATTTTAAGGGTGCATCGTCACTAACCAACCCATTTAAATGCCTTAATTGAACTCTACTAACCATTGATTAATGCTCTTGGTACACTCAAAACAGGTACTAAACTTGGTTTTTCTAAGTTAAAGTATTACAGAGATATTGATTTTTTTAAAATTTGAAATCACACTGAACGCCTATAACTTCTCAGGGGTGCAACTTAATATAGGGGTAAGTTGCGTTAAATCACCATATTTTACTTTTACCTACATGCCCCTGCCCTATGTCGGTTCTTATGCGAAACAGCCTGTATACATTTTTTGAATGATACAGAAATTAAGAAAATGCAAAGATATGAAATATTGGATTTATCTTCAAAATTTACTGATTTTCCACCACAACTGGCCTTTTATATATTTTCGAATAAGCAAGCCCAACAGTCTAGAACTTGAACTTCAATCACTCACCCTTGTGTAGGTTACCATATTGTTCCAGTGGCTACACACACCTGTAAACTCAAGTTCAGATACGTAATAAGTCAACAATTCAACTATTGCACATTTATTCAGATTAAGTATGTACTTATAACAAATACAAAGAAATGTCTGAATAACATATTAATAAAACAATTAAAATTTCAATAATATAAAAATCAAATAAATAAAGATGCAGTTCTTGGAGTTGCCAGAACATTTAATAGCCAAATACAAAGTTTCCTAGATCAATAACGGTTACCCCACTGAAGTAACTTGAAATTTGGCTAGACTATTGATCCTACAGGCTTTCAGTGTGGCATTAAAGGAATTGCATTACAAGTAAACTGTCAGTTGAAATTTGGTTGTCACTTTGGCTCTAGCTAAATCATAAGTTTAATGTAATAATGGAGTAAATAGAAAATAATCTCAGGTCAGAAGCGCGAATGGTATTGTCAAGATTACTTTAAAATAAAAGTATTGACTAATACATTAAGATGGAAAAGAGATGGAGAAAATTATATTATTTGGTATGTCAAAATTGGAAGTGATTGAAGTTTTGGAAGAAAGGTGTCCAATATATTTTGGACTATTTTTATTAAATTTTGTCATTAAATACTATACAACTCCTAGGACTTTCTTTTGCTGACATACGTATAATGTTTAGCAAATAAATAATAATAATAATAATAAAATAATAATAGTACTTGCACCTTTATAGAATACAACCAAATTAGACAGAACATGCCACAAAATCATACTCACTTGCACTTACACAAAATTACAACTGAAAGTCATCAATCATCCCTTGTATGGTTGTTTTATGCTCTGCTCTGGAGGACTTGATTTTCACTTCTAAAGCTATTTCCTTATCCCGATGCCCAATGTTTGTCACAGCTTGGATATTCTGGTTGTAAAGGCATACTTTGGCAAAGTGATTCCGTATCTGATAAATTGCAAGTTTTATTGTACATTCATCTTCCCACCATATGTTCAGGTACACATTTTCTGCACTTTATAGTGATACTTCTCACATCATTAACTTCTTCCACTATGACGTCATGCGAGTAACAATTCAAAAAATGGATAGCCACATTATCATATCTCTAGTTATTTGTATCCTACCAATTACCAATCATCGACCAATAGACAAATTCAACTACTTACAATTTTGTGTTCAGTTCATCAGTATTTAAAAGCTGAATTTTTCACAAGCAACATGCCTGTATTATATAAACTGGCATAAACTTGAATACATATAGTTTAAACGTAATTTCCGAAACTGATGTTATAATTGTTTGTATTTTCGTAGTAAAGACGCTTCTAAAGGTTAAATTTAAAATGTCACAATTTTTTTTTTGATTGTTTATATCTGAAATGACAACTATCAACACTATGGAATTTACAGTTTGCCAAAATCTTCTGTTTTATATTCCAAACATATTAGCGGCTGTCATTAAATGTGCATGATGGCACCATCTACTATTGGCGCAAAAAGTTCTCCAAACGGCGGATAATATGTCATATCAGTTGAAGGGCCCTGGTGTAGACCTACGAACTAACATAATAAAAATTGTATTTTTATTTTATTTATTTTTGGTTAACTACACACAACAGAGTGTGGTGATCTTTGATTTTAGGGTGTCACACGGCGCATTCTAAACGACGCAGCCGAGATATGGAACAGAAATCGTAATACCGCATACACTGTTGTCGGGTTGTATTCTTTCATTGAATAAGATATAATAAATATTTTATACTTTTTAATATATTTTTGCCTGTATCAAAGACATCTAAAAATAGGTCCATCAGCATCTACAAATAATGTAAAAAACATAATATTGTTACATTTAAGTGTCTATTTGTTAAATTTGCAGAGAACCACCCGAAAACTTTTTAGTGAAGTTTCTTCGAAAAAATCCACTATTGGGGAGATCCCGACTTTTACATTTTATAAAAAATAAATAAATAAAATGAGCGCGAACTAGAACTAGAACCCATATCCGGGGTCAGTTTCAATTTTTATATGTATATGTATCACAGCGATAATTAAAAAAATAATACGCCGATTTCGATAAAGTTTGGCACTTCCTTTTGTAAGTGACTTCGATAAGTTCGTTAGCCAAGAAAATCGAAACCGGTATTCCGGGAAAATTTTGTTTTCTATCGAAAAAAATGTTCTCAAAAAATAAAACAGCTGTGGTAAGCAAATTTGGTAGGTAGGTTTGTGAGATAAGAAGTAGACTATAAACTAACATTTTTATTTCTATGTTACAGGCAAAGAGTTCAAAAAATATATTTTGTGTCAGATTATTTCTATCAAAATTCACTACCACAACGCACTTGCTACGTTAAGACTTTTAGAAAAAACTTTTCAGAAACATGCTTAGATGACCACACCCCCCCCCCCCTGGATGAACAAACCCCAAGAAAAATTCGTTTATTTGTATGCTGATGACCTCCTGGAGAGTTTGAAATGAAACGACTACTGATACATAAAGTTTGGTATCTTACATGCACGCTGACAGTAATGTTACCTTTTGTTCGTTTGTCTTTACCGAGTTATTGACATGTCAAGTTTTTTACACATTACATACTTTAAACAATTTCTCAGCAGCTGATAGATAAAGTTTGGTATCTCGCACGTACGCTGACACTATTCTTACCTTATGTTCTCTTTCGTTTGCCGAGTTATTGACATGTCAAGTTTTTTTACACATTACATACTTTAAACAATTTCTCAGCAGCTGATAGATAAAGTTTGGTATCTCGCACGTACGCTGACACTAGTCTTACCTTTTGTTCTCTTGCGTTTGCCGAGTTATTGACATGTCCAGTTTTTTACACATTACATACTTTAAACAATTTCTCAGCAGCTGATAGATAAAGTTTGGTATCTCGCACGTACGCTGACACTATTCTTACCTTTTGTTCTCTTGCGTTTGCCGAGTTATTGACATGTCCAGTTTTTTTACACATTACATACTTTAAACAATTTCTCAGCAGCTGGTAGATAAAGTTTGGTATCTCGCACGTACGCTGACACTATTCTTACCTTTTGTTCTCTTGCGTTTGCCGAGTTATTTACATGTAAAGTTTTTTACACATCACATACTTTAAACAATTTGTCAGCTGCTAATAGATAAAAGTTGGGTATTTCGCACGTACGCTGACACTATTCTTACCCTTTATTCTCTTGCGTTTGCCGAGTTATTTACATTTAAAAATTTTTACACATTACATACTTTAAACAATTTGTCAGCTGCTAATAGATAAAAGTTATCCAAGTCACTTACAAAAAGAAGTCATATGCCAAACTTTATCGAAATCGGCGTATTATTTTTTAATTATCGCTGTGATACATATATACATATAAAAATTGAAACTGACCCCGGATATGGGTTCTAGGGGTCCTAGTTGCGCTCATTTTTTATAAAATTCAAAAGTGGGGATCTCCCCAATAGTAGATTTTTTCGAAGAAAATTCACTAAAAAGCGTTCGGGTGGTTCTCTGCAAATTTAACAAATATACACTTAAATGTAACAATATTATGTTTTTTTACATTATTTGTAGATGCTGTTGGACCTATTTTTAGATGTATTTGATACAGGCAAAAATATATTAAAAAATAGAAAATATTTATTACATCTTATTCAATGAAAAGAAGTACAACCCGACAACACTGTATGCGGTATTTACGATTCTGTTCCATTTCTCGGCTGCGCCGTTTAGAATGCGCCGTATGACACCCTAAAATCAAAAATTACTAGTGATGGGAAAAACTGTTATATTGCTTTAACAGGTCGCACCCGTTACTGTTATTTAGAAATAACAGTTAAATATAACAGGTTGAAAATAACAGTATGAACTATGAATTATTAAGAATTCCACGTAGACGTAGTAACAGTAGCTGAACCCGTCCGGTGGTGTAGTTGGGTAATGTTTAAAATAAAAAATATTCTTGTATTATGTTTAAAACAATTAATAAATTTTTTATTAAAAAAATGATGGAGGTTTTTTTTGGGTATTCATCACTAATAATAATTTGGTAAAAAATTCAACAATGCAGAATTTCTTTCGAATTTTCTTAACTAATTAAGTATTAGTTAACATTGAGCTTGAAAACCTCTATAGCCATCTTTTCCTTGAAAATGAGAGCTATATGAAATAAATGAATTATTGTAAGCAAAAAATAAAATAAATAATTTTTTTTAAATTAAAACTAATTTTTTTCTCTCTACCTATAGGGTGAAGTGTGTCTGGTTTCAACTATACCGGGTACAGGGAATATTTTTATAATTTCATTAAAATTGGTACTGTTTCTGAGATTTTTTAAGTTTCAGCGATTTTTTATTTTGCAGTAGTAATAAAAAAAAGATGTTTAAAATCGGACCTATTTCTTAGATTTCCAAAGTGAAAAGTAAAAAGGAATATTGATTTATTAGTTACATAAGGCAAAGAAGAATGAGCAAAAAACTACCTAATATAATATAATACCTAAGGACTCACGTTAAAGCATAACTGTACGTTTGTATACATATCAGTTTTTTCTTAAAACAAAAATGCCATCAGCATATCGAGTTATCTAATGAAGATTGAGTTTACGTCAACGACTATGTGATTATTTTTTTATATACGCGGTGACCTGATTTTATTTTTACAGTGATATAGTTCATTTTTAATAATTTTAACTTGCTGCATATACAGCCTTTTTATTTACATTTTTCATATTTTGTGTTTGTTTATAAATTGTAAATATATGTGTGTGTCTTGTGTGAATCAACAACCTGTCAAAATTTAAGAGTTTCATTGTACCGACGACCCTACGTTCCCAAAGTTGTGAGCACACTAGTATAAAGTAGTATGTTATGAAGTAAAGTCCGCTCTATACTCTATACCCCATTCCCAGTCTCATGTCCATTCATCCTGTTATAACAGTTGCGGATGAAAACAGTATTATGTTATGAAGTAAAGTCCGCACTATACGCCATTCCCAGTCTCATGTCCATTCACCTGTTGTAACAGTTGCGGATGAAAACAGAAGTTGCTTCATAGTAGCAGTGCAACAGAAACAGATACGACAACAGAAACAGATACGACTCCGAGTTCTAGTGTAAAGCGCAACAGCATCCCCTCCACTGTACCTGTTATTTGTATATATCCATAACAGGTTGTTACTGTTACGGCTCGACAACAGTTAAAATATAACAGACTGTTAAATAACAACCCATCACTAAAAATTACCCAGAGTTTCATTAGCTAACTATATATTAAGAACAAAACCAATAAGATTACATCATAGCTACAAAAGACTGTGATTAACTTGTTGATGTTATTTCACACAAAAGCATTCCTGATAGCTATAAGAAGAAGACACTCATAGATAAACTGTCAAATAATAATACTTTCAATGGCAGTGTCAGTGTCATTAAATGACAAGTGGCGGTGAAGAAAACATTTTTCAAAATAATATTTCGGTTTCTGAAGTATTGTGCTGTAGTTATAAAAAATGAATAAACCCTTAATAATCAGTGGTGAAGCCTCCGAAACTGATAGCGAAGAAGACGTTGTGTTGGATAAGGTACATTTTATCTTTGATTATTTATTTAGGTATATTATATTTAACACTTATTACTTTATAGCCACAGTTGCTAACGCAATCAATTCAAGGAGCCGTCGTTTATGGAGAAGATTCGGAATCGGAAACAGGTATTTTCATCACCTAATTTTATGGTTGCATTAGAATAATCAGTTGTAATATACCCACAGAAAACGAAGGCAGCATATGTAGTGCGGTATCTGCCCTCAATCAATCCCATGAGCTTGATGAATCAAAGACTGATGAGTCCTCCAAACACACGTCTTTATTCCACATGAAGTTAAGTAGGTTGAAAACGTGTTTAGTTTTCCTCTTTAATATTTCACTTTGTTCTCATTTCAGAGGAAAGTAATCAAAAGCTGCATAGTAATATTGAAAACTGCTGCCAAAGTTTAGTCGATGAAGCAAGTAGAACCCTAAATAACGTGGACCAGAGGCTCTTACGTTCTCAAGTCACTTTACAAAGTGCAGTGACATCTTTGAAGTCTCTAGGGCAGAATTCAACAGTATTGAAAAATAAGCTGCAATCTTTATTGTCTGCTAATTTTATTCCCAACATAAACACAGATAAGTGAGGTTTGTAATATTACAGGGTCTTGACACCTGTTTTATTCATTATATTTTTATCCTTCCATGACTGTTTCTGTGTAAGGTTACTGACAGTAAAATATAACTACCCATATTATTTTTTTAATATAAAAAATGCATGTAAAATGTTGTATTTGTGTTTATTGGCAGTAAAGATATGAAAATATTTATAATTAATGTTTATCAACTGGATCTGTCACGTTAAATTATTTGTATTAACGACGTATAATGAATGTTTGAATTACAACTAATATATACCTACCAAATGATAGTTTTTCAACCCAGCTGACAGCAGAAGATGAGTACGATTAATTTTTGATGATGGCAACTTATAGGACAAACGATCATTAGGTGTAGAAGTGTCAAACTGGACTTCATTGCGGTGTAGATACTTACTTTAAGTGCTCATTGCTCATCAAAACTTTTAAACTTGCTACTCTGCAAAATTTTATAAACCTATCATTGACAAATTATTATTATTATTATTTTTAAATTCCAACAACACACCACGAGGGCTTACAGCCTAAATACTATCGTACCGTGGGTGTTGACAAGGAGGAAAGAGGCAACTTATTAATTCTGGACTTGAAGGTTCGGAGGAGAAGGAAAAACATGTGCCGGTAGGGAATTCCACAACTTGGAAGTCCTCGGGACAAAAGAGCGGGCATAACAAGATGTTCTATGTCTGGTGACCTGGACAGTAAAAGGGTACATTCGCTCTGTTCCCCTGGCAGATCTGTTGGGGACAGCAGGTGGAGGAACTATGGAGGAAAGCTCCTCTGAGCAGTGCCCGTGCACATATCTATAAAAGAGAGAGAGGTCACCAATGGCACGTCGGTGGGCAAGGGATGGCAGCCTTTGGGTGAGGGTAGGGTCACCTATGAGACGTATAGCTCTCTTTTAAATTGAGTCCAGGATAGCGAGTGTAGAAGCGGCAGCTGCACCCCAGATGTGGGAGCAGTATTCGAGGTTTGGCCTTATTTGTGAAGTATATAAGGTATAGAGACTAGCTGGTGAAAAGTATTTGCGAGCCCAGAAGAGGAAACCTAATTTCTTAGCAGCCGCTTCTGCAATTGATGTGACATGTTGGTGCCAATTAAGATTTCGATCCACAGAAATGCCAACAGGAGAAAAGGACTCATTACTTTGAATAACTTGGTTGTTGATTGTGATGGGTCTAAGGCTGGTGTATCTCTTATGAGAAAGAAAACAAGACTGATATTTGGTGGGGTTGAATTGTACAAGATTTGTACTTCCCCAGTCTAATATTTTTTGGAGATCCTCAGAGACAGAACACTCCATGAGTCTGCGATCCTCATCTAATTGGGCTAAAGAGACAGGCTTAGAATACTGTATATTTGAGTGGAGGGTGCTGTCGTCCGCGTAACTGAACTGGGTTGGATGTGCTAGAGAGGAGGTCATTGATGTGGAGAAGAAACAAAGTAGGGGCTAAAGCCGAACCTTGAGGGACTCCTGCATTAATTGGATACAGTTTAGAGGAATGGCCATCCACAACAACAGAAATGCTCTTGTTGGAGAGGAAATTTGCTGTCCAGGTACAAAGTTTTGGTGGTAGGCCATATGCCGGAAGTTTATTAAGCAGCGCTGCGTGCCAGACTTGATCGAATGCTTTGGATATGTCTAGAGCAACAATATGGGATTCACCGTGTAGTTCCATAGACTTGTTCCAAGAATGGGTGACAAAGGAAAGGAGGTCGGCAGTCGATCTGCGCTGATGGAATCCATACTGCCTGTCGTGGATTAGACTGTGTTTTTCAAGAAATTTTAGTAATTCGGTGTTTATATACTTTTCCATCACTTTAGAGACGACTGAAAGGAGAGATAGGCCTGTAGTTGCTAGGAACCACTTTGGATCCTTTCTTGGGGATGGGTTGTACTCGAGCAGTTTTCCAGTTACTAGGGAATATGCCTTTATTGTAAGATATCTGAAACAGACGAGTCAGGACAGGAGCAAGTTCTGGTGCGCATTTTTTGAGAACATTTGCTGGGATCTCGTCAAGGCCAGAGGCTTTCCTGGTATTAAGAGAAGAGAGCATCTTTCGTACCTTTTTAGTTTTGAAAATGATATCCGTCATTTTATGTGCGACATTGGGGACTGTTGGTGGTTGAACGTTTGGAGGTGGGTTGAGAGTAGAATTGCCGGCGAACAACGAAGCAAAAAGTTCAGCCTTGCCCAGGGCGGTAGAAACAATTTCATCCCCTGAGACAAGAGGTGGGAACGTGCTGCTACAGAAATTATTCCCAATAGATTTTGCAAGAGTCCAGAAGGGTTTGCCGCCATTGGAGCTTAAGAGGACTTTGTTTTTGATGTGGTTATTAAACGAGCTTTTTGCCTCAGAAAGAATGCGGACATAGCGGTTTTTTGCGTCGTTAAATGCTTGACGATTTTCTTGACTGGGATTGTGTAGAATCGTTTTGTGAGCTTTGACCTTTTCAAGTCTGGCCTTGTCACAGGATTTAGAGAATGTTTATAATTTTAAATGGGCTTTATAAAAATGAATTAGATCACAAGTCAAATGTCAAATAAAAATAACTTTATTTAAAAAACAAAAATATATTTCAAAAAACTTACCTTTCATTATCAAAAAACTAAAATAATGAATACAAGATTCTAAAAATATAACAAGCTTCTTCAATCATAACGTCTTAATCATGAAATAAAAAATATATTTCCTAAATTGTTTGTCAACTTCTCAAAAAAAAAGTATTGCTCCATTAGTTTTTTGCTCTGGACATTCTCGAAGTAGCTAATTTCAACCAATCCTTAACGGCACAAAAGATTGCTCTGTTGCTTCTTTCACGTTGGGGAAAATTTAGCTTTGCAGCATCTTAAATTAGAAACTAATAAATAGAAATAAATAGGTCATGAAATTGTGATTACCAAATACTACTGCCATTAGTCTCGTGGGTTCGAATGAAATTATATATATATATATATATATATATATATATATATATATATATATATATATATATATATATATATATATATATATATATATATACATATATATATATATATATATATATATATATATATATATATATATATATATATAATACATAGTAATATATATGTAATATAACACTGTTACAGAACTATCATGTATCACACTTGAAACATTTCTATATTACAAATGATTCATAATTGATCTGTGTCTGAAAGGTACATATATGTAAGTTATGTGTTACATATATACATTACAATGATACTTTCTTGATCTTAATTTGCCATATATCAGTTACATGTGTGTTTGCTGGGGTATATTGAGAACCTGTATAAAATTTTGTTCTGTCTTCTACTTGCTCAAAAGGTGTTTCAGGCTACGTCCCTACATAATTGTCAAAGTTCGTTTCGTCAAAATTACGGGTGTCATCTTCAGGAATTGTATAGGATTCTAGCTGAAACCAATTATCTTCATAATTTTCGTCAAGGATGGGCTTTTCTTGTTTAAGTCCGTTTTGAATTTCTTGGTGATATAAATGAGACTGTAATGGATTTGTATAAGTCTATTAAAACATCTTAAATGAGTAGTGAAATTTCTAGATGATGTATCCATTGGTTCAGGTTTGCGATTTTGCCTAAAATTTGGATTGGGGCGTGTATGCAATGCAGAATCTTTTGCAGATATTATGTGATACACATAAATTTCTGTAGCACTCTAATAAATAGTAGGTATAATAAGTAAATGATGTACTCATTTATCCCGAATTCTGTGATTTTTTTTCTAAAAACAATCAATAACTAGAAAAATCAATTTTGGGTATGAGAAAAGCTGATCCAACTTGAAAGAGGATCTTCAAGTGGATCTTAGGAAAACATAAAATACAGGGTGTGACATTTAAAATAAACGAATTCTTTTAGTCTAAATCCTAGGGAATCCAGATGCATTCTACAAACCACCTTGTAAATGACATATGTTTTGTTCAACATCACATCATCGGAGCATAGTTATCCTGTATGCATGGGGCAAAAAATATGTTCCCAACATATTGTCATGAAGCGAAGTCACTCATTAAGCCAGCCTTCTTGTGAAGAAAATTTTCAAAAAAAATTAAATCTCGTAAACAGTAGAAGATTAGGACAGGGTTCCCTGATGAAAGTTGACCTAAATTTAAATGATCATTTCAAAAAATATAATAATATATAGGGTGTTTTATGTAAAATAGAGAAGTTAGCATCTATTTCCGGTATAACTGGAAATCTGCCATTTTAGACATTATTTGCATCAAATAGAGCATCTCTGGAAACCCCTACATACAAATTTTCACTGCTCACATATGCATGTTTTGGAAAATAATCTGATAGTTTACTCCACTTGGGAGAGCTATATATATTATACTTAGCGCCAAAGGGTCTGTCATGGCTCACAAGACAAACATGAATTAGATTATTTGTTAATTATAATAATTTTATTACAACGTTTACAGTGTGAAAATACGTATTGACAAGATAAATTATTACAATAAATCACAATTTTACTGTATTAAATACTTTTTCTTCAAGTCTTCATCTGAAATGACATCTATGTCTCCATCAGCTTTAAAAGTATCTGCAAATGAAAAGATCGGATAAAAAATTATTTTTGTAAATCACGATCTGGTCAGTCCAGGTGATGAAGAGTATTTAATATATTTAATTCCAAAAACTGTTGTTACTCAAATGCAATATTGTTCCCTCATTCTCTGTGTTTTTTTTTTTGTTCCCTCAGTGCTCGTCCGCGGCCTTGCCGCCCCGATAGCACCGCAACCCTTGGTTGATTGTGCATACCCTTAGTCTTACTCCACCCATTCCAAGATCACTGTGCCTTGAACTAGTCTGCACAGCGATTGGTAGGGTGAAGTTTTATATTGCTCTGTCTCCGGTCTAATTCTCTGGGTTGCTGGACATTGAACCAATGAAAAGCCTCTCTCTCTCTCTCTCTCTCTCTCTCTCTCTCTATATATATATATATATATATATATATATATATATATATATATATATATATATATATATATATATATATATATATATCTGTGTGTGTGTGTGTGTGTGTGTGTGTGTGTGTGTGTGTGTGTGTGTGTGTGTGTGTGTGTGTGTGTGTGTGTGTGTGAAAATGTCAAAATTAATGGTGAGAAATTCTAAACTGTATTTTTAAGTAGTTAGATATTAAATAATGAATATTGTTATTGTACACAATTTTAATGGTCAGAATTGTGGAGAGCTGTTTATGAAAATAACAGATATGTTTTATGGAAGCTGCACTAGCAAAATTAAAAGTGACAGTTATGACAATACTTTTTGATACAAATTAGTTTTGAAATGTATACTTTTTAAATTGTGTTTTTGCAAGCACAAGCTAAGGCTTCTTTGTACAACACATTGTATCATTTTTTGGCAAATATATTACTATTACTACTATATATATATATATATATATATATATATATATATATATATATATATATATATATATATATATATATATATATATACTTGGTTCTCAGGTTGGACCGCGTCCAGAATTTATTAGAACTCGACGTTTCGGCTCCTGTTTTGGAGCCACTTTTAAGAGGTAAAGGAGGAAATATATAATCTAAATATGATATATGTGTGCAACCCTAGGCCTAAGAGAGATCTCTCTTAGGCCTAGTGTTGAACACACTGAGACCTTAGAGATGATCTCCGGCGAAATTTGTGGAGTAGGCAGATTGAGACTGTAATCGTGCTACAACAATCCAACCCACCTTTGTCCACCGCTCTAAGGGGTAGGCAGATGGAGGCCTTAGAGTTCATGTCCCTGCATATTTCCTTTACCTCTTGAAAATGGCTCCAAAACAGGAGCCGAAACGGCGAGTTTTAATTAATTCTGGATGCGGTTCAACCCAAGAACCAAGTATATCTTACATTAAAGACTGTGGAAATCTTTCCGAACATATATATATATATATATATATATATATATATATATATATATATATATATATATATATATATATATATATATATATATATATATATATATATATATAAGAATACCGTCACAACAAACGCACAAGATGCCAGTTCAATAATCAATGCATTAATCATAATGCTGCAAAACCAGAAGGGTTACCAGTACTAAATTGCGCCTATAATCAATAGCCCAAGCAAAGTCATTTACTTCTATTGTAATTCTATAACTGGATCAGTCAATGGTACGGTCAACAAATAACAATGTTGTGTGTGGTGTGTTGTGGTGATTTGGATTCTCCAAGTGTGCTTATCAGTGCTCATCACAGGTTCCAATCTTCACTTAGTACCCAAATCCAAAGTTTGGCTCAAAAAAAAAATTACCCACAAAAATGTTTAAGATAATTATTAATTCAAATATTATTCTCATAAAATTCCCATGATTTATTAGCAGTATAAGATTTCACATGATGCATTGATAATTTGTCATACTCCTCATACATTCCTATAATAGTGGTGATATTTATTGGTTATTGCTGCAGAAAGGCTTACTATCGGTGAAAAAGTGGAAATTGTCAGACTTATTGGTGATAACATACGTTGAACAAGAGAAGCTGCGCGTGAATTCAATGCAAGGCATCCTGGTCGCACTATAACAAAACCAACTGATCATTAATACTGGAAATGTAACTAAACAACAAGACCCGCTTAAAGATATCCAGACGATCAAGTTATTTTGAATTTCATAAATAAAAACCCTAAAACAAATATTAGAACAGTATCACGTAATTTAAATTTATCTGTCCCGAAGGTCTGGCGTTCCTTTTGTCGACATAAGATAATGCCATTTAAACCGTTATCTTTACACACGTTAGAACAAGGTGACCATGAAAGAAGGTTGAAATATTGCTTGTGGACTCAAGAAAATTATTTGAAAGGCAGGAATTTTCAGGATTATATTCTGTATACAGACAAGGCTACCTTTACTACAAATGGCGTGCCACCATAGAGCTGTGCTAAGTGGGTCATATTTATCCCCTTCTTTCGATATCTCGCAAAATAACGATTGTTTCAATACAATTTTTATAATGTAACAAGACTTAAGTTTGCATTTAATAATTCATGAGCAAATGCGGTTTGTTTTTGATATTGTATCTTTTTTAATTTATTTTGATGCGGTCCACTCGCTCCGCAGTTCGGGGTGAAGTGGGCCACAGGTATAAAATTGGTTGAAATGGACATTGTATGTGGAGAGTTGACCAACAACATGTCTCTTTCAAAAGAATCTAACACATAAGTAAAAACCAAATCTTAAATTAACATGATAGAAAAGGAAGGATGCAAGCCAACTCTTTATTAGAATTCATTTAACACATTAAAACACGTAAGGCTGGATGCATTCTCACAACAATTAGAACCGTAGACCGGTTTCGCTCTAATCAGAGTTCGTCAGTACGTACTGACGAGCTCTAATTAGAGCGAAATCGGTCTACGGTTCTAATTGCTGTTAGAATGCATCTAGCCTTACATACTTTGTCCCTATATTAGGGTAGAAATGGGCCAGGGCTGACAATGTACTAAATTGTTAGTTGGTTGTATACAGTCTCTATTTTTTAACACTTTGTGTTATTTGGAGCTGACGTGACAACATACTACTTGGTTCCGCAACTAGGTGGCGACACGTTCACCACTCACTTAACATTAAAACGCATAAACAACGAAAACACATTTGTGCAACTTCAGAATAACTTATTAAAATTTACTTAGCTTTAATAATTTTCAATACAAAGGCTTAATTTAATTGGTTTTAATTTGTTTTGTGATAAACTGGTATCTACCCCGACAATGCTTTTTAAGCTCAATTTCTTCGATCATGTCTTTAAGGCCAACATCATATACATTCCTATTTTACTTGAGGAAAGGATATTTACATTATTTTCCTCTTAAAATTTGTTTTTCCTGCAAAGACCATTCTGTTATTTGTCCAACAAAATATTTAAAAAGAGTACTTTGAAGAAGAAACTATAGAATGGACCATTACATAATCATCAATTATTACAGGATCTATTTCATTCTGACTTAAAGGCTGTTTATGATCTACTTGCTGTTGTTTGTCTTGATCGACATTCTCCTCTATATCGGATAAAAAATTATTGTCTGACGAATCCTCATGAAGACTAAAGTGGTCATCATGTGATGAAGAGCTGATGTTCTCATAACAAACACTCTTTCCCGGGGCAACTGTAACTTTACTGCTGTCCCTTTTCGTTATTTTTTTCAGGCATTCTTAATTTTTCAACAAGTCAATTAACTCTTCGGAAAACAAATTATTGGTGCGACCTTCTTCAATTTTTGTCTCTGGATGTTTCTTAAGAATTCTCTGCCTATTAAGAGAACAAGTTCCTGTAACTTAAAAACCCGTTTGTAAATTTGTAGAAGCGTTTTGCAGGGAATCGAATTCTCCTTTCAGAAGAGTAGGAAAATCTGATTTGGACACTGTTCCCTATTTTTTTCTTTTCAAATTAGTAAGACTTCAGGCCACATTATTTTTAAAGGCCCGAAAAAGGCGGCGTCAAAGGGTTGACACATACCAGTAGAGTTGGGAGGAAGAAGAGTGAATCGAATGTCATTTATGGAACATTGTTCGATACCTTTTTGGGGAACCTGACTAGATAAATTGACTCCCATTAACAGCCTTGGAGATTGCTGCCTTTTATGATAGGGCAAAGCAATTGATTTGAACCAATCTTCAAAAGCCTTTCGTCAAACCATCCGCTCTTGGATTTGTTTTACCTTTCCAACTGAGGACCTTCTTCCACCCAAGATTTTTGTCTTCATCAGAGGGGAAATACAGCATGTACGCCCAGACACATATGGAATCGACTGACATGGGTGTACCGGACTCCTACCAACTAAAACCTCTCCTCTCACAGCCATAGATGCGCAGCAGAACTACCTCTCACTATAACTTCACCGTACACTACCACAGTCTATTACTCCTTTATCGCTTTTTAGCCTGCTTAATCATCCTCTTCTTTAGATTCAGGATCTGGTTGATCACTTCGTCTATGAGTTTCCAGTTTGTCTCGCACTCCAGCATGTGATTCACAATATTTTTCGCTGTCAGCTTCTCTTCAATTTTGACCTCAGCCTTCTATCTCACCTCCTGCCACAGGCCGCAGTATAGGACACTGCATGTGTTCTGGGGGTATCGCTCTTCCCACAATATTGGCACTCGCCTGTTTCCTTAATCTTGAAGCGGCAAAGATATACTCCGAAGCGCCCATGTCCGGATAAAAACTGTGTTGGATAATATTCCACCTCTCCATGCTGTCCCGTGAACCAAGGTCTGATCTTCGGTTTCAGTGTTGGCACACTGGGCTGTTTGTGTTTCTTCTCCCCATTCTGCTTTCCATTTTGTCATTGTTTTTTCGCGTCTGCTCGTTTCTTGCACTCTCCTGTTTTGGTCTTTTTAATATCTACGCTCGGCGATCAACAAATGGTCCTGTATGAGCTTGATATACGGATTGCCACCTTTCTTTGAACGCTTCCTGTCCTCTTTCTGTATTTGTCCATTTTCATCTAGCTTTTCCACATTGGTGCTCCATACAAGAGAAGTCACTACGCTGCACAGCAGTTTTCTACGCTCCACTTACGTTTGGCATCAGTCTGTTCAAAGCCGATGCTATCCTATCTGTTCTCTGTGCTACATCCCTTATATGTATTCCCATTTTCATGTTGTGCCCCAGTAGTACCGCAAGGTATCACAGGCACCTCACAGCCGTAATTTCTAGGCCATTATTACTTGCTGTAATGATCTTTATGTTTCGTCTACCTAGGAGTACCACGACCTCGACATCATTTCTTGCTGTAATGGTCTTTATGGTTCTTCTACCTAGGAGTACCACGACTTCGGGTTTTTCTGGAGCTAGCTGTAGTTTCCTCTTCTTCAGCCAGATGTCAATTCTTTTCATTGCCCATGATACACGTTTCTCTAGTGCCAGATTGTCTGCGTATCCAATAATAATTACCTCCTCACATGTGTTCACTCTAAGCACATCGTCGTAATAGATATTCCACAAGGTCGGGCCAAGTACCGATCCCTGTGGTACACCACAAGTCATTTTCATTAACAAATTATTGCTCCCACTCAAAACTCTCCGATCTTCTAGGTAGCCGCACATCTATTGAACTAGATATGGGGCCACTTGTCTTCTCTATAATTATGTGATGATCCCGCCCCATAGTACTGTGTTAAAGAAGTTTTTAACATCCAGCGTCACCATTACCGCGTACTTATTTAGGTTAGGTTTTGCTTCATCCACAATCTAGCGGTAGACGATCTATGGAGGAAGAATAGTTCCATTTGCAGCTTAGGTTACCATGACTGACACGCTTGTGTTTTGGTGGAATCCAGTACATTGTCAGGATGTTTCGATCCCCTTTTCACTTAAACTCTTTGTTTCCCGGGGTCGTCGGAGAAGTTCGTCTCATCATAGTTTAATATCCTGGATGGTCCCACGTTTTGAAGCGAATTTTCCAAGTTGTCAAGATGATTGTTTATGACGTCGTCAGCGACCTCGGCTCCACATCTTTTTATATTTTACCCCAACCTTACAGTCAATATAGGATGCCGCTTCAAAAATAGATTTATGAAACCCTTTCCAGGCATGTTATTTTTGAATATTTTTTCTTGCGATCCAATTGTATTCAAATACTGCTTAATATCCAATTTTGTCAGAGGCAAACTCTAGCTGGTACATCTTTTTAGTCCTTTTACCGATTCACTCTTTTCGTGTTCGGATAATATAAAAGGTAAAGGTAAGATGCTTACTGGCATTTAGGCCATTGCTGACCCTTTTTGCTCATCTAAACTAACCTACCATCCACCTTGAGCTCGATCTCAACGACGACAGTGATTTGAAAAATCATACGCCGCCGGTGAGTCTCGAACCGTCGTCCCCCGAGTCTGTATTGGAAAGTCTGAAGTTCGGATAATATAGGCTGTCCGCACTATTTACCTGGATCACTTTCATATCTTTTTCTTTTCAAAGTACTTCTAGGAATCTTATATTTTTCTGCAATTTTCCGCAATGACACTCTACCGAATTTAGCTTATCTTACACCTTCCTTCAAGGTATCTTTGGTATAATTACAATTTGGTGCTTTCCCCAAATTGTACGTTCTACCATTTTTGAATGCTGAAATAAATGTATTGTTGTAGCAACAAAAAGTCATACTCTGTGGGTAAAGTGGACCACTTGGGCAACTTTACCCGCATTTTGTATTTTTAGTGAATTTTCTTTAAAAAAATTCACTATTGAGGAAATCCCGACTTGTGAATTTTGAAAATATTTCTTCAAATGAGCGCTAATTAGCTATATATATATATATATATATATATATATATATATATATATATATATATATATATATATATATATATCTTTAGGAATATTGCACTACACTGTAATCACTTTTAAATATACACTTTATTTGTTTGCTGTACGTTTGTGATTTCTTATTGGTTTGCGTGGACTGCAGTTTCGAACCGTCCCGGTTCATGATCAGCACGCTACTGGCTGCTATCGCTCCTGTCTGGTCTACGTCGGAGATTGTAGGTGGCGCACGCGCCGTGAGCTTCTAGTGGTCGGTTTCCTGTTCTCTGATTGGTTGTGCCTTCGGACTGTGTCGTGTGTATCGGTCTTCTGTCTTGATCACTGTGGTTTAATAATTTGTCTATTTGTATGGCCTTTATTAAGTTTTGTTTAAATGTTTGTACTTGGATTTGTTCTGGCATTAATTGTTTTCTATTGTTTGTTTGTTGAATGTAGTATTGTTCCCAGATTTCCATTTTTTTGTGGTCTTTAACATGTTTCATTAGTTTTAATTGGGTGATGTCTGGTTTTTGGTGTTTTGTGCCGTGAATGTGTGTAGCTACGTTTGATTTGTAGCTAGGTATGTGGATTTTATCCAATGCTGTTATATGTTCTTTGAATCTTGTTTCTATTGATTTCTTTGTCATTCCTATATATTTTTTATTGCATGTGTTACATTCTATTTGATATATTCCGTTTAATTCATGTGGGTTGTGTTCTTGTTTTTTATTTATTTTGTTTATTATTTTGTTATTGGTTTTGTAGCTCATTTTTAAGTCATATTGTTTGAGTGTTTGTGTTATTTTTTTGATGTGGTGGTTATAAGTGAATGTTGTGTATTTTGTGTTTGTTTCCGGTGTTTTGTTTTCGGTTTTGTTGATTTGTTTGTTTTTGATTTGTTTTACTAGCTTTTCTATTGTTTTTTTGTTGTATCCATTTCTTTCTGCTATTTGTATTATGATGTTGTACTCCTTTTCTCGTTCGTCGTTATGAAGTGGTATATTTAGCATTCTGTTTATTAAGTATCTGTATGCGGCCATTTTGTGTGTATGTGGGTGTAGTGAGTGTTTAGGTATAGTGATGTCTGTTTGTGTGGGTTTTCTGTATATTTTGTATTCAAGCTGGTTTTCTTTTCTGATTAGTGTTAAGTCTAGGAAGTTTATGGTGTTGTTTGATTCTTTTTCTATTGTAAATTTTATGTTTCTGTTAATTTGGTTTATTTTTTCGAGGATATTGTCTATGTTGGTTTTTTGATTGTCGTATATTATTAATATATCATCGACGAATCTTATCCATTTAATGTTTGGGTCTGTCTCTTTTATGATGGTGTTGATTTTATCTTCTAACTGTTGTATGTATATTTCTGCCATAATGCTTGATAGTGGAGATCCCATTGGTAGTCCATCTTCTTGGATGTAATATTCTCCGTTGAACTCAAAGTAATTTTGTTTTAATATGATGTTTAATATTTCGCTAATTTGTTGTTTTTTGTTGTTATTTTGCATTTTATTTTCGATTATATTTGTAGTTTCGTTAATTGGTATATTGGTGTACATATTTGTTATGTCAAATGAGGCAAGTCGTGTGTTTTTGTTTATGTTTATATTTTCTAGTTTATCCACTAGTTCTATGGAGTTTTTTATGTTAAATTTGTTTTCTAGTTGTATTTCTTGTTTTAGTACTTGGTCCATTTCCTTTGCTATTTTGTATGAAGGTGCATCTTTGAAGTTGATGAGTGGTCTTATTGGGTATCCCGTTTTGTGTATTTTTATTATTCCTGTCATTGGTGGTGCTTTAGGGTTGTTGTTATAATAAAAAACAACACATTATTATAACAACAACCCTAAAGCACCACCAATGACAGGAATAATAAAAATACACAAAACGGGATACCCAATAAGACCACTCATCAACTTCAAAGATGCACCTTCATACAAAATAGCAAAGGAAATGGACCAAGTACTAAAACAAGAAATACAACTAGAAAACAAATTTAACATAAAAAACTCCATAGAACTAGTGGATAAACTAGAAAATATAAACATAAACAAAAACACACGACTTGCCTCATTTGACATAACAAATATGTACACCAATATACCAATTAACGAAACTACAAATATAATCGAAAATAAAATGCAAAATAACAACAAAAAACAACAAATTAGCGAAATATTAAACATCATATTAAAACAAAATTACTTTGAGTTCAACGGAGAATATTACATCCAAGAAGATGGACTACCAATGGGATCTCCACTATCAAGCATTATGGCAGAAATATACATACAACAGTTAGAAGATAAAATCAACACCATCATAAAAGAGACAGACCCAAACATTAAATGGATAAGATACGTCGATGATATATTAATAATATACGACAATCAAAAAACCAACATAGACAATATCCTCGAAAAAATAAACCAAATTAACAGAAACATAAAATTTACAATAGAAAAAGAATCAAACAACACCATAAACTTCCTAGACTTAACACTAATCAGAAAAGAAAACCAGCTTGAATACAAAATATACAGAAAACCCACACAAACAGACATCACTATACCTAAACACTCACTACACCCACATACACACAAAATGGCCGCATACAGATACTTAATAAACAGAATGCTAAATATACCACTTCATAACGACGAACGAGAAAAGGAGTACAACATCATAATACAAATAGCAGAAAGAAATGGATACAACAAAAAAACAATAGAAAAGCTAGTAAAACAAATCAAAAACAAACAAATCAACAAAACCGAAAACAAAACACCGGAAACAAACACAAAATACACAACATTCACTTATAACCACCACATCAAAAAAATAACACAAACACTCAAACAATATGACTTAAAAATGAGATACAAAACCAATAACAAAATAATAAACAAAATAAATAAAAAACAAGAACACAACCCACATGAATTAAACGGAATATATCAAATAGAATGTAACACATGCAATAAAAAATATATAGGAATGACAAAGAAATCAATAGAAACAAGATTCAAAGAACATATAACAGCATTGGATAAAATCCACATACCTAGCTACAAATCAAACGTAGCTACACACATTCACGGCACAAAACACCAAAAACCAGACATCACCCAATTAAAACTAATGAAACATGTTAAAGACCACAAAAAAATGGAAATCTGGGAACAATACTACATTCAACAAACAAACAATAGAAAACAATTAATGCCAGAACAAATCCAAGTACAAACATTTAAACAAAACTTAATAAAGGCCATACAAATAGACAAATTATTAAACCACAGTGATCAAGACAGAAGACCGATACACACGACACAGTCCGAAGGCACAACCAATCAGAGAACAGGAAACCGACCACTAGAAGCTCACGGCGCGTGCGCCACCTACAATCTCCGACGTAGACCAGACAGGAGCGATAGCAGCCAGTAGCGTGCTGATCATGAACCGGGACGGTTCGAAACTGCAGTCCACGCAAACCAATAAGAAATCACAAACGTACAGCAAACAAATAAAGTGTATATATATATATATATATATATATATATATATATATATATATATATATATATATATATATATATATATATATATATATCTCACACCGATAACTCAAAAAAGAATGGGCCGATTTTGATTAAATTTGGTGAATACCTTCCTTTTGCAAATGGCTTGGATAAGTTCGTTTAGCCAGGAAAATCGGCCCAGGTTTTCCCGGAAAATTTTGTGTTTTCTTTAGAAAAAAATGTATATCTCCCGAATTAACTAAGTAAGGGCAACCAAATTTGGTACACGGGTTTATATCATTATAGGTAAGTTACCAAAATTTAGCTCTGTAGGTCAAAAGGCAAAAAAGTTATAGGCATTTAAATAAAAATAAATTGGGGTTTTCCTCAAAACGTCAAGTTGCGATTTAAAACGTAAAAATTGGCAACATTTAGACAAATAACTTGAATCTAATACGGGCTATGGAAATAAAATGTCTCAAGAAGAATGTTTTACAAACTCTGAAGTCTTAGTTTCAACCATCATTATCCTTCATTTTACTAAAATGTTTTCAGAAGATTCATTTCAAATAGACCCTTTCTCTGATGCTTGGCAGTAGCCTTAGCTATAGAGTTTATCGTTTAATGGTATAGAATTTTTGTCGAATTTTCGTAAAAAATCAATAAAGCTCGATATATCCGTTATTATACAAGATATGAAAAAAATTGTATACATTAATTATAGGGTGTCTGGAGCTACATCTTAAAAAATATTTCTACAATCACAGGCTGGCCCATAAGTCGTTGGTGATACAAATTCTCTCTTTTCTTAAATCAAACACGCCTTATGTTATTGCATTTTTTCATTTTCCATCGAAATATAATCCATGTTTGTAAGAAAAGACATTCTGGACGCAGCAAGTGTATTATGGTAGCGAATTTTGATCAAATGCTTCATATTTGAATAGCTCAACTGTTAACCTATAAGGTTTACCAAGAAACGAGTTTTTTCGGGAACACTTTAAGTTTACTTTCGGAAATTTTTGTACATTTTCAAACAATAAAGTTAATTTGATGAAACATGCCACATTGTTTTTACTATATAGGTTATACTGGTAACCAAATTTGATGCCCGATTTCTTAAAAAACACACATATTTGCTGTTAAAAACATTTTTATGAAAATTCACTACCATAACGCACTTGCTGCGTCCAGGCTTTTTTTAATTTAAATAACATTACTAAATATTTGACAAAACATTTAAAAAAATAAATACGGATGGCCTGAAGTAGAGTATTATAGCTACAAATTTTACATCTCAGAATATGAAAATAGTTACGCGTTGTATTTCTTTCCGACGAGGTTTTCCCGCGATATATAAAACACTTAATTTCAGCAAATGCCTTCGCTGGTGATCTAACTGAGACCATTGTGCAACAAGTCTGTGCGTGTGCCGGTATATCGAGTAAGATGGGTTGTCTAAACGGGGTGCAGTATTTTAACCGAGTTGACAAATCATAGGCGGAACTAATTCATTGTTAAATCACTATGTGAAAACTGGAACCTGTGATGAGCACTAATAAGTACACTTGGAGAAAACCCAAATCCCCACAAAACATATTTCAGAGACCTTACGATCGTTTCGTTGACCATGTCAACATCTTCAAAGGAAGAAAAGTCTAAAATTAAAATTACTAACTACCGTGTATTTATATCGCATCTAGTTAAACGAACTAGTCCGAAGTAAAATTGTCGTCGAAGACCGATCGTTTGTTTATTGTGTAGTGAAACTACGAGGTCGAAGACCTGCTTTAATCTTCTGGTGGACAAATTTATGAGCCCTTATCTATTATAAGGATAATAGGTTTAAAGGAACCGAGTTATGTAAGGAATCTGCACGTTCCCTTTCGATCTAGAAATTTACTATGTGGATATTGGATCCAGCCGAGAATCTCATCTGGCGCGTCAAACAACATCACCTCCATTCATCTTTTTTAAATAGATAGATGGATAGGTGCTTTATTGTCCAAAGATAAAAATCTTATTGACAAGCAAAGTTAACATATAAAAGTAAAAGTTGTCAAAATATAAAAACACAAAAATATAAGTTCACAACAAATAGTAATATAAATGCATAAGTAACTAGTATAACTATATATAAATAACAATATAAAAAACAATATAGACATAAATACACAGCTAACCAACAATATAATATAAACACACAATATACAGAAAGCAGTCCAAATGAAAACTCCCAAACAACACCAATTGAATATGTCACAGTAGTGGATCTTTACAAAATTCATCTATTGAATAATAACATTTTGCAATTAAAAATTCCTTAAGATCTTTCCTAAAAATTTCAATGTCACCAATCCTCCTCAGGTATAGTGGTATTTGTTAAATATCTTCTTACTATTATATATTAGTGACCTCTTTAACAATGATGTGGACGGTATAGGAAGAGGAATGCAGTTCTTTTGTCTTGTATCGCGAGAAGACACTGACCTGATTTCATCTTTATATTTTTCATGAATACTAGAAAACGAAACCCGGGTGTTATGGCTCAAAATGTTAACTCGAACAACGGATAAACAATTCAACTAAAATACTACATAAAAATATATTTATATTGATTTTAATTCTTCGTGACAATATTTATATTGACTTCATAGATACGAAGAAAACGAACGGGTCTTTAAGTTGAGCCAAGCGTAGAGATTAGTATTTGTATAGACGGGCCGAGTTATTGACAGTAATTTATTATTCTACCAAACAAATTAGGAGTGTTTAAGCGGTCAAATGTAAGCGGTCAAATGCAAAGTGAAAATAAAGGGCTTGAAATTAAAGGTGCCGCACGATTCAATGAAGTTTTGTTCTTAATCGACCTTAATATAAAAATACTTTCTAATGAATCAAGCATAGTTTGATGTCTAACATTTTTGACAAGTTTCAAATTTTCTTTGTCAATGTGGTGATTATTATCCCATATATGTTGTGCCAAATCGTGTGTTAAAGCAGGTCTTCGACCTCGTAGTTTCACTGCACGGTAAACAAACGATCGGTCTTCGACGACAATTTTACTTCGGACTAGTTCGTTTAACTAGACGCGATATAAATACACGGTAGTTAGTAGTTTTAATTTTAGAATTTTTCTTCCTCTGAAGATGTTGACATGGTCAACGAAACGATCGAGGTCTCTGAAATATGTGTTGTGGTGATTTGAATATTCTCCAAGTGTACTTATCATTGTTAATTGTTTACGAACGTGTTTGGTTTACTTCACCCTCAGTGGTTCACTTAGCCTCGCTGTATGGTATCATCACAAAGTTGCCGCCACTGGTCGGCAGTGAATCCACACTGGGTTATTAATTGCAGAAAGCAGTATTCGTATAATTGTAATAATTCCAATTATAATATAATGCTGAGCGATTATTACAGTTTTTAACAATGCATTTTGGGATGCTTTACATGAACTTCCCATTCAACATTAAAAGACTGGGTCTCCGAAGGCACCTTAATAATTAAGGCTATGCAGAGAGTGAAATACTTGCAACTGCCCACATCATCTGGGGAAGAGTTGCGTTGTCGTTCAGGGCCCAAGAATTTGGAAAGGGCCTTATCTGATGTCAATCCCTTTAGTATCGGAGATACCTGGGATGAGAGAATATTTGCCCATGAGGGAGTGTGAAAACATTTCAGGCTAGAACGTCACTAATTATAATAATAATAATAATAATAATAATAATAATAATAATAATAATAATAATAATAATAATAATAATAATAATAATAATAATAATAATAATAATAATAATAATAATAATAATAATAATAATAATAATAATAATAATAATAATAGCAGTAGTAATTTAATTATTGATAATTTATTAAGTGAAATCTCACTTACCTTCGGAAGAAGTTTCTTTACATTTCTTTATGCATTCATCCAGCATGTTTTTGAATTTTTCCGACGGTTCAGTTCTTCTTATAGTTGCCTCGGAGAGCGAAGAAACATTTTTATCTAAAAGCAAAATTTATTGAGGTGCTACAGGGTCATTCATGCTTATGATCGTTATTATTCCCTATATAAAACAAGTTTTGAAAAGTTGTGTGGTTATGACTCAATTTTGTTAAAATACTCTCAAAAGTACAGTGGCGTGCAGATTTCAGGGGGTACTAAAAATAATATTTTTTTAAATGGGATAACTCTTTATTATCAAATGTTTGGAATGATCTTTTTTTCCTGATTTAAAAATATACCATATGTTACCCCTAAATTATACCATTTTTGAGTTATTAAACGTCGAATATTTATAAAACTAGTTACTGTAAATATGGAAAAGTTAACTTTATGACAGTAAACTTTGTAAATGACAGCTAGTATGTTTGATAAGTGACATTTCGTTAACTAGATAATCAAAATGGTTTACAGTAAAGAAGAAAGAGTCCAAATATTTACTTGTTATATGTTAAGGAGCGGAGGATAGTTAGGGAGTAACTTGTAGAACTAGGCTAATGTGGACATAGTAACGGTGTAATAAACTTTAATAAACAAACTAAACTTTAACAATGCTTACAAATAATTTAACTGAATGAATTTTAAAGCCGAAATCTTTACATACTGAGTCTTAATTGAAAAAAGTCTCTGATATTAGACACTACATTTTCAAAGCAAAAGTCTCTACTTATCTCTATATAATTAAAATCACAAGTCTCTGTAATGTTTATCAACAACACTACTTATAACCTTGCTTTGGCCTACATAATACATAATTGCAGACCTCAGCAGTCAGCATTCCTTGTACTGTACGCTGCATTTCCAACTTGTTTATTATTTAGATAAATATGTAATATTATTTCAATGCCAATGTTATTGATGCATCTCTGACCTACTTCTACATGAAATATTACATTAATTGTTGTAGAGAATTTTCCTATAACTAAATTTTAAATATAAATTGAATGATATTAAAAAAGATATTTCCACGATTGGAAATGCCCTTTTAGATAGCTTTCTGTTCTATGAACATTATATGAAAAATAACAAAAATATACGTGCGGCAAAAAGAGCATATAGGGTGTTGTATCTAAATAATCCAACACCATCAGAAAACACGTTCAAAAATATTTACCGAAGGGTGAATAATACCTCCAGTTTTACACTAAGTGAGTGGTGAGACACGAAGCAACGTTCCGCCACCTAGTTGCGGAACCAAGTAGTATGTTGTCACGCCCGTTCCAAATAACACAAAATGTTAAAAAATAGAGACTGTCAGTGGCGTCTCCTGACCAAAATATTCGGGTGTGCGGTAACGAGTTGCTGTTAGTGGTGGTTTTAAAAATTATTAACACTAAATGTACATATATATATATATATATATATATATATATATATATATATATATATATATATATATATATATATATATATATATATATATATATATATATATATATATATATATATATATATATATATATATATATATATATATATTCGACCTATATGGGAATGATACGTAGATAAATAAATTAATTTCCCACTGCAACACTAACAAATTAAAAAGTCACTTAAAACTTTAAAACACGAAAAGAACATGGAATTATTATCAAGCTCTTCTCTTCACACAAATTTGTGTTAGCGTTAGCACTGTCCGGAACGGGGTGAAAACTGTAAACATTAAAAGTAGTTCAATGTTAATATGGTACTAAATAATAAAATGTGTAAAAATCCTGGATGCAGCAAGTGCGTTATGGTAGTGAATTTTCATAGAAATGATCTGGCACAAAATATTTTGTTATAACTTTTTTATCTTGCAACATAGAAATCTAAATTTTGGTGGATAGTTTAATTTTTATATCGTAAACCTACCTACCAAATTTGGTTATCTTATCTTTTTTATTTTTTGAGATACAAATTTTTTTCGAATAAAAACTCAAAATTTTCCCGGTGTAAATACCACGTGTATTTATTTTATAATGAATAACAAAAAAAAACAGAACAAATAGGGCACTGACAATAAGCAAAGTTACCTACCTTTATTCTCCAATAATGCAGGAACATAAGCTTCGTTTTTCTGTAT
This sequence comes from Tillus elongatus, assembly GCA_964006375.1. Taxonomy (NCBI): domain Eukaryota; kingdom Metazoa; phylum Arthropoda; class Insecta; order Coleoptera; family Cleridae; genus Tillus; species Tillus elongatus. The sequence goes on along the minus strand of OZ023262.1, from coordinate 30,941,068 downwards.
TCACACACAACACCTCTAGGGACCTCGTGTCTCCCAAAGGACTTACAAACAAAATGGATATTTAGAGACCTCGTGTCTCTTCAAGGGGTTGAAAGCAATTCGCTTTCTCGAGACCTCTTGCCTCTTCAAGGACTCAAAAACAAGTGGCAGAGGGATGCAAGCTTCTCTCCCTTCTCTCATTCTTCTTCCCCCTCTCTGGTCTTCTGGCGGAAACCATTAGTAACACTTACTCTATGTCAGTGTAGCGCGCGACATTTGAATTTAAAAGTGACAGAACAACGAGCATGAACATTCCGCCCACCAAAATAAGGATTTATTTTCACAATTATATTGTTTCTCAAATAAACAAACAAAACAAAAATTTACAATAAGCACAAAAAACAAAAAACTGAAGCTATTGGATTTATAATTAACTGTACAAAAAATTTCAAGGCAGACGTATTACTGCGATGGCAACAGACATAACTTCGTCAGAGGCCTATCAAAAGTGCCACTACTAGTGCGAACTTGAGCTACCCGAGCTATACCATCACGGCCTGGGTATAGTTGCATAATGCGTCCGAGCTTCCAAACAAGAGGTGACGAAGTCTCATCTTTAATCACAACTAAAGCTCCGATCGGGGGGGACGTTTGCACAGTATCCCACTTACCACGCTGCTGCAGTGTATGCAGGTATTCGTTCTTCCAGCGGCGCCAAAAGTCCTGGTGGATCCTTTGCACCAGCTGCCAGCGTGACAAGCGATTCATACTTAACAAAGTCAAATCAGCATCAGGAGGAGCACCTAACGGTTCCATTGTAAGAAAATGTCCTGGGGATAGGGCTAACAGATCATTTGGATCAGTACTCGCACTACACAATGGTCGAGAATTCAAAACTGATTCCACTTGAGCAAGCAACGTGGACATTTCCTCAAAGGTCAGAATCTGCAAACCGATCACCCTTCGCAAATGAGTCTTGACTGAGCGCACTCCTGCCTCCCACAGACCTCCAAAATGCGGAGCTGATGGGGGGTTGAAATGCCACTTAATGGTACAAGCATCTGCTGCCCCCTTTGCATAGTTTAAGAGCTGCTTATTTGAGCCGACGAAGTTGGTACCTCTATCGCTATACAAATTGTCACATCTTCCTCTGCGAGCCACAAACCTCCGAAGAGCTGCCAAGAAGGCTTCAGCTGAAAGATCAGACACTACTTCCAAATGGAGGGCCTTCGTTGCCATGCACACAAACAAACAAATATATGCTTTCACCTTTCGGACACCTCGATATCTGCCCTGTGTCACAAAAACTGGACCTGCAAAATCAACTCCGCTGTGTGAAAACGGCTTCAACTGAGAAACCCTGGCAACTGGCAAATCAGACATCATCGGTGCCATGGGAGTAGGATTCACTCGAAAGCAACGATAGCACCTTGACAAAACATGATGAATAGCTCTCCGAGGGGACAAAATCCAAAACTGTTGCGAAAGCAAATGAAGCAATGTGCGAGGACCAGGATGAAGATTGACATGGTGTGTGTGTGCAATGATTAACTCGGTGAGACGATGTGAGCGGGGCAACAATATAGGGTGTTTCACTTCAACTGGAACATCAGCTTGACGAAGGCGACCGCCCACCCTGAGGATACCCTCTGTATCCAGAAAGGGGGCTAACTTATTTATTGCCCTCGCACACCTCTCACCTTTAACCAAGGATGCTATTTCCCTTTGAAATACTTCACCTTGAGCACATTTGATAAGCATATGAAGCGCCTCCTGTAATTCGGTGGCTGTCAGAGATGCAGTAGTTCGGTCAGATGGAGACACCCTACAATTTCGCACAAACCGCTGACAATATACAACAACACCCTGAATTTTCCGTAGATGCGAAAAGCGATTCAAAAGTTTACTGAGCCACTCCTCATTTGCCAAAGTAACTAGTACGGGGAGAGTTCGTTGCTCCGCCAGGCACTCTTCTGGCGGCTCAAAACGCAACGACTTGGGCCAATTTTCCCTTGCCAATTTTAGCCAGGCGGGTCCCGCCCACCATAGTGGATGCTCACAAAACCCAGAAGGTAACATGCCTCTCGATGCACAATCAGCTGGGTTTTCTTGTCCACTTACGTGATGCCATGACTCTGGAGGAATCTTCTCTTGTATGCTTGCTACTCGATTCCCAATAAAGGTCTTCCACCTATTGGAAGATGATTTTATCCAGGCAAGTGCCACCATAGAGTCTGACCAAGCATACATAGAGTTAAACTCAAAACGACCTTCATACACCCGACACACAAATTCCAGAAGCTTTGCCAACAATAAACACCCACACAATTCGAGACGTGGAATCGATATTCTTTTTAAAGGTGATACCTTGGACTTGGCACACAGAAAATTGATCCAAACTTGACCCTCCTCTGATACTTGTCTTAAGTAAACAACTGCAGCATACCCTCGCTCCGATGCATCACAGAACCCATGGAGTTCTGTACTGATGATATTATCGTGTTTTACGCCTCTGGGAATTGATAAACCTGCTAGCGCACTGAGTTGTGATTTATACTGAGACCACTGACCAACAATATCCTTTGAGGGCTTATCATCCCATCCCACTTTTTGCTCCCACAAGCACTGCATAAGATATTTTGCCAACAGGGTAACAGGAGACAAAAAACCCAGGGGGTCATAAATTCTTGCCAATTCCGAAAGAAGATTTCGTTTTGTGCACGGACGATCAATAGGTTCAACATTAAAAGAGAATGTATCACCTATGGGACACCACTGCAATCCTAAAATTTTCAACACTGATGGATCATTTAAATCTAACGATCGAGGTTGCTGACTATCAGCTGATACTGTGGACAACAGTTTCGAATTATTGCTGGCCCACTTCTTCAATTCAAAACCCCCCTTAGCAAACAACCCAATCAATTGCCGTTGCAACTCAAAAGCCTCTGACAATGAGTCGACTCCACTGACTACATCATCCACATAGAGATCGGACCGAACTAGCTTTGCTGCCAATGGAAAAGATGATTCCTCATCATCACAAAGCTGCATCATTGTTCGGATTGCCATGTGTGGGCTTGAGGAGACCCCATATGTGACAGTATTAAGGCGATATTTCTGTACAGGTTCCCCCTTTGAGAACCTCCAGAGAATTCTTTGATAATCCCTATGATTATCTACAACCAAAATTTGTCGATACATTTGCCGAATGTCAGCAGTAAATGCAATTTTGTTTGAGCGAAATTTCAACAACACAGTGGCAATATCTGTCTGCAACTTCGCTCCCACTAACAACGTATCGTTCAGAGATACACCATTCGTACTTTTGGAACCAGCATCAAATACCACCCGCAGTTTGGTCGAAAGGCTGTGAGGACGCAACACACAATGATGGGGAATATAGTATGCATCAGATGGTTCCACAGCTACATCTGATACCAGAGACATATGGCCAGACTCATAATAATCCCTGATAAACTCCGAATAGGACTTGTGCAACGCTGGATCCCTACTAAGACGTGCTTCCAGGGAGTAAAACCGCCTCAATGCAACACTGAAAGATTCTCCCAAACACGGAGTACCCTCACGAAAGGGCATATTTAAAATATATCTCCCAGCACTATTTCGGTGCTGAGTCTTCTTGAAGATTTCCTCACATTTTTTATCTTCCGGAGACATAACTAAACCTTGTGGTACCTGTTCCAAGCTCCAAAACTGTTTCAAGGTATGATCCAAGTCGACCAACGTGCATAAACTATTCACAACAGAATGAGACTTTGACTGTTCTACACTGCCCATAAGCACCCAACCAAAAACAGTATTGATGGCCACTGGTGCACCTCGAGGCCCTCTCTTTATTCCAGGTCTAACCACATGAGCATAAACGTCAGTACCCAACAAAATTTCAATGTCCCCTGGTATACCAAACTCTGAATCTGCCAACTCTAAGTTCTGAATATGTTGCCAGTGGCACTGCTCAATTTTAGCAGAAGGGATCTTGGAACAAATGTTCGGAATCACAATCATGTCCAACTCTAACTTTGTTGGCTCATAAATGGACTCTACTCGACATTTGAGAGTGCCTTGGCTAGCAAGCGAGCTCATTTGGTTCAAGCCTTGAACCATCACTGAACGAGATGAGGTGTTGAGCCCCAATTTTTCAACACACTGCTGCGAAATGAAATTAGCCTCACTCGCACAATCCAGGAGAGCTCGACATCTCCTAACCTTTCCATTTTTATCTCGTACTAATAGCATTATAGTTGCCAGTAACACGGACTGTTCCCTTTTTACCACACTTGCCAACACACGCAATTGCTCTGCACCTTGTGGCTCTTCCACAGGTGGCTTGTTTGAGTCACTCTCATCTCCCGATGCCGGTGCTTTTGGGAAGTGCAATAATGTATGATGGTGTTTATTACATACACGACAACTTGATGACTTGCACTCCCTGCTGGCATGCGAGTTTGATAAACAGTTAAAACAAAGATTATTCTTTTTTGCGAACGTATACCGTTTATGAGAGGATAAAGATAGAAATCCATCACACTTGAGCATGGGGTGCTCCTCCTTACAATAAGCACATACAAGCTTTGTGCTGGTAACAAAGGACGAAGCGGGCCTAGCAGTGGTTGCTGAAACATGCTGCCTTCTATTAGTCACATAATTGGAAGTTAAGGCAGTTGTCTCCATTGCTTTACACTGCTTTTCCAAGAATCCACATAAACTACTAAAACTGGGAATGTCCGATTCGCAAAACTCAAGCTCAAATTTTTGCTTAAGACTCATATCCACCTTTTGCAGCAACATGTTGAATTTAGTGAAATCCCACATGTCATGTTCAAACTGCTTCAACGCTTCCAAATTTTCACTGAATACAGACAACAACGTTCGTAGGGAAGAAGCAGATTCACTATTTGCTTTGGGGGCCTGTACAATACCCTGCCAATAATTGGTCAACAAAACCCGGGTATTGTGATACCTTGAGACCAGAGACTTGAATGCAATCCCATAATTGCTTCCCGTTAGCGGTAAATTCTTGATTAGGCCAGCTGCATCCTTCACTAACGAAGCACTCAAATATTGGAACTTTTCAATATCTGACAATGATTCGTTCTCATGAATCATTGTTTTAAACAGATCATAAAAGGTTGGCCAGTTTTTCCAATTTCCATCGAATTTTGGCATTTCGATTTTCGGTAACCTCAAATGTCTGTTTAAATTTGAAGTTGACATAATCGCGTTTGCGTTCGTTACTTCCTTTTCACTGAGAGATCGAGCGTTCGATGATTTGACAGAACACCGCGACTTACTCGATGCTCGACTCGATTTCGAACTACCGTGAAAAACGGATCGAGCTTGATTCTCAGCGGCTTTATTTGCATAACCTCTCAGTTCTCGATAGATAGTTTTTATAGAGTATTGCAGTTCATCGAATTTGTTCTGCATTTCATGCTCGCTCTCCAACTCTGATCGATCAACTACCGACACGATGTCCAAATGCAATGAATCAAATAGATTGACCAACTCATTCAACGCCTCAAAACGAACCTCAAATCTATTCAACCTATCTAAATCCACTACTGCGTCTATTTTGACCTGTTGAGCCACGTGCAATATGGCTTCTACTCGTCTATAAACGCTTTCGCGCTTATTTTTTAGCTGAATCAACTCCATTGTTCAACGCAAAAAAATTCCTAAACGCGATTTAAACAATATGCAAACGTGATTTCAACAATATGCAATTCGAGTATGTACCTAGTTATATACAAGCAATAACGTCACCTTGAAATTAAATGACTCAACACGGCAATAAACAATTACAAATTTACTAGACTAAAGGAAACAAGTAAAATTACTTCAAAAAATGGACTGTATCAACTAATAACAAAACAAAACAACTATAAAAATCCGGTCGATGGGCCAAATGTAAATACCACGTGTATTTATTTTATAATGAATAACAAAAAAAAACAGAACAAATAGGGCACTGACAATAAGCAAAGTTACCTACCTTTATTCTCCAATAATGCAGGAACATAAGCTTCGTTTTTCTGTATTCACACACAACACCTCTAGGGACCTCGTGTCTCCCAAAGGACTTACAAACAAAATGGATATTTAGAGACCTCGTGTCTCTTCAAGGGGTTGAAAGCAATTCGCTTTCTCGAGACCTCTTGCCTCTTCAAGGACTCAAAAACAAGTGGCAGAGGGATGCAAGCTTCTCTCCCTTCTCTCATTCTTCTTCCCCCTCTCTGGTCTTCTGGCGGAAACCATTAGTAACACTTACTCTATGTCAGTGTAGCGCGCGACATTTGAATTTAAAAGTGACAGAACAACGAGCATGAACACCCGGAAAAGCTCGTCCGATTTTCCTGACTAACGAAATTATCCAATACATTTACAGAAGGAAGGTACATGCCAAATTTTATCAAAATCGGCCGAATATATTTTGAGTTATCGGTGTGATACCTATGTATATCTATATATATATATATATATATATATATATATATATATATATATATATATATATATATAATATATATAGTTTATTGTTAAATAAATAGTACAAAGCATCTTACAAATAAGTCTAAACTTGTGGCTGCAAATGATGCAATTTTGACTAAATTTCAATCTAAATGTCAATTGTTCTAAAGTTCCGTCATCTGATTTCTAATCTCCAAAATTTTTGTTTTGAGCGGTAACCGCTCACTGAAGTGTTAAAAGCAATGGTATTTCCTTACTATTTTAAACACATGGGTGGGGGGACTGTATTGTATACCAATACAGCTCTGTCGAGTGAAGTTGTTCGGAAATAACAACGCACACCTAACCCGACCCGAATTCAGTCCTAGTTGCTATTGACCTACTCATATTTTCTGAATGAAGACGTGGTGCCGACTTCATTCCAAGTCACTATTAACCGACTATTTATGAAATCAAATAAGTAAATTAAATCGATTGTCATAACATACGTAGTGTATTAAGACTAAGGGAAAAAGAAATAAAACATATTTAACTGTGCACATTTTAATTATATTTTAGGGTGTGCGGCGCACACCTAGCTCACTAGGAGAAATCGCCACTGGAGACTGTATACAACCAACTAACAATTTAGCAAATTGTCAGCCCTGGCCCATTTCTACCCCAATATAGGGACAAAGTATGTAAGGCTAGATGCATTCTCGCCAAAATTTGAACCGTAGACCGGTTTCGTTCTAATTAGAGCTCTTCAGTACGGCATACTAATTGTAGCGAAAATACACCTATAAAGTAAAACGGCTATGGTAGCCAGCCTTCCAACACTAAGTGAGATGTAAAACACGAAGCAACGTTCCGCCACCTTGTTGCGGAACCAAGTAGTATGTTGTCACGCCAGCTCCAAATAACACAATGTGTTAAAAAATAGACTGTATACAACCAACTAACAATTTAGTAAATTGTCAGCCCTGACTCTTTTCTACCCTAATATAGGGACAAAGTATGTAAGGCTAGATGTATTCTCGCCACAATTTGAACCGTAGACCGGTTTCGCTCTAATTAGAGCTCTTCAGTACGGCATACTAATTGTAGCGAAAATACATCTAGCCTTACATATTTTGTCCCTATACTAGGGTAGAAATGGGCCAGGGCTGACAATTTACTAAGTTGTTAGTTGGTTGTATACAGTCTCTATTTTTTAACACTTTGTGTTATTTGGAGCTGGCGTGACAACATACTACTTGGGTCCGCAACTAGGTGGCGGCACGTTGCTTCGTGTCTCACCACTCACTTAGTGTTGGAAGCCTGGCTACCATAGCCGTTTTACTTTGTAGATGTACTTTCGCTACAATTAGTATGTCGTACTGAAGAGCTCTAATTAGAGCGAAACCGGTCTACGGTTCTAATTGTGGCGAGAATACATCTAGCCTTACATACCTCCGGTTTTAGTGAAAAAAACGTGTCGTTCAAGCAGACCAGGAAGAACAGCTAGATATACTGCTTCGTTTTGAAGGTAGGCTCATCCATGCTTATTCATGGATAGAATTTTTTAAAGTATCGTATACTTTTTTTTAGACAGTTCTGAATGCAGTATAAATAATGCAGTCGATGAATTAGGTAAAAGTTATTCCAAAATCCAACGTACGTTAAAAAAAACAACTACAGACGATATAAAATTTTACCCGTACAAGTTTTAACAGAGGCTCATAAAAGGAAAGGGCTGGACTTTTGCCGCCAGATGATTACAAAGTTAATGAAGATCCCGATTATTTTCTTAAGATATTATGAACTGATGAATCATCCTTTTCTACTCATTGTTGTTGCCCTTACTTGGTGAAACTTGTTCATACTACATACAGACTTGGAGACTACTTCTCTGGCTTCACTGTTGGTTTTCGACAGCAGTTTTTAATTGGACAAACCGAAGGTCGTGGGAAAACAATCACAACAGAAAAAGATTGGTAAAACAAATACAAAAATGAGGAATAGAACTGTTAGTGTTTGGTGTGGAATTTTCAGAAACAAAATTGTTGGGCCTATATTTTATGATTATACTTTAACTGGAGTTACATATTTGGAAATACTTATCCCAGATGTATAAAATATTCTTTTACCGAATTTTCCGGAAGCCGAACTTGGTGATATGATTTGGATGCAGGATATGGCAACTCCGCATAGTATCCTAACCGACTGAGATAATTTGAATATTGTATTCCTAATATGGATAGGGAATAATGGAACTATTAAATGGCCACCTAACAGTCGGGATTTGACCCCGATGGAATCATTTCTTTTTGTGGAATTCTAAAAGGCGTTGTCAATAATAATAATAAATAATAATGTTAATAATAGTGTCCAAATCATGAAAGACAGAATTAGACTTCAAATAAAAAATCTGAATGCAAATAATGTAGCCATTTCCGGTGCAATTATAAATATAAGAAGACGTTATCAATTATGAATTCATAATAATGGTGGACGCATCGAACATCTTTTGTGGGTTATCATTTATTTATATTTAAATTTCCAAAATAAATTTTTGTTATTTATTTTGTATAAATATTTGGACTTTTCCTTCCGTATACGATTTTGATTATTTCATTTAAGAAATATTTTTTATCAAACACAATAACTGTCAGTTTTAAAGTTTACTTAACAATGTTAACTTTTCCATATGACTGGATAAGTTCACCTCGAGGCCAGAACATACACACACACAAAAAACGGTTTCATATTTACGGTAGGGGAGCGCATGGCGAATAAAAAGCTAACGAAGATGTAAAACAGTCTCATGTTGTATTGTGAGTACGCGAGTGTCCCGTGTGTGCATGCGTTTCATGTTTAGAAAATTCGTAAGAAATTTTGAGATTATAAGGTGAGTAATTTAATCAATTTTAGACCTATTTGTTTTGCTGCATGCTGTGGAATATCAAGTTTATATTTTTTGTGGGTGAAACAGTAACCATTTGTATTGATATTAATGATCTCCAAAATAAACCTAACCTAAACTGCATTTGGTTTTATTTTATTGGCGCGACTTAACTTTACGGTTAAGACGTTTGAATTTTTGAAACAATTTATTTAATACTTTGAACAATAAATACTTAATTACTTAGTTATAAGAAAAATAAATAATATAATATACTAAAATAAGACTACATGTGATCTAATGTCTATGCACTCGGTGTACCAATGACTAACTCGGAACAAGAATGAACGGTTCTACCTCTGTGAGCAGCCTCTTTATAGTCTTCCCTCCAGGCGTGGCACTATGTCTCTGGATAAACAAGGAATCTGCTGATGTAGATTCTCACAGTGATATTCCGTTCTACTTGCACTTTGAACCTGCATAGTTCTTGGCTACTGTATGACGACGGCTGACTCAGCGGTTCTTACCGTGGGAAGGCGACATTGTAGCATAACGGGCCGGGCCATTGTTTGGGCTCCATTTATCTCGCGTCTAACGAAATATGTACCGTGGGGTAGATTCGGCCAAAACACGTGGGGTAGATTCGGCTAGTGACCGAAACTACCCCACTATTAATGATAAATTGCTTTTACTTTTATTTCAGATGCCGCGAGCTTATAAATGTAAAACAAATAGAGCTAATATTGATAAAAACGCCATAAAACAGGCAATACGCGATGTAACTAGAAAATTATGTGGTTTATTAGAGGCTATAAGGCGATATGGAATTTAAAAAAATCAACTCTGCAGTCCAGAATAAATAAAATGAAATCGAAAGCTCCCGATGGTATTATTGATTTACATTCTGATTCAGGGAATGAATTGGAAGATCCTGTGTAATATTCAAGCAAGTATACAGTGAATCAAGTATTTACTAAAAACCAAGAATCAGAATTTACTAACTATATAAAGAAAACATCGCGCTTAAATTATGGACTTACTTATCGCCAGATCCGTCTTCTGGCATATGATTATGCCAAGGCAAACAAGTTAACAATACCACCTTCATGGAATACAAACGAAACAGCTGGTAAGATAAAATGCTTTTTATTGTATTGTTATTAGACATATTTATTAATAACATAATTTACAGGAATAGAATGGACCAAAGGCTTCATGAGTAGACACAGAAATTTGTCTTTGCGAAAACCAGAGAATACCAGCACCTTTAGATCAAGTGCCTTTAACAAAGACAGAGTTAATGAGTTCTTTGACAATTATATTCGTGTTTTGGAGAAATATAAATTCACTGCGGACCAGATCTTTAATTTCGATGAAACTGGCGTTTCAACCGTTTTAAGAAGTGTGACAGTTGTGTCAACGAAAGCTAGAAAGCAAGTGGGACAGATGACATCTGATGAATGGGGGGGAACTGGTTACTTTTAAGGGACTCATCAATGCACTTGGGGGAACAATTCCGCCAGTGTTCATATTTCCTAGAATTAGAAATCCCGAGGAGTACTTTGGAGATGGCCCTGAAGAAGTCTAGTTCTGGGAAATAAAAGTGGCTGGATGAACTCCGAATTGTTCCCTTCAGTTGTGAAACACTTAGTGAAGCATACTCATTGCTCCTTGGAGAACAGAATTTTGTTCTCATCACGAAAATATTCTAACTAGTTTTACTAACATATTCGACGTTTAAGAAGGGTATGAGTTAGGGGTATCATATGATATATTTTTGAAATCAGGAAAAAAAGATCATTCCAAAAATTTCATAACATACAGGGTAGCCCATTTGCAACAAATATTGTTTTTTTTTGCTTTCCCTGAAATCTGCACGCCACTGTACTTTTGATAGGATTTTAACAAAATTCAATAACCACAAAACTTTCTTTAAACTTTTTTTATAGGCAATAACAACGATGATAAGGGGTGGGTAATTTATTATGAATAACCCTGCGCATGTCGTTAAAAAGTCTATACTTTTGAAATAAAATATATTTAAAAAACATTTTTGTTTTGGAAATGAAATGGAAGTCATTAGAAGTTATTTGTCGAATTCAGATCAGATCATAGTTACAGTTAAAGTAAATTTGAAAGAGTTGACGGAACAAGTGAAGTAGCTAATAAGGGGGAAGATTTGGAATGTTCAGTGGAATGACAAGAGGAGACCGCACTGACCAAAACATATTTTGACTCTAGCAGATGGTTAAAATACCGTTGACTGTTGGTAATAAAGTGTAGTGTACTTTTGTAGGCATTATATCAGAATCTGTCAACTTTTACAAAATTTTTGATAGAACAAAAATTGTTTACAAATGACAGGTGATAACGAAAAAATACTCTGTAAAGTTCCTGCCGTCAAATAATTTCTTTCGACGCCAGCGCCACCTATAATCTGCACATGACACATCTACGTTAGTCAGTTAAACGTAGCCACCGATTGCCGCAATAATTCGTTTTTTACAAAGTTGAAAAATTCCCACTCGTTATCCAGATATGTGGCCCGGAGTTTTACGCGAATCATCCTCTGTATATATATATATATATATATATATATATATATATATATATATATATATATATATATATATATACGTTTGTATATTATGTAAACATATATGTACTAATTAATACTGGCTCCGAAAATTGGTTCTAGGGGTTCTAGGATTTCTTTTTAAAATCTAATTTCGCGATTTCCTCAATCGTGAATTATTCCTACGAAAATTTACTAAAAACTGGTATCGTGATTTTTTAAAAGCCGGTATTGCACCAATAAAGCTTGAGGGCTGGTTTTGGGCTCAAACTATATTATTGAATCTACTATCATTCATTAATTGTTGTCGCCCTAGCTTGGTAAAACCGTTCCTAAATACAGACGCAAATTAATATTTAATTTGGATGACTGCAGATAGCAGTGATTTCCTTTTGGAAATGGTTAGTGCCTCAGAAATAGAATATTCTTCAAAATAGAAGGTAGAGATCGACAGGGTTTCTGTGAATAAGCCAAATTCAATATAACGTGTGATCGGATTAAAAATTAAAAATAATTTATAAATTTGCATCAGCGCTGTAAACGCATCTGATAACAAACAATACTTATTTCCTTGTTAAAAATGCCCAAATGTTTTATTTTTAGGATGAGTGGATATTGATTACATTCCAGTTTTACTATAATGATAATTTAGTATAATACTAATATGCCTTGGTCATTTTTGGGGTCTTATCTGTTGTCGTAGTAGGCTATGGGGAAAAAGCAAATCTTAAAATAATGCATACCAGGATGAGGAGCTTTTGGGGTACTTTATTTAAAAAGAAAAAAAAATGAAAATCGGCCGATCCGTTATGAACTAATGAATTGTCGCCACTCAAAGTGAAACACACTGTATACTAATGAATATAAGCTGATAGTTTCTGCAATAAATCTTTAGTTTACTTGTCGTAAACTAAAATCTTGAGAAAATGTGCTTCTTCTTAGAATAATTTTCTATTCGTAAATAGAATTATTTATTTATAATTTTTGATGAATAAACTTATTATTATTATTATTACGTGGGCTCTCTGGTTTGCATACATTTTCATAGAAATGACATAAAGGCTGGTAATAGTAGTAGTAAATACATGTACCTGTTAAAACTGTTTCGCCAACATCGGAATCACATTCAATCACTTCGCTGGGGTCAATTGACGTCATAATGGCATTATCACAGGTTTCTACATAACCTCTTACGCTCGAATCGGATGCTGTACTTCTAAGGGGATTCATTTTGTTTTCCGCTTGTTGTTCCCAAAACGATTTGAACTGGTCATCGATCGAAAATCTCATTATGGTCGTACAAAAGTGTTTTGGAGGGGCCACTCTCACCGTCTTTGATGACACGCATGGCGCTAGCAAGTATTGGGGGACGTTGTTTGGTGCCATTTTACAGCCATGTGTCATCTGGGTTTGAAATGGCGATCCACATGGTTGAGGCTGGGATCTGGATTGCGCCATTTGAGGTCTGCAAGGTGCAATTTCGGACCTGGATGTTGAGAGCTGAGATCTGCATGGTGCAGACACTGAACTAGGTGCCGAATTTCGTGGCGTGCAAGGTGTAAAATTTCGTGGCGTACAAGGTGCAACATTTCGTGGCGTACAAGGTGCAAAATTTCTTGGGGTGCAAGGTGCAAAAGATGTCGGATGAGCTGGAACTATTGTAAAAGTTAATAGTTTGCCTTAGATCATACAGTAAAATAAATATTGCGACTGAGCGTAAATTATAATGCGCCGTAATAAGGCTAATTAACTACAGCAACGAAAGATATATCTAAATGTATTAATAGATTTAACAAACAATAGACGCGAAAGTAAACAATATAGAGCCGATTAGCGGATGAGACCCAGCGATTAGCACGGTGAATGTGTTGGCGGAACGACCGCAACAAGCGGCTAATGGCAACGCATTCGAATCCGGAGTGGGAAGAGCCGGCACACAGCAGCTGACTGACACTGGCAGGCAGCGAACGAGGTACGCGTAAGTCAGTTGAGATGATACTTGAGACCTATCGCTTGTAGAGTGTGAGCCACGCCGAGACCAGAAATAGGAAGCAGTTCAAGCAGGGCAGTAAAAAGTACACTTGGAGAACCCAAATCACCACAACACATTTTAAAAGACCTGACGATCGTTTCACTAACCAAGTTAGCGTCACCAGAGGATGAAAAATTCTAACTACTTTAAAAACTGACATCACCCTATATACCAGATCTAAAGTAAAGAGACCGAACCGAGAGGGGAACTAGTCGCAGGCAAATTCTGCAGTGTATTGTATTTTTATCGCCGGACGAGGTCTTTGAACTATCTTTATTAACTTATCTCAAAGGTGTTCATCTCTAATCATTTGGGGAAGGTTCAGCGACAACTAAATTAACATAGTTTCCTTTGGAGTAAATATCTGTATTCTTATGTTATCTCTAGGACGTGTTGAAACGTGGCAATTTATTTTACAAAGCAAACAATTTTTAGAAGAGAGATATTCGACAAAAACTTTGTTTGCTTACCATTTTAACCTCGAGTTACGAGGGGTCTAGATATAATTTTTAAAAAAGTCAACTTGCAGCTAACATTTTCGACAAAAAATACCTTAAAAAACTCGCTAGGTAACCCAACAGGCAAGGATAACGCGGCCAAAATGTCGAGAATTTATGAAATAAGTTGTAAGGATTGTAATCTTAAGTACGTCAGATAAACAAAAAGATCCATTGGAATTAGATTCAAAGGAAACTTAGCCCAATTACGATACGGTACTATAGATAGATCTTCCGTCGCCCGACATATTTGGGATAATAATCATCACGTTAATGAAGATAATCTAAAATCAATAAAAAATGTTAGACAACCAGGACAACTAAACGCGTTCGAGAGTATATATATTGCGAAATATAGTTACAAGAAAAAATGTATGGACGTTTCACCACCGCCGATTACGAGTCACCTGATCGATTGCTTTGTAAAATAAATTCCCACGTTTCAACACGTCCTAGAGATAACATAAGATTATAGATATTTCCGCCAAAGGAAACTATGTTAATTTACTTGTCGTTGAACCTTCCCAAAATTATTAGAGATGGACACCCTTTAGATAAGTTAATAAAGACAGTTCAAAAACCTCGTCCGGCGATAAAAATACATTACACTGCAGAATTTGCCTGCATCTAGTTTCTCTCTTGGTTCGGTTTCTTTACCTAAGATCTGGTACATAAGGTGATGTTAGTTTTTAAAGTAGTCAGAATTATTTATCCTCTAATGACGCTAACTTGGTTAGTGAAACGATCGTCAGGTCTTTCAAAATGTGTTGTGGTGATTTGGGTTGTCTAAGTGTACTTACCAGTGCTCATCACAGGTTCCAATCTTCACTTAGAGGGCAGTGAAAGTTATAAGTAAGTGAAGATCAGAGAGCCGATGTATCTAGGTAATTGCCCGGTGAGCAAGACTGGGAAGCGATGTTTTTGTGTGTGGTCCAGGCTTCTTCTCTATGCTGATGACTGTTAGCGAGTGGATCCTCTGCAGGGAGCGGGGGTGCGGGAATGAATGCGTCGTCTATATGCAATAGCGTTTTGGTTTCATTAGTTTTGTTTTAGAAACTTGTGCATGGTGGCACCTAGGGGTCCACTTCGCAGCGGCTGAATATTACACCGTTTAGCTTGGTTTTATTAGTGTTCTTTGTGTATTCCCTTCCTAATGTCTAGCGACTCGTGGCACCTGGGAACCGGCGTCGCGGTACCTGTACCGGCTCAGGCCTATCGATTTATTAATTTTCTCTGTGTATTTATTTGATTTAGAGACGTATGAATGACGACACCTTGAGATCCACTTCGTGGTGTTTCTTCCAGCTGAATGAAATAGTGTCTGGTGTTCTTCGTTGCATTTATTAATGTTTTCTTAGGAACCTGTAGGCGGTGGCAGCTGGGAACCAACTCCGTGGTGTCTGGATATACCTTGGGGGACCGACGACCTGTGGACCGCTCCATTCGCAATGGAATACTTGACGCGCTAAATGGGTGTCACCACGAGTGGATAGACTTGCAGTGGAATACCTGATAGGGTTTACCATACGTTTGGCGGTCCTGGTTTCCGGGGTCTGGGGATAACGTGTTTAAATGAGCTCTGGTTCTACCGCATGCACCTACATTTTGGAAGGTGACGGCAAGGGCCCGGCTTCAGGGTGTCTAGCTGGACCTGGGGTAGTCGGTAAATCAACAACGGTACACCGCCCCATTTGTAGTGGAAAACCTGGGCATGTAGAGGTAAATGGGCGTCACCACGGTGAAATATCTGGTAAGGTTTACAACTTGTGAAGGTTCTGGCTCCTCGGGTTTGGACAGGAACGTAGTCAACCTGTGTAGGGGTTGTTGGTTGCTTTACACCCCATGTGTGAGCGTTTTCTACGCGGACCCACTTCCCCCAGAAAGTTAGTGACGCATGACTGGATGCTGTTGCAATTTTGTCGTTTCATTTTGTTGCAGCATAGGCTGTTTGTCCTACGCTAACCCGAAAAGCACAAACTCTTAGCAGGGCCATATAAAGGAAGTGACACAACTTTGCCCTTTAACTCAGTCGAACTTTCTTCAACTCCACTGAAGTTTACCCTGGCCCACGCTCCAGTTTGTTGCATCATAGGCTGTTTGTCCTACGCTAACCCGAAAAGCACAAACTCTTAGCAGGGCCATATAAAGGAAGTGACACAACTTTGCCCTTTAACTCAGTCGAACTTTCTTCAACCCCACTGAAGTTTACCCTGGCCCACGTTCCTTATCAAAGCAGCCAGAAAGGAAGAATTGGTCCTAGTGACAAGTCCCTCTAAGAAGAGTACTAACTCCGATTATTTAGTACTGGCGCCCGAGATAGATTGTCGGGTCATAAATAGTTTCCCGACGGTTTCCCGAATTGTCCGAATAAACAAGCGCCCTCACAATATTATCTTTTGCGGGTTTTCCGGAGCATGATGTTTAAGGTGTGGGAACCACACATGGCATAGACGTCATTACTGTTGTTTTATTGGTGAGTCTCCCCAAGGAGTTTACTAACTCTGATTAATTAGTACTGGCGCCCGAGATAGATTTTCGGGTCATAAATAGTTTCCCGAATTGTCCGAATAAACAAGCCCCTCACAATATTACCTTTAGCGGGTTTTCCGGAACATGATGTTTGAGGTGTGGGAGCCGCACATGGCATAGACGTCGTTGCTGTTGTTTTATTGGTATTTGACACTGGTAAAGGAATACGGGATGTACAGCTAACTAATTGTTTACTTGTTTCCTGACATGCTGACAAGGCAAGACTTGTGCCTGCGGTTGAGCAGCTCAATGGTAGTAGGGGAGCGTATGGAATTTCATCAACAGGTTTTCTGAAAATGAAACATGTCTTAAAAATACTGAGTAATCAGGCTAGGTCAAAATTAATTTCTTTGCCTTTTGGATATAAATGAAGATACACGGTGTCTCAGCGAGACCTGCCGTCAGAAGTTTGCGGAGCTCTGGCAAGAATAAAAATTTGAAAATTCAAATTGGGTATAATTGATTACATTCTCCTTACCTAAAATATTTTCAGATATCTAGCCATTCCGGTCATACCGCAAGTCGCCATCAACTTTGTTATTTTAAATAGAATACACTGTATATTTGTGCATTTTGAGATGGTAATCATAATTTTGAGTCTTTTTTAGCAAACTATACTATGTCCACTTATTACGGTTGTTGAGAAAAATTCTGACAGCTGGTTGACGTTTACATAATGAGCTGTAACTCCCATTTGGAATTGGATAGACAGTTAAAATCCACTTAATATTGTGGTTTGAAAATTCCTTTATCTAGGGTATCATTTAAAATTTAAAAAAATTGTCTGAGGATAATTCCTAAATGTATACTTTTCAGCAAGACTAGTGTGCGTGAGCGCGCGGGCGCGCGCGTCTCTGTTTGTGTAATGTTGATACAGTGTCTGCGGCGTTTACACCATTCGCGCAGTTTACCAGCAAGGCATAAAGATATTTTAAAATTTTATTACTTTTATAACGAAATGACGTATTTTTCGTTACATTTTTTTATTTCAACCACACAACGTGAGCGCTCACAGCCTAAATACTATCGTACCGTAGGTGCCGACAAAGAGAAAAGAGGCAACTTGTTAATTTTGGACTTGAAGGTTTGGAGGTTCGGAGGAGAAGGAAAAACATGTGCTGGCAAGGAATTCCACAACGTAGAAGTCCTCGGGACAAAAGAGCGGGCATAACGAGATGTTCTATGTCTGGTGACCTGGACAGTAAAAGGTGCATTCGCTCTGTTCCCCTGGTAGATCTGTTGGGGGCAGCTGGTGGAGGAAACTATGGAAGAAAGCTCCTCTGCGCAGTTTCCGTGCAGATATCAATAAAAGAGAGAGAGGTCACCAACGGCACGTCTGTGGGCAAGGGATGACAGCATTTGGGTGAGGGTAGGGTCACCGATGAGACGTATAGCTCTATTCGGAATGGAGTACAGGATATCGAGTGTAGAAGCGGCAGCGGCACCCCAGATGTGGGAGCAGTATTCGAGGTTTGGCCTTATTTGTGAAGTATATAAGGTATAGAGATTAGCTGGTGAAACGTATTTGCCAGCCGGGAAGAGGAAACCTAATTTCTTAGCAGCCGCTTCTGCAATTGATGTGACATGTTGGTGCCAATTGATATTTCGATTCACAGAAATGCCAACAAGTGAAAAGGACTCATTACTTTGAATAACTTGGTTGTTCATTGTTATGGGTCTAGGGCTGGTGTATCTCTTATGAGATAGAAAGCAAGACAGATTTGGTGGAGTTGAATTGTACAAGATTTCTACTTCTCCAGTCTAATATTTTTTGGAGGTCCACAGAGACAGAACCCTCCATGAGTCTGCGATCCTCACCTAATTGGGCTAAAGAGACAGGCTTAGAATATTGTATATTTGACTGGAGGGTGCTGTCTTCCGCGTAACTGTGAACTGGGGTTGGTGTGCTAGAGAGGAGGTCATTGATGTGGAAAAGAACCAAACTAGAGGCCAAAGCTGAACCTTGAGGGACTCCTGCATTAATTGGATACAGTTTAGGGGAATGGCCATCCACGACAACAGAAATGCTCCGGGTGGAGAGGAAATTTGCTGTCCAGGTACAGAGTTTTGGTGGAAGGCCATAGGCCGGAAGTTTATTAAGCAGCGCTGCGTGCCAGACCTGGTCGATTCCTTTGGATATGTCTAGAGCGACAATCTGGGATTCACTGTGTAGTTCCATAGACTTGTTCCAAGAATGAGTGACAAAGAAAAGGAGGTCGACAGTTGATCTGCGTTAACGAATCCATACTGCCTGTCGTGGATTAGACTGTGTTTTTCAAGAAATTTTAATAATTAGGTCTTTATATACTTTTCCATCACTTTAGAGGCGACTGAAAGGAGAGAAGTAGGCATATAGTTGCTAGGAAGCTCTTCGGATCCTTTCTTGGGGACGGGTTGTACTCGAGCAGTTTTATATGAAAACAGATAAAAACTGAAACTAACCCGTGTATGGGTTCTATGGGGCCTAGTTCGCGCTCATTTGAAGAATCTTTTCAAAATTCAAAAGCCACTAAAATTATATCCAATTCTATGTGTAAAATGGTGAAGGCCAAAAAAAAAGATAAATATAAGATCATGCCTAATATCAAATACTATATAATGACAATACGGGACACTCCTATGCTTTAGCATTGGTGATATTTGTGATAAATACACTAGCGCCACCTCGCGTGAAGTACTGACAACTGAGCGGGTAATGTGAATTGTATATTTACCTGCATATTCTTAATTTAGACAATTGGTTTATTATAGATGAATATAAAACCTGGTACGTGACAAAACAGTGAACATTTTCTGATTATATAGTTATAAATAGAATTTGTATCAACAATCAGCTTGAAACCTAAATGAATTCAGCATGAATCATTATGCGAATTTCTCTTATCCATAGTCTTATTTCATCATAATTTAAAGTACTACCTTGAAACCGTCGTTAAACTACTATTTCATGGGTAGGTATAGGAATATACTGAAAGCTGTTTCTGAGGAGATTGAGTTACAATCTGTACTTACCTATAAATAATTGTTCTAGGTATAAATGGTAGCACAGTACTCAATTTGCTATATCTCTACATGAAAACTGTCTTATTAATCTAATATTTTAAAATATGTAACTGATATACTTAGTACATAATTAAGAAATTATGCAGGTGAAAGGTGAGCCTAACTCTTACTTCCGTGAATAAATCTATCATAGGACTGAATCTGCTAATTCTACTTTTCTCTTTAAATGCTTGTCTTGGGAAGATAATTAAAAGCCTTTACCAAGTAAAATAATTTTAAATGTGAAAAAATGCGACAATTTATGCCATACTAAAATAAAAAAGGATACAGAAAAAGGTAGAAAAACAGTTTTCTTATATGATTTATTATTAATGAAAAACTTTTTTTGCCTTCATATTTCTTTTTTTTTTTTTTGATGCACTGGAAGACAAGTTATGATTGAAGCCTTTCAACCATCCGTTTACGAAGTTTATCTATAAATAGGTACACGATGGTAAATATAACATAATAAATTATCTTCTGCGAACTGTAGATATTGGCATAAAAGTGATTCTGAATTTGTCTTCTGCTTCAAATCATATTCACGTTTCGCCATCCTTTGGAAACCTATGAAATGTCGATAGATTTAGCACGTTATAATTCGAACAATTATAGATTGCACACACCCAACCATTAATATTCATTGTAAAAAAACACAGCTCAAACTTAATTATACACAGTTAAACACCAGCAATTGCTAGTGTTAAACGTTCTCGAACGACGTAACATCAGTACTATCCGCTAGGGGCGCTGATATTCTTGAAACACGAAATCAGCCGGAGTCTCCTGTATTGTCATTATATAGTATTTTCTAATATATACATGCGTCTCGCGACAGTAAAAATTCGATTGCATTGATCATGCGTATTTCAAAGAATATTTTAAGTAACGAAATAAAAGACGTCACTGACGTGCTGTTTACACACAATCCTCCCAAATGACCTTCCTGACATCAGTTTGCCTAATTAAAAGCTAAAAGGGGAAGAAAAATCAACCCTGCCATTCATGTGAGCATAAGGTACTTTTCCTTCCCCTTTTCCTTCTTTTATCTTTTGATTAGGCGAACTGATGTCAGTTGGGAGGATTGTGTGTAAACAGAACGTATTTTATTTCGTTACTTAAAATATTCTACGAAGTGCACATGATCCATGAAACCGAGTTTTTACTGTTGCGAGACGCTCGTTAATATACCTGCATTACACATGTCAGAAAAGAAAATATTTATTTACATATCACTTAGAAAGTAGACATGACATTTGTCAAAATAATTTGTCAGTTGAATATGACATGTACTGCTGTCATGGACTATTATGCACTATTATATTGCGCATTATAAGAATCATGTCACGTCATGTGAGACACCCCACGATACCTATACAACTCATAATTTACCTGCAGCACTGCGATGCTTGGTATTTAATGAATTCATCTTTCATCTTCATTTCATCCTTAAGCCTTTGACATTTCTTTTTCAGTCTTGTTTCACTTTCCACCTTTTCTGAAATGTAGAAATGATAAAATAGTAGTTGCATATGACGCTAATCTAAATTAAACTAGCTAACCTTAACTGCTGGAATATGTCATGTGAGTTGGTTAATTTGTATACATTACATTTAAAAATGAATAAAGGGAAACAAGCAATAATCCGGCAAGGTGTAGTTGCTAAATAGACGCTGCCTAAACAAACACGCTCAAAGACAACATAACTACGAAAAAAACCTCAACTGTTGGAAAAAAGTCGGTTTCAGTGACAAACATAAAAATTTTTGTACTAACACTACTGCCTATCTACGCAATCTTGGATTAGGCGTCTACTGCAACAAAAAAGTATTATTTGAGATGATTTAGTTCTGTGGTCGCCAATCTGACGATAGCGAGCTACCGGTAGCTCGCCAGAAGCAATTCTGGTAGCAACATCTTTTAAATTTATAAAGACAAAGGTTTAAAAGTCAAAGCAGCTTGTCTAAATTTCGCAAATTCTCATAATAAACAGAAGCAGTGGCAACACTGCGGTGAGCGATCTGTCGCCGACGTCACCATGCTAAAATCGTCTAGAATCTATAGTGTTCGATTGTAACGAGGCCTTAATTTACGGGGTGAATTATTTAGTGGAACGGGTAGACGAGTTTACGGGAACTGTCTCAAGCGCCAGATTTTGAAAGGTTTTACTCCCTGCGAAGATGTCTGCGACCTCGTCACTAGACTCCGACCACATGTGTGATTAGAGTGCCTGGATAGCTCTGTGGAGAGGGTCCGGTAGCCTTTGGTATGACAGGCCGTTTAGCTACCTCCGAGGTTGCGGGCTTTAATCGCTCCCTCGACAATATCCTGACCTTCTGAAATTCTATATAGGTGTAGCAGATTTGTTTGCGGGTATAGTATAGACTATATATGCTTTCCACACTATTTATTACCTAACGATACGTTACAATTCACTAATATTTACAGTCTGAATGTTACTTCTTACGTTAATTTATCCTAAAAAAATTATATCCCCGATCGAGCCAACAAAGCTAATTATTCCCCCGCAGAGAAGAAATGCCGAAGACACGATGACGAATATTCCGAGTACCGTGGTTTACGACTCGTAGATGGAGCTATTAAGTTGATTAATTCAAGAAACGCCCCTCAAATAGACGAACAGCGTGTCTCCGCTGAAGTCGGTATCATGGGGTCAAAGCACTTCGACACCCAGAGTGTCGAAAATGAACGGTGAAAGGTTAGGGGGAACACCCTGTGAAAGGATACCGCCGCGCTCTAATTTGACCTAAGCCTGCTTGTGTAACTACAGCGTCCAAGCCAGGATCGAACCAGAACGGTCGTGCGTAATCCACTCGAAAAGTCTGTGTCAACTACAGCATCACCTTTCAAATGTGTTACCACACGCTAACAGCAATAGGATATGGAACGGAAGGAAACTTGGCGCGATCCCACGATCTCGACGTCACCGGAAAGACACCCTACTATAAGAAAATATACGAAAATTCGCTATATATAACTCCCGTAAAGATTTTAAAGTTTCTCACCTAGACTGTGTTTGAAGAAGCTAAAAGGGCAATGATTATTATATGCGGTACGTAACGGACGGTACGCTATTTCCAAAACTTAATTATAATTACACAAGATTTTCTATACACTTGGCACGGAGCTCGGTCGGTGAATTTAAGCGCGCTGCAACAAGCGGAAACTCCTTTCTGCCACCAGCCGTTTTTGCATCTCGAGTTCTCCGCTACACATAAAAATCTTAATCGGTGGTAGATACCTTATCGTTATCTTGTACAGATATGTTTTTACTATGGAGAGATAATTTGAAATGCGTACCTGTTAAAAATATTAATGACAAATAAATCTGTTTGCTGCGGAGAATATTTTTACCAGAATAATTTGTATTAAATTTATTTCCAAGCAGTCGCTTTTAGTATCTACAGCTGTTCCGAAAATATATACTTCGTTACACGATAACGATCTGGCTTGCTTTTAACGCGATAGATACGCATAGCGCGGCGACATTGCGCTCAGTTTAAAACAGAACAGCATAATTAACGTCCAGCGGTTGGGTAAGTAGAGAGCAATAAAATATATTCTGCTAAGCAGTAGTAAGAAAGCGAAGACATACAATTATCATTCGGAATGGGAATAACAATACTTCTTTGCAGAAATTAAAGGTAAAAATGTATGTTTGTTGTGTAATATTTCTGTGTCCGCTGCTAAAAGAGGAAATATTGAGAGGCATCATAAAACTGTACATGCGACAATTAAAAAACCAGTTTGTTGGACAACAGTCAATATTTTCAAAAACAGTCGAAGAAAATAAGGCTGCAACTGAAGCATCATAGCGTGTGTGTCCCAGATAATTACACAGAAGAAAAAAATCCTTACGAAGACGTGGAAATGATCAAACAGGCGCTTTTAGAAGTTGCAGATTCGTTATTTGTAAACTTTAGAAATAAAGACTATAAAATATATGCTAATAAAGTGATGAGACGGGTAGAAGTGATGAGCAATGATATTTTTTTACAGTTAAGAACTGACTTAGATAACTGTGTTTATTTTTCACTACAACTGGATGAATCAACAGGTGCAGTTGACACCTCTTAGATGGCCGTGTTCCTCAGGATGGTTTTTAGTGATTTTACGATTAAAGAAAATCTTTTGAAGTTTGTTCCATTGAAAGGACATGCTACTGGGCATGAGTACTCTTCTCACTTCAAAAATATATGTTCTGAGAAGATCCTAAGATCGAAAATGGTAGGCTTGACGATCGATGACGATCCAGCTATGGTGGGTTGCGATAAGGGTCTCTGGCGTTATGTAAAGATGAAAGTTTTCCGCAATTCCTCTGTTACCACCGCATTATCCATCACTAAGCATTATTTCTCTAAAATTTAACTACGCTATGAAACTGGTAGTAAAAATTGTGAATAAGATTAGAGCTCAAGCATTACAAGGAAGATTATTCAAAACCTTGGCCGATGAAATTGACTGTCAATACGGAGAACTCCTTCTTCACTCTGAAGTTTGATGGTTAAGTAGCGGACGAGTGCTGAAACGTTTTAATCATGTTCTATCTGCCATAGTTCATTTTTTTAATCAACGCGATGAACCGATTCTAGAACTGGAAAATTCAACCTAGCTTAGAGATTTTGGTTTTCTTGTTGATATTACAGAAAAATAGAACCAACTTAATTTGCAGCTTCAGGGGATAAACAAAGAGCTAACGCAAAAAATATCTCATATTTAACAAAGCTGGAGTTTTGGAAACAAAACCTAAGCATTCGCGATGCAGATTATTTTCCTATTCCCTGAGAAAAGATATCTCAAAATCCATTGGAAGCCTATGACAGTAAATATAGCGTAGAAATAGTTTCTGACCTTAAGGCTATCTTCAAAAATCGTTGTAAGGATTTTAACGAAGTGGCTTTAGGGCGCAATTTGTGGTTTTAGCCTGCATGGAAACTGATATCTAACAGTTTCCAACTTGTGTTATGGAGAACTTTGATGAAGACATCGCTGAAAGAGGAATGGATTTTGTTTCAAAAAGATATAGCCTTAGACTCATTAGTCTCAACTACAAAATGTGACTGCTATAGTAAGTAAAGACGTGTTGCCTTGAAAGTGAAAGCGTTATTTAGTTCATATCTGTGTCATTCTTCGCTTATAAAAGCAAAACTGACAAGAAAACAGCAAATCGTATTGTTACAAAGCACTTTAATAGACGTAGGTGCGGTGTTGCCACATCTCCAGAATTTCCCCCAACATCTGAGAATTTTTGCACAATCTGGCAACACCGCCTCCCCCCTCGGGTGCCTGGGGTGACCCCCTCAGGCGAAGTCTCAACCCTCTAGGACCAGAAATAACGAAGTTACCAACTTTTACCCCGTCGGAACGGATAACTGAGGTCTGCACTTTCCGAACACCCTGTATATACACCCTGTATACGCAGAGAACCCTTACACCCTGTATACGCAGAGAGATCTTATAGTTCGAGAAACACCTCTTGTGTAACATAGGAGTGGTGACCACATTTGGATCACCTGTATATACATCCCCCTGTATACACACAGGACCGATCTGTATTCACAGAACCTTCTAGTAAAAGAAGGTCCTAGAACGTTCTGGAATGGAACACTCTAGAAAGGAGGGGAAGGTACGGCGAGTATATAAAAGCGAAAGCAAGCCAGCCCGAGTTAGTTCAGTTCAGTAAGATAATGTGGTAGTGACTTGAAGAAGCAGTGTAAAGTGTTAAGAGAGTAGTGACTGTAGTACCAGATTAGTGACTTTTGTTGAGAGTAGTAATTGTAAGGCCAGTAAATGAAGTGTTTTGTGAGAGAGACATTCTAGAAATTTTATTGTATCCATATTTAGAGTGTAAATAAAGTTGTTTTGTTAAAATTAAAAGTCTCACTTATCCAGAACCCGGAGAAAACGCAACAATTTGGTGTCAGAAGTGTGGGATAAGTGAGTGAAGAAGTGGACAATTAAGCTAGTTGTAAATGGTAAACACCAGATCGACTGACTACGACAAGATGGCTGAAATCAAATAGTTGATGGACTTACTGAAGAGGCAACGCGAAGAAGACGAACAACGGCGACAAGAAGATGAAAGAAGACGACGCGAAGAAGACGAACATCGGCGACAAGAAGATGAAA
Source organism: Tillus elongatus (assembly GCA_964006375.1). Classification (NCBI taxonomy): domain Eukaryota; kingdom Metazoa; phylum Arthropoda; class Insecta; order Coleoptera; family Cleridae; genus Tillus; species Tillus elongatus. The sequence continues at coordinate 30,914,909 of OZ023262.1, read as the reverse complement.
GAAGACGACAAGAGGAAGAACAGAGGCGCCTTGAAGATAAAGAAGAACTCAAGAAGCAACGCGAAGAAGACGAAAAACGGCGACAAGAAGATAAAGAAGACCTCAAGAGGCAACGTGAAGAAGACGAACAACGGCGACAAGAAGATGAAAGAAGGCGGCGCGAAGAAGAAGAGAGAAGACGACAAGAGGAGGAACAGAGGCGTCTTGAAGACAAAGAAGACATCCGAAGTATGTTCCATGATATGAGAGTCGATGTAAAAGAAGAAATTGAAGAGATCAACGAACAAATAGAAAATGTGGACAGGAAAGTAGATAATGTAACAGAGGATTTGAATAAACGATGGGAAGAAGTTGAAGGGTTGAAAGAACAAATAAAGATGATGATGAAAGGCACAGACATCAGACATAAAGAACTGACAGAACAGGTGATGGGTCAGACTGATAGAACTCAGCCAAGAGGAGTTACTGGAATGTCTCCAGTTCAAAATCGTCCGGAAGAAGATATGCCAGCCGTGCAGCAGCTTCATGGAACCCTAAAGCCGCCGACTTTTGACGGAGAAACATCGTGGCCCATGTACAGGAGGCAGTTTGAGGCGGCAGCCCTCAGCAATGGGTGGAGCGAACAACAGGCAGCCACTGCTCTAATTCTCTCGCTTCGAGGTAAAGCCCTAGAAATCCTCCAGAACATCCCGGAGTCGAAACAGCAAAACTACTTAACAGTGATACAGGCCCTAGATTTGAGATATGGTAACAAGTACATGAGCCAGGTCTACCAGACACAACTAAAGACAAGGGTCCAGAAGCCAAATGAGACTCTGCAAGAATTTAGTGCCGAAGTGGAGAAACTTGTGCGACTGGCATATCCCCAAGCCCCAGAAGAATTTGTCAACCAGATCACCGTCCAGACCTTCATCGATGGGGTACTTGACAACGAGATGCAACAATCTTTGAGGCTCGGAAGGTTTAAAACACTTACAGACTGCGTCATTTATGGTTTGGAATTTGAAGCAGCCAAGAATGCATCTCAACCTCGCCGAAACAGGCTGCGCGAAGTGAAGGAGATAGAGGACCATGCAGACACGACAGAGGAACTAAGGCGAGAAATCAAGTTGATGAAGGAAGCCATAAGCAAGCTCACTGCAACGGTTGGAGCACGTAGGACGAAAGCAGATTGGTCAGACATAGAATGCTACAAGTGTGGTAGGAAAGGGCACAGAAGTAGGCAGTGCTCACAAACCCAACAGGTGGCTCGCAGAAGACAAGAATATACCAACAGTGAGCGCCGTCAGGGAAACGACCTGACGCCAGTGTAAGGGGGCGGCAGCTGGCGTGCGAGTCCCAAGGCCCCAAAGTCAAGGTCTCCACTATCCGACGCTACCACGAGAGCCTCGTTATACCCGGCAGCATAGACGGAAGACAATGCAGTTTCACCATCGATACTGGTGCCACTAGATCCGTTGTACGTCCAGACATGTTGCCAAACAGGTCGGCACTCACGACCAACAAACAGCCTGTGTTGGAGACGGCTAAAGGAGAGAGGATACCTGTGCATGGAGAGGCCACTGTTTACATTAGGCTGGGCAGTATTGAGCTACAGGTAAGGGCTGTCGTCGCAGAAATTGTCGACGAATTTATTCTGGGCCTGGATTTAATGGAAGAGTTCGATGTCCTTTCAGTAGACTTCCAGAATAAGATCTTGAAAATCGGTAACGAAGAATTGTATTTATCTCCAACAGCAGGCGAAGCTAATCTCAGGGTGAGACTTATTGTCGACGAGGATACACGGATTCCTGGTAACAGTGAGAAGATTGTCAGAGCCAGACTAGAGAAGAAACTTGATGGTATGTCTGCTCTCATAGCGGAGCCCCTAAAAGATAGACATGATGGTGCCCTTGTCGCGCGATGCTTAGTAGACCCGAAGAGGACAATACCCATAAGAGTGGCTAACGTGCAAACTAACAGGGTCACATTGAAGAAAGGTGAGGTTATCGCCACTTGCGAGCCCATTGACCGAGTGACGTTGTCAAGAAATGTGACACCCACTGCATTAGACAGAAGACTGCCAGTAGAAATGGTAGAGCGGTTCAAGAATTCTTGGGGCCAATTGAACGACATGGAGATGGAAATGGCCCTGAAGTTCGTATTGGAGGAGGCCGATATTTTCGCTCAAGATAAAATCACAGGTCGTACGAGTCTAGTGCAACACAGAATTAATACTGGCGACGCAAGACCAATTAGACAGCCGCCGAGAAGACTGTCTTTTGCCAAGCAATCAGAAATCAAGGCGATGGTTAACGAAATGCTGGAAGATGGTGTGATTGAGGAGTCTAATAGTCCTTGGTCGTCCCCAGTAGTTTTGGTCACCAAGAAAGACGGCACTATGAGATTTTGCGTGGACTATAGGAAGCTGAATGATGTCACCAAGAAAGACAGTTATCCCCTGCCCCGGATCGACGACACTTTGAACACTTTGGCCGGATCAAAGTGGTTCTCTACATTAGACCTGAAAAGTGGCTACTGGCAAGTAGAACTCCATAAAGACGATAAGGAGAAGACTGCTTTTTCCACCGGGAATGGGTTGTACCAATTCAAGGTCATGCCATTCGGCTTATGTAATGCTCCTGCCACCTTCGAGCGACTAATGGAGTTAGTGCTGAGAGGACTTACATGGGAAACATGCCTGGTGTATCTCGACGATGTCATGGTGATTGGAAGGACTTTCGATGAACACCTGTCGAATCTGAAGCAGGTTTTCTCCAGGCTGAGAGGTGCCAATCTGCAACTTAATCCCAAGAAATGCGTCCTCTTCCAGAAGAAAGTGAGTTTCCTCGGACATGTCGTTTCTGAGAAAGGGATAGAAACTGATCCAGAGAAAATAAAGGCAGTAAGAGACTGGCCTGTGCCGAGGAACAAACATGAGGTCAGAAGTTTTCTGGGACTTTGCAGCTACTACCGACGCTTTGTGAAGTACTTCAGCAGCATTGCGAAACCTCTGCATAGCCTGACTGAAAATAAGGTCGAGTTCATCTGGTCACCAGATTGCCAAGAATCTTTTAGAGAACTCAAACATCGTCTTCTCACTGCTCCTATACTGGCTTATCCCCAGGACGAAGGACTGTTCATACTGGACACCGATGCTTCCCAGTATGGCATTGGGGCAGTACTATCGCAGCTCCAAGCCGGAGAAGAAGTTGTGATAGGCTACTTCAGCAAAACGTTCGGATAAGCAGAAAGGAATTACTGTGTAACCCGGAAAGAACTGCTGGCAGTTGTAAGATCCATCGAACATTTCCACAGCTTCCTGTATGGAAGAACATTCCGCGTGAGGTCGGATCACTCTGCTCTGCAATGGCTTCTGAACTTTAGAAATCCCGAAGGACAGATAGCCCGATGGATAGAGAAACTGCAGAGCTACGACTTCCGGATTGAACATCGAAAAGGAAGAAGTCACGCCAATGCAGACAGCCTGTCAAGAAGACCATGTTCAGTGCATGAATGTAAATTTTGCGAGCGACAAGAGAACAAAGAGATCGACAAAGTAACTCATCAGATCAAACAACTGGTGGCAGGACAGGAGAATAACACCGATCTAGACGTAAATCTTGAATACATCAGAGACGCACAGAAGACAGATCCAGACTTGAAAAATATTAGAGAATGGCTACAAAAGGGGAAAAGACCTGAGTGGCACGATGTGTCCCGGTTTGGGGCGGAGGTTAAAGGCTACTGGCTACAATGGGACTCATTGTGTCTAAAGAATGACATGATCACTCGCAAATGGGAAACTGCCGATGGTAGAGACTGTATATACCAGACCGTTGTGCCAAGTGAGTGCATAAGCAGTGTTCTTCAAGAGTTACACAATAGTAGAAGTGGAGGCAACTTTGGAGTCAACAGGACTCTTGCCAGAGTGAGAAACCGCTTCTATTGGATAAACTGCCGAAGGAGCGTGGAAGAATGGTGCAAAAGATGTGACCAATGTGCTTCAAAGAAAGGACCAAAGACCCGAACCAGAGGAAAAATGATGCAGTACATCTCAGGTACACCGTGGGAGAGAGTTGCCGTAGACATCGCAGGACCTTTTCCCATCACGGAGTCTGGGAACAGATACATAATGGTGGCGATGGACTACTTCTCGAAATGGCCTGAAGTTGCGCCGATCCCCAACCAAGAGGCAACGACCGTAGCAGAAGCCCTGATGGAAAATGTCATATCACGGCATGGCGTACCCTTGGAGATTCACACCGACCAGGGCCGGAATTTCGAATCAGAGGTCTGGAAGAGCCTAATGGACTTGCTAAGCATAAAGAAAACGAGAACAACGCCACTCCACCCTCAATCAGACGGCATGGTAGAACGGCATAACAGGACCATCAATCAGTATCTTGCTATGTTTGTCGGCGAGAATCAGAGAACCTGGGACAAGCTGATACCTCTGTTCCTCCTAGCTTACAGAAGCTCTCAGCATGAATCTACCGGCTACACTCCATCCATGATGTTGACCGGCAGAGAGATGCGGTTACCAATCGACATGACGAGACCACCACCGAACGAGGACATAGCGGACCTAGCTACGTTACCTGAATATGTCGCCGACCTAGAAGGAAAACTGCGCACTATACACAGATGTGTCAGAGACAGGCTCCTCTTAAGCAGTGACCGGATGAAGATGCGCTTGGACCGCAGAGCAACACCCCATACATTCAAGGAAGGTGATGCAGTGTGGCTGTACCAACCAACAAGGAGAAAAGGCCTCAGTCCCAAACTTCAGAAACCATGGGAAGGGCCATACTTGGTGACTAAGAAAATTAACGACCTAGTCTACAGAATCCAGCTGTCTCCAAGAACTAAACCCAAAGTTGTTCACATAGAGAGGTTGAGTCCCTATCGGGGCAACGAACCCCCAAGTTGGCGGCCGGTAAATACTGTTCGGGACGAACAGTCTTAAGGAGGGGGGCAGTGTTACAAAGCACTTTAATAGACGTAGGTGCGGTGTTGCCACATCTCCAGAATTTCCCCAACATCTGAGAATTTTTGCACAATCTGGCAACACCGCCTCCCCACCCCCCCTGGGGGTGCCTGGGGTGACCCCCTCAGGCGAAGTCTCAACCCTTTAGGACCAGAAATAACGAAGTTACCAACTTTTACCCCGTCGGAACGGATAACTGAGGTCTGCACTTTCCGAACACCCTGTATATACACCCTGTATACGCAGAGAACCCTTACACCCTGTATACGCAGAGAGATCTTATAGTTCGAGAAACACCTCTTGTGTAACATAGGAGTGGTGACCACATTTGGATCACCTGTATATACATCCCCCTGTATACACACAGGACCGATCTGTATTCACAGAACCTTCTAGTAAAAGAAGGTCCTAGAACGTTCTGGAATGGAACACTCTAGAAAGGAGGGGAAGGTACGGCGAGTATATAAAAGCGAAAGCAAGCCAGCCCGAGTTAGTTCAGTTCAGTAAGATAATGTGGTAGTGACTTGAAGAAGCAGTGTAAAGTGTTAAGAGAGTAGTGACTGTAGTACCAGATTAGTGACTTTTGTTGAGAGTAGTAATTGTAAGGCCAGTAAATGAAGTGTTTTGTGAGAGAGACATTCTAGAAATTTTATTGTATCCATATTTAGAGTGTAAATAAAGTTGTTTTGTTAAAATTAAAAGTCTCACTTATCCAGAACCCGGAGAAAACGCAACAGTATCTCTCCAAAAAGAAGCCAAGGCTGAGCACAAATTCCTTTTCAAAGATCTTAGAAAAAAAAAACGAAAGTAGCGCAATCGCCCTGTAGTTGTCCTAAGAACGTGGATATCCTTCCTTAAATAGAGACAATGGCCGCCTGACACATTTACAGTTGATCCGCGGTAATCCGTCAAACGTTTTGCAAGGCGGTGTCGGATGATCGAATTTGTCTGACTTTAGAGTACTGCCACCGACCCCTTGTAGTCCGGAATTTTTCTGAAAAGGAGTACCTTGTAATCCGACGAATTACATATGTACACTATAAAAATGGTAAGATCAAATCTACACCTACTACATAATATACGATATGGGACGTACGCTATAGCACTTGCAAAAAAATAACAACTAAACATATTGATTTGAATCAATTACATACAACATGTAAGTATTTTCAAGGTACATATGATCTTAATTCCAAAATAAATTTCTGGTTCATGTAAATATTCATCGATTATTTTGTTTTAGATTGATCTTAAAAAGCCGATCCACAAGGGAGAGCAGCGGAGGCCTTTGCAGTCAGAAATTCTTTAGCCAATATCGTTCAGCAACTTACTTTCTTTCCTCGCATCCCAACTCACAACTCAAATCCCTTGGACTGCTCGAGTACAACCCGCCCCCAAGAAAGGATTCAAAGCGCTTCCTAGCAACTACATGCCTATTTCTCTTCTTTCAATCGTCTCTAAAGTGATGGAAAAGTATATAAACACCGAATTACTAAAATTTCTTGAAAAACACAGTCTAATCCACGACAGGCAGTATGGATTCCGTCAGCACAGATCAATTGACGACCTCCTTTCCTTTGTCACCCATTATTGGAACAAGTTTACGGCACTACACGGTGAATCCCAGATTGTCGCTCTAGACATATCCAAAGCATTCGACCAGGTCTGACATGCAGCGCTGCTCAATAAACTTCCGGTCTATGGCCTACTACCAAAACTCTGTCCCTGGGTAGCAAACTTCCTCTCTAACCGGAGCATTTATGTTGTCGTGGATAGCCTTTTCTCTAAACTATATCCAATTAATGAGTTCCTCAAGGTTCAGCTTTAGCCCCTACTTTGTTTCTTCTCCACATCAACGACCTCCTCTCTAGCACATCTAACCCAGTTCACAGTTACGCGGACGACAGCACCCTCCATTCAAATATACAATATCCTAATCCCGGCTCTTTGGCCCAATTAGATGAGGATCGCAGACTCATGGAGGGTTCTGTCTCCGTGGATCTCCAAAAAATTTTAGACTGGGGAAGTAGAAATCTTGTACAATTCAAGCCCACCACATCTCAGTCTTGCTTTCTTTCTCATAAATGATACACCGGCCCTAGACCCATCACAATGAACAACCAAATTATTCAAAGTAATAAGTCCTTTTCACTTGTTGGCATTTCTATGGATCAAAATCTCAATTGGCAGCAACATGTCACATCAATTGCAGAAGCGGCTGCTAAGAAATTAGGTTTCCTTTTCTGGGCTCGCAAATACTTTTCACCAGCTAATCTCTATACCTTATACACTTCACAAATAAGGCTAAACCTCGAATACTGCTCCCACATCTGGGGTGCAGCTGCCGCTTCTACACTCGCTATCCTGGACTCCATTCAGAAGAGAGCTATACATCTCATTGGTGACCCTACCTCACCCAAAGGCTGCCATCCCTTGCCCACCGACGTGCAGTTGGGGACCTCTCTCTCTTTTATAGATATCTGCACGGGCACTGCTCAGAGGAGCTTTCTTCCATAGTTCCTCCACCTGCTGCCCACAACAGATCTACCGGGGGAACAGAGCGAATGCGCCCTTTTACTGTCCAGGTCACCAGACATAGAACATTTTGTTATGCCCGCTCTTTTGTCCCGAGGACATCCAAGTCGTGGAATTCCTTGCCGGCGCATGTTTTCCTTCTCCTCCGAACCTCCAAACCTTCAAGTCCAGAATTAACACGCTGCCTCTTTCCTCCTTGTCGACATCCACGGTACGATAGTATTTAGGCTGTTAGCCCTCGTGGTATGTTGTTGAAATAACAAATAAATAAAAAGACAGAATAAAAACCTCTGGCGTAGTAACGGTTTTTAATACTTTTGGTGTATTTCTAAACTCTAACAGATAAGCATCGTACGTAGCGAACGTTGTAAAATATTTAATATTGTAACGTTTTATTATATTTTATTGACCTGAATATTGGATTTTGTGTTAATTTAACATTACGTCAAGTGAATTGAAGTGTGTATTTTGTACTCTATAAAAAAAAATTTGAATTTATTTTCCAAAGAAACCATAAATAAGTGTCGAAAAATTTTAAGTTTACGAAAAATATAAAGAAATTGATGATTTAGTATATCATCGTACTTGCTACAAGACATTTACGGCGTTAAAAAAATTTCATCAGGCTGATTTCTTAAAAACAACACAAGTTTCTTCATTAACGACCCAATCTAGTGCCCAATTATCAGGGCCACCATCATTTGATCATATTTACGACTCTGATGATGATATCGAAGGATAGTCCGTGATCATAACATAATATATGAATGATAAATTTATGTTTTGTAAATTATTATTTTATATATTTATCTAATGTTGATCCATGTACACGAATGACAAATAAATATAAACTTCACAATTATATGCCCTTATAATAGGCCCATTTTCCCTATCATCTATCTTAATGTACTATATATATATATATATATATATATATATATATATATATATATATATATATATATATATATATATATATATATACAGTGTGGCACACCTAACATGAAGACACGCCTGTATGTTCTTTATTTTTAGAGATAGTGATTTCATTTTTTGTACAGATGTAAAGCGTCATTGGGCTGTTTGAATAGCCTATCCACTTCAAATGTCAGATGTCAACCCAGCCTACTATGATTTCAGGAATAGGGCCGGTTCTCTATATTTTACGATTCGTTAGAGATATCGAAAAAAGTTACTTTAAAAAGTTATTTATAATCCAATTTTAACTGCAGATACCTAGTTTTAAGTCAAAATTCGAATTTTTAGTTTATTGTAAATTTTTAGAGAGTCCAAATTTTCCATCAGATTTTAACAGGTAGATTGTCATGGAAACAAATTAGCACCTTGGAAAATACTGCGATAAATGTCAAATTGACATTAACTGTGAGTCTGGCAGCAAAATGCCTGTTGAAAATCTCGAAATAGCAGAGAAGTTGCTGATGAATTCAATTGGAGACATCCACAGAGAAATCTAATTAGGCGCGGGAAGCAGCTCTGAATGCACGATTTTCTCAAACGGGAAGTGTGGTGAACAATATATCGGCTTTTAGAAATCAAAGAAATAGTGATGATAGCATAATCTTGGCTTCAACTCAAGCAAATGCCCAGATTAGTCTACGTCAAAGGGCTGTTGCATTGTATGTAAGTGGAGAAAAAATCAGAAGATGTCTTGTGCGTCATAAAATAAAGCCTTTCAAGCCAAAGTTTCTGCACTCGTTGAGAGAAGGTGATGAACTGAAATGATTCGATTATTGCCTTTGGGCGCAAGGTAACTTTCTGAATGATAGAAAATCTTTAAGTAAAATTTTATTTACGGACGAGGCAACATTCACTACCAATGGAATAGTATCTGCCCAAAACTCCAGATTTTGGTCTGCTGATGACCCTAACTAGGTTATCAAGTGTAAAGCCCAGTATTCACAAAAAGTTAATACATGGTGTGGAATTTTAGGGGATAGAATAATTAGTCCTTTTTTTTGACAACACCTTGAACGCAGATCGATTGCTTCATTTTTTTAATAATAAATTATGGGACTGTATCGAAGGTGTGCCTATCAACGTGCGACAAGATATGTATTTTCAATTAGACGGTGCATCCATTCACAACTCTGAGTTAGTCAGAAATTGGCTAAATCTAGAGGAATGGCCCTGTTGAACAGTGACCTCCTCGGTCTCCTGACATTACACCACTAGACTTCTATTTCTGGGATTCTGTTAAGAGCAGTGTTCGACACAAATATATGTAAGGTTGAAGAATTTACTGAAAAACTAAATAGTCAATTTGATTCAATAAAAATTTACCCACGAAATAGAAATCAACAATAAACTTTTGTTCCTAGATGTACTAGTTATTAAAAATAAAAATAATGGCTCGCTTGAATTCGATGTCTATAGGAAGGAAACGGCTACTATTAGTTATATTCCTAACGACTTACATCATTCGTTTGCACAAAAAACGGCTAGTTTAAATTTCTTAGTAAATAGATTAATCAAATTTCCGTTAAGTAAAAATAGATTTAATACAGAATTAAAATACATAAAAAATGTGGCGAGATATAACGGGTACTCGAATGGTTTAATAAAAAAATTAGTTAACAAACACAAAACAAAGAAAATGATATCTGAATGTACGACATTTAAGAAAGATAAAATAGAGAAATTTTTTTTGTGTTTACCTTATGAACCACGAATCACAAACGGCTTGGAAAGTATTTTTAAGAAAGCCGATTTACATTTGACGTTTTCGACGAAAAGTAATTAAAAAAATTTGTTGAGTAATACGAAAGACAAAGTCACGGAAATGTCCGGCATTTATGAGATTAGTTGCAAAGATTGTGATCTTAAATACGTCGGCCAAACTAGGAGAAACATAGCCACCAGATTTCCTGAACATCTCGCACATTTCCGATATGGTACGGTGGACAAATCGTGTGGCACAACATATATGGGATAATAATCACTACATCGACAAAGAAAATTTGAAACTAACTTGAAAATGTTAGACATCAAACTATTCATTGGAAAGTATTTTTATATTAAAGTCTATTAAGAACAAAACTTCATTGACTCGTGCGGCACCTTTAATTTCAAGCTCTTTATTTTCTCTTTGCATTTGACCGCTCAAACACTCTAAATTTGTCTGGTAGAATAATAAATTACTGTCAATAACTCGGCCGGTTTATACATATACTAATCTCTTTGTTGGTCTCGAATTAAGGGCCTTTTCGATTTGTTGTATCTATTTATTCAATATAAATACTTTCACGAAGAATTAAAATCAATATAAATATACTTTTTATGTAGTATTTGATTCAATTATGTATTCTTTGTTAGAGTTAACTTGGCGAGACAGACACTCGGGGTTTTAGTTTTCTATTTAAAAGAGATGAGTTGAGTTGATGTTGTTTATCTCACCAGATGTTCTAATATCCACATAGTAAATTTCTAGATCGAAAGAAAACGTGCTGATCCCTTGAATAACTCGGGTCGTTTGGACCTATATTAGATAAGGGTCATAAATTTGTCGACCAGAACATCATCTTGGACGACAAATTTACTTCGGACTAGTTCATTTACTTTGACGCGATATAAATACACGGTAGCTAGTTTTTTATTTTAGAATTTTTCAGCCTCTGAAGATGTTGACACGGTCAACGAAACGATCATAAGGTCTCTGAAATATGTGTTGCGGTGATTTGGGTGTTCTCCAAGTGTACTTATTAGTGCTCATCACAGGTTCCAGTTTTCACATAGTGAAGAATAAGGTGTACAGAGAAAGGCCCCAAAGTCACCTGGAACTTTGCGAGAAAATTAGGCAGGTTTGCCCGGAAATAAATATAGCAGAACTAAGAAAACTTGCCAGCAATAATCGTAAACGGATCGAAAAATGCATCAGGCTTGAAGGTGGGCTAGTTGAAGCAGGCTAAATTTAAAAATTGTATATTCTATTTAATTGTACTTTTGTTAGAGTTTATGTTTAAGTTGAGTTGAGTAAATCACATACCATTGTTTTCTTTTGATATTGACGATGTTTGTTGTTTCCATGGCAATCTACCTGTTAAAATCTGATCTTGTGTAAAAATTTACAAAAAAGTAAAAATTCGAATTTTGACTTAAAATTCGGTAACTGCAGTTAAAATTGAATTCTGAATAACTTTTTAAAGTAACTTTTTTCGATATTTATTATTCTAACGCATCGCAAAATATAGAGAACCGGACCTATTCCTGAAATCACAGTAGGCTGGCTTGACAGCTGACATTTGACATTTGACGTTGGTAGGCTATTCAAACAGCCTAATGACGTTTTACATCTGTAAAAAAAATTAAATCGCTATCTCTAAAGATAAAGAAAATACAGGCGTGTCTTCATCTTAAGTGTGTCACACTATATATATATATATATATATATATATATATATATATATATATATATATATATATATATATATATATATATATATATATATATATATATATATACTTATACATACTATTATATGCATATGCATTAGTATATTAAATTGCATGCAAATGGAATGGGCGTTGGAGTGAGTGCGTTAGTATTATACATGCGTACGCTCGTGCCATAGCTAACGTTCGGTTGTCTGCCAGGATGTTAGAACCGCGAAAAATGTCTGCCGTGCTAAATATCGGCATACAATATTATTATTAACATCATATATAAATTTCAGCTTTTGTAAAATACCTAAATTTTTTTGTACTTTCCAAAGTTTGTGCCATGACTTTGGAACCGCCATAGCTGTCTGCCATTGTCATTTTTAAATAACAATAAGTAATTATTATAAAATATCCAAGCGGCAGCCTTTATACTATGACGTTAAACTTGGTCAAATGTTCCATACCTGAGTGACAGTATAGGAACCGCCGTTCGAAATAACGAGCCCCAGTCTCATGTACGGCAGGTATAAGAGAGTGAATGTAAAAAATATAGGGTTTAATAAAATACCGGACGTCTGCCGGCCACTGGCTCTTAGACTATAATGAAAAAACATATTATGACATACATACTTTTGAATTTTACGGTTTGTTACCTGCTTTTAGTGGGTACCCAACAACTTTATCCCTACCAGGTCCACACTCATAGTCATCTGGACACTTTAAAGATTCCGTAATTTTTCTAACGCAACCTTTGCTTCTTGTAAGATCAGCAGATTTCACCTGATTCAGATTCTGTTGCATTTCTCTGATGATAACACTGATAAGACAATTATTATTTTCATTATACGCCTTTGTAAGCTCTTTAAGGTTGTTATCTATTCTATTAATAAAACACTGTATGGCATCTTTAATTTCCTTATTTTCTTGCAGCAGTATCTCACAATGCTTTTTTAATTCATGTAACCTGTATACCTTTGAATCGCATTTTTGTTCGAGCGTTTTTAATGCTATGTGCTTCTCCATGAGCTCAAGCTCCAGCTCTTTGATCCTCTTTTCTTGTTCTGGTCGCTTTGGCTTACAACATAAAGAAGATTTACTGTCTTTCTTCATTTTAAGAACCTCTGCCCTATACATCTCCAAGTGTTTCTCATAAAGACCTTTTAGTTCATCGTGGTCCTGTTTCAGTCTAGCGTAAGAATCCTGTGCAGTGGCTAGGTCATCCATCATGCCAGAGCAAGGATTTCCCCTCGAAAGCCCTTCAAGTTTACATTGTAAATTCTTTATCATAATAGACTTTTCTTCATTTTCTTCTACCATTTGGCAGAGTTGTGATCGTATGTTATAATATTCGCATTCCATGTTCCTCATTGCTTCTGTTTTTGATCCAACAGTTTGCGGTGAACATTGGTTGCAAGTATCTAACAATTGCTTCAGCAATTTCTCGTTCTTTCTTAATGTCTCAATTTCTTGGCATTTGCACTCGCATTCGTGTTTGTATTCTTCAACCGTCTTGGACATAAATCCTAAATTCGACGACAGAGATGCACATTCACACTTAAGTTTGTCATTGTTTTTATGTAAGTGATCCATTTGGTTCCTCATTTCGTTTAGTTCTTTTTCGCATTGTTCGAGAGCATTTTTATATTTTTCGACTAAACCTAATAATTCTTGTAGATTTTCTTGATTGGTTCTGTTGGCGTTGTTTATTTCATTGCTCATTGTTTGCCTTAGTGTTCTGTTTTCATTTTGCAACTTTTCATTTATTGTTTCTAGTTGATAAATTGTCTTTTTTAAATCCTCAATAATTTCCTGGTAGTTGCAATCACAAGAACGTATTGTGTCTTCTAAATCTGCGAGGTGCTCAACTTTTTTTAAATTTTCTTCATTTTCTCTGGTTTTCTGTTCGAGCTTTTCTTTTAGATGTTGAAGATCTGCTTCGAGGTTTCTTATTTTAGTGTTGTTATTTTTTAGACTGGCTTCATACATTTTAATTGTATCTTCTTTTTGTTTCAGACTGTTGTTTTCATTTTCCAATTTATTATTCAGTGTTTCCAGTTCATAGATTTTCTGTTTTAAATTCTCAATAATTTCTTCATAGTTACATTCGCAAGCTCTAAGCGTCTTTTCTAATTCCTTGAATTCCATGAGTTTATTAATATTTTCTTGGTTTTCTCTTGTTTTTTGCGTTAGCTTCTCTTTTAAACTTTTTAGAGCTGCCTCAAGATTTGATATCTTCACATTGTAATTTTGAAGCTCGGTTTCGTATAAATTAATGGTGTCTTCTTTTTGTTTTAGGATTGTGTTTTCGTTTTGTAATTGGTTGTTAATTGTTTGAAGTTCAAATATTGTCTTTTTTAAATTATCCACTATTTCTTGATAATTGCATTCACAAGCAGCTACCTGTTTCTCCAAGTCTGCAAGTCCCTTGATTTTTCTTAGGTTTTCCTCATTTTCCCTGGTTATCGCATCAAGCTTTTCCTGCAGAAGTCTAAGATCTGCTTCAAGATTCGCGATTCTCAATTCATTATTATTATGTCTGTTTTCGTAAAAGTTGATTTTATCTTCTTTTTCAGTGAGAGACATCTGCAACTGTGCAAGCATGTTGGTGCAGTTCCTCAGATCCTCAGAAAGTTTTTTGTTTGTTTCAATTAGTTCAGAATTGAATTTGTTCATGTTTTCCATAGCACACTCGCATTCAATTTGTGTATCCTGTTGGCACAAAGCTATCTCTTTCTCTTGAAGATTTCTTAGTTCACTGCGAAGATCGGAAACGGTTTCGTCATAAGAAAGTTCAGTTTCGTAAAGTTTTTGCCTGAGATCTTCCAATTCTAAGGTTCTTTCAAAATCTTTATCCTGTAAATTTTTATACATACCTTCAAGCCTTTTGATCTCTTCCTGCATGCTGGCTATCCTGTTTTCGTATTGAGTCTTGGTACTTGATAATTGCCTCTCCAACTCTATCGCAATGCAGTTTTTTTCGCATCGCTCAATTTCACAAGTCAGTGCGGAAACCTTATCTTCATAATATTCTTCAGATTTGTGTAATCTTTCTGAAAGATTCTTAATATCCTCCTGCCAGCATTTGCACATCTTTTCGTAGTTGGTAATCTCGTTATTCATATTCTTAATTTTTGACTCGTACGTGTCTTTTGTTTGGCATAAACACATTTCTAACTTTTCGATACCCGTCTGGCAAATTTCTACTTCATGGCAAAGATTTTCGCAGCGTTTTTCTGTATCTCTTTTCTTTTGTTTTAGTTTTTCGATTTCAGCGCAGTCTTGTTGTTTTGCGGCTTCGCAACACTCTCTACATCTTTCCATCTCCTGATTTACATCTTCTAGTTTCTTTTGATAATAAATTTCTGTTCTATTTAAAGACGTTTTGAGGTTTTGGATCTCCTCTCTCATTTTATTTGTTTCATCTTGATTTCTCGTCGACATGTTTTGACATGTTACTATTTGACAACTTTGCTCGCTGAGTTTATCTTCATATTCCTGTATTATTTGGTCTTTTTCTCTAATCATTTCTTTCAGTTGATTTTCTAGACAATTACACTTATTTTGATGTTGCTCTTGTTCTAAGGTTAGCCTACGGTTTCTCTCCTTGTATTCTTCGAAAGATAATTCACAGTTTTGTTTACACGTGATTATCTGAAGGGAGAGATCTTTAATTTGCGCTTCATACATTTCGATTAATTGACTTTTTTCTCTAATAATACCTTCCAATTCTAGTTGTAAACATTGGCATTGGTTTTCGTGTTGCTTTAGATTCTTAGAAAGTTCACAGTTATGTTTTTCACATTCTTTAATTTGCGCTTCATACTTTTCAATTAATTGACTGTTTTCTCTAATAATACCTTCCAATTCTAGTTGTAAACATTGACATTGGTTTTCGTATTGCCTTAAATTACTGGAAAGTTCACAATTTTGTTTTTCACACTCTTGGTTTCTTAATCTTTCACAGT
The DNA here is from genome assembly GCA_964006375.1 of Tillus elongatus. Taxonomy (NCBI): domain Eukaryota; kingdom Metazoa; phylum Arthropoda; class Insecta; order Coleoptera; family Cleridae; genus Tillus; species Tillus elongatus. Next base: position 30,899,042 of record OZ023262.1, on the reverse strand, counting down.
TTTCATTCTGCTCAAGCCTACCTTCGAGGTTGCGGATTTTCAAACGGTACTGCTCGATTTCATTATTTAGCATCGTTACTTTTTCCTCACATTTCGCTATTAAATTTTCATTCTGTTCTTCGCCACATTTGCAAAGATTTTTCATTTTATCTCGTTCATTTTTTAACATCACATTTTCTATTTCTAAATTCTTTAACTTTTCTGCATAATATTTCTCTTGATTATGTAGTGTCTCAGTTAAATTATTGGCTTCTGTAGTATTTTCTTCTTGCTCTTCTATCAAACACTTGCACTTTTCTTTCAAAGCCTCAACTTCGTGAGTCAATGAATCAATTTCATCATAATTCACCTTCAAACGGGATAAGCACTGTTCCAACCTTGACTTATCCTCATTAATTAAATTTTGTAACTCATAAATTGTATGAAGGTTGCCTGCCCTTTCTTCTTCAAGACTTCGTATGGTATTTTTTAAGGACTCCAACTCGTTTTCTGCATATTCAAGCTTGTTTAGTTGATTCATCTGAGATTCACTTGCAAGCTGATTCTCTGAATTGAGTTTCTGAATTTTCTCTTGTAGTTGAGAAATCATGTTCAGGTTGCCTGTTCTTTCTTCTTGTAGTGATATCATAGTGTTTCTTAATGATCCCAATTCTCTTTCTGCATTTTCGAGCTTGCTTAATTGATTATTTTGAGAATCCTTTGAATATTGAAGGTCTGACCTCAATTTTTGAATTGTCGCTTCTTGCTGATCATTATCATTTTGTTGCTGTAAATTTATGTTGTGAATATCAGCCAATTCTCTTTGCAAATCATCATTAGCCAAGCCCAGATCATCTAAATCATTTTCCATCTTTTCTTTTAAGCTTAAAAGTCCTGATATTTCTCGTTTGTAATCCTCCATTTCGTCTGTAACATCTTGTAGCCTTTTTTCGAGAGCATTCTTCTCATTTTCTGTTGCGACCAGTTCGTCCTTGCATAGACAATTTTGTGTTAATGCATTTTCGTTATCTTTTTCGAGTCTACTCTTAGCTTCTGTTGCTTCTTTGAGTCTTTCTGTTAACTCTCTAATATCACGTTCATTCTCCGATATAGTTACTTTTAGCTCCACTATTTCATTCCGTAGAGTGTCAACTGTTTCTGTTTGTTGTGAGAGGTACTCGGTAAGTTTGTTTGCCACTTCTTCAATCTTTTCTACTTCACATTTTATAAGACTCATTTTGCTATCACTCTGTCCTCTCCTTTCGACGTGATATTTAGGGAGCTCCCCAAATGATATCCCTATTCTTGGAATTGATTCTATTTCGTCATCCTCGTTTTCTTTATCGTACTCAGTTCCTTCAGGTGATCTGACAAACGTTGCTAAGCAATCATCTAATTTCATCAGTTTCTCTTTCAGCTCTTCGTTTTCCTTAGTGATGCATCGGATTACGCTGTCTTTTGCAACTACTAAAAGGTTTTCGTCTTCAGATTCGCTTAGGTAGTCAGAGACAACACTTTCAAGTCTCTCCTTTCTCTTTTCGGGTGCGCCAACATTTTTGGTAGGTAACGGAGACTTGCAACAAATGTCAAAAGCTGTGTCAGAAGGTTTGTTAGTTCCTTTGGATTGCTTCGTAACACTGCAAACAGGATTATCGCATGTATCATCCACAGTTTGGGTGATCGTATCAATAAACGAAGGAACTAGGCTGAGTTTTCTTATGTCGCAATAAAAATTTTCGCAATACTCGATCGTATTTTCTAATTTTTCATTTTCTGTATCAGATAAGGTCTTATCTGTAGTTTGATTATACTTTGGTGCGAACGATGGCTCAGTGGCGCAGTCACAACTTGTTGTTGTATGTTTGGTTGGGTTCTGGAGCGTCGTTTGAGATTCTAAATACTGGGTGATCTTAGTTACAAGTGTGTTAAGTGCCGACGTCTGATTTTGTATTAAAGATTCCATCTTTTTTATTTGATTCAGAAGACATTGTGAGTCACCGTTCTCTAGACTTTTGCAAGGCGGGGTTTCCAGTGGTTGGGAAATTATAACTTCTTTTTTAGTTGCTCCAGGACAAGTGTTTGTTGTGCCACCTGAGAAGACTTGGTACGTTATAGAAGCTTTGCTTTCTAATAAACCAAACTTTTTAAGAATTTCTTCAAACCTGTAAAAAAATAAATACTTTAATGCTTAGTTTTAAAAGTTTGTAAAACATGTAAATTGTTTTTATTACACCTCACCGAAAACACTATGATTCCATGGTTGCTTGCCTAATCGAAAGGTCGCCATTACGGTGAGAGCACGGTTTTAGGGCGCGGGAAAACCTTTTTCCCGATCCCTAATCAGAATATGCATTTATAAAGCAAAAAATAAATGAGCGAATAAAATAAAGAGAATAGGGGCAAAAACTATATTACGTATTGGCGTTATAATTTTAGTGAATTTTTATTTAAAAACATTCACTAATAGAGAGGTATCGATGGTGAGACTTTGCAAAAAAAAATTTTCAAATGAGCGCGAATTAGGACCCATAGAATCCATATCCGGGGTCAGCTTGAATTTTTATATGTTTATATATATATATATATATATATATATATATATATATATATATATATATATATATATATATATATATATATATATATATATATATATATATATATATACGTATCCGTCTGATAACTCAAAATATTTAACCGATTTCTATGAAACTCGGCAAGTGCCTTTCTTTTATTAATGGCTTGGATGAGTTCGTTGGCCAGGAAAATCGGACGGGGTTTTCCAGGAAAATTTTGAGTTTTCTTTCAAAAAAAAAATTTTTTTCCCTAAATTTCGATAAAATTTGGTCTACATATTGCTTTGGAAAAGACCTAACTATGTGCCAAAATTCAGCTTTCTAGGTTTACACAAAATTGAGCTATTCAAATTTGAAACATTTATGTTTAAATCATAGATCAAGTATGTGGTTGCTGTTGGTTAGTCAATGACAGCTGCTATCATTGTCATTGACTCATGAAATTCATTTTTAAGTTTCAGAGAAATGCCAATAATACTGAATTCACTGATTGTTAATCATTGGCAGCATTTACGATTATATATAACCCTATTGTAATTTATTATCATTTATCACCTCTGTAGTATAATTATTTTTTTCCTTACAACTCGCATCGTTTTTAGTCAATTGTTGTTATTAATAGTCAATAGTTTCTTCCCGAACACACACGGCTTCCATTGACTTCTGCTTCTGCCGCTGATACAGTATTTTTAGAGGTCCAGTTGTAACCACTCATACAGCCAGTGTTTTTTTAACACGTGGCTGAGGGACTGACCGAATTCATTCCCAGTTGCTGTTGATCTGCTCATATTCTCTGAATATGTTTGAAGATGTGGTATCTACTTCATTCCAAGTCATTATTAACCGACTATTTATGAAATCAAATAAGTAAATTAAATCGATTGTCATAAGATATGTAGTGTATTAAGACTAAGGGAAAAAGAAATAAAACATATATAACTGTGCACATTTTGATTATATTTTAGCTCACTAGGAGAAATCGCCACTGCTTGAAAGAGGTATTGTCACAGCATAATATCTTATTAAAGTTCATTTGTAAATAGGTTTAATTTTTATATGTTTATATATATATATATATATATATATATATATATATATATATATATATATATATATATATATATATATGTGTGTGTGTGTGTGTGTGTGTGTGATAACTCAAAAAATAATTAACCGATTTCGATGAAACGTGGCAAGTGCCTTTCTTTTATTAATGGCTTGGATGAGTTCGTTATCCAGAAAAATCGGACGGGGTTTTCCGGAAAAATTTTGAGTTTTCTTTCGAAAATTTTTTTTTCTCCGAAAGTAACAAAGCTGTTTTACTTAAATTTACTATATATGTTGCCTCAGCCTTACTAGGTACCAAAATTCAACTTGCTAAGTTTAGAGAAAATTGAGTTATTCAAATTTTAAATTTTCTTTCGAAAAAAAATTTTTTCTCCGAAAATTACAAAGTTATTTTAACGAAATTTTGTGGATACCTTAGGAAAGACCTTACTACGTATTAAAATTAAACTCTCTAAGTTTATAGAAAATTGAGTTATTTAAATTTGAAGCATTTAATAATAATTCACTACCATAACGCAGTTGCTGCGTCCCGAGTTTTCTTGTTATATTTTATTTAAATATTAACCAAAATCAGCGTTGATAATATTTTAGCAATATCTGACATTCAAAAATTATTTTTTGACGTTTCATTGTTTCATTCTGTTTTTGACAGTAACAACAACTTTGATGGTGATTTTTTTTATTCGTATTACTCTAAGCAACGCCATTTAGCAGAGGACAGCTCAGAAACACAACAGGTCTCTTGACGGGACATATGGCCGTCAAGAAACACCTGCATAAAATGGGGCGGTTTGAAGGGGACCTCGCATGCAGATTCTGCGGCGAGGGGGAGGAATTAGCCCAGCACATCTTGTGTGAGTGTATAGCTCTGGACCGGAAAAGACAACTGATCTACGGTCACTCTAGACCGGAGACAGAGCAATATAAAACTTCACCCTACCAATCGCTGTGCAGACTAGTTCAAGGCACAGTGATCTTGGAATGGGTGGAGTAAGACTAAGGGTATGCACAATCAACCAAGGGTTGCGGTGCTATCGGGGCGGCAAGGCCGCGGACGAGCCCTGAGGGAACAAAAAAAAAGCAACGCCATCAACCAAGGTTGCTTGTTATTGTTTTTGGCAGCCATTTGCATTATTTATTTCTCATCACGTTTCTTATAGATAGTACATATTTGTTAAAAATGTATTCTCCGACCGATTTAAGCGAAATTACTTCCGATGAAGTGCTACTTAAAGCAGCAGTAATAAGTGTAGGTGTGTTTTGTTTCTTTAACGTCGGCCTATTTCCGCGACTATGGCCAATCACCGACGCCAGGGAGCAGTTTCACCTCACTATCCTGGAAATTTTGCCGAACCCCCGTCTTTCTGTAAGGAGGGTATGGATCTTTAACGTGCCCAACATCGCCTGGACAGGGGACCGATAGTTTTACACCCCCGCCGAAGGGCGGAACGTGCAGGCATTCAACTTGCTCAAATACAATGCCAGAACCTCGGTTGATGTTAATGTTACAGTTTGTACTGAAAAAGTGAAAGAAGAACCCTGGGATCGAACCCAGAACCTTTCGGTTCAGAGGCACACGTTCTTACCTCTGAACCACCGAGGCTCTAAGCCATAATAAGTGCAGAACTACTAAATAGAAAATCTAAAGAGATGTATGAAAATCCATACCAGCAATTTTGTGAATGTCTCAAGAAAAGAAAAATTAGCAATGTAAGTGATGATATTGTCACATTTGTCTATGATACTTAAGTTTATGGACTTTGTTGCTTCTATGGTCAGATGTAATCTATAAAGTGTGTTGCTAAGAGCGAACACTGTGGAATGATATTTCTAGAATAGACCAGAAGTAACAGGTGTAGAATAGTGTAGAACGTCTAGAATCTCTATAGACGACAGTATAAATAGACGAGCGGTGCGCAGAGTAAGTTAATTCAGTATTGAATAAGGTGGTGTGAAAGTGATCATAGAGTATAAAGCGAGTTAACAGTAAGTGTTGGTATATAGGAAGCGATCATAGAAGACGATAGTGGAATATAGTTCTATGGACACTTAATAATAGAGAAGATATACATTTTAGTTGACACTGGTGTTGGAAAATAGTTGGTGATAATAAATTAGCAGCTTGGAAAGCTGTGTTTTGTTAGTAAACAAATCCAGAACCCCGTAGAACGTAACAATATTATTCTCGTATATTTTTTACGAAATGGCCTACTTCATGAAACCTTCTACTTTATGGAGTCGGTTTTTAATTATCAAAAATTGTCTCTCTGTACAAGAAAATGGGGATGTTAAAAATTTTCCAAAAACTATTGCATATCTTATACGTGAGGTTGTTGGTTACACTCTGAAAAAGACCAAAGTTTTAACTGCAGACAAAATTAAGCAATTCTTACTTGATGCCCCAGATGAAAAGTGGTTATTGACAAAGGTAAATATTTGGCATTTTCAGCGCATGTCGTAGAGATGACTTAATTTGTCTGACTTTGGATGACATAGAAGATAATAGTAGTTCTCTAGTGGTTTTCGTGTGAGTTGGTAAGAATCACAAAACAAGAAGTTTCACCGTTAGAAATGACGAATGCTCCATTGTACCATGTAATATACTTATTGTAAATATAAAAGTGTTACGTTGTTCGGGGTTCTGGATTAGATGACCAACAAAATGCAGCTTTTCAAACTACTAATTTATTATACCGACCATAAACCCACCAACTATAATATTTTTCTATTACAAATACAACTATATTTCACTATTCGCCTTCTATGATCACTTATTCTGCACCTACACCAAGTCACTACTGAATGACTCACTCTATCTGCGACTCGCCTATTTATATTGTCCATAGAGATATTTTCTGCATTGTTTCATACCCCTCACTTCTGGTTCCTTTTAGAAATATAATTCCAGAATGTTGGCTGTTACGAACACACTTCACAAGCTGCCTGTGACCATATAAGTAACCCATACAGCACAAGATTTTCTCAAAATGTTTTCACAAGGTGAAAACAATCTTTTTTCAGAATATTTTTTTTTCGGAATGTTCTAATAACATTTATGGAATTTCAAACTGCATCTTGAATATTCTGAGTAGATTCATTCAATCACATTCTAAGAAAATTCTTCATCAATATACTGAGAATATTTGAGTAGATCATTATTCAGGATATTCGCTTAGAATGTGGTCGATATGTCCTTATAATATTATATAACTTTAAAATTTAATGAAAAAAATAGATGATGATTACGGTATAAGTATAGTGGTGAGAATTATAAGAGGAAATATTTTACATGTTTGATTCTGTTACCTGTTCTGTGTTAAACACATCCGAAAATTGTGTATTTAGGCGTAAAGCGCATGTCCATTTCGAAGAAAAGATGGCCGATAGACGTAAATATAAATTAAAATTAATGTCAACTTGAATGATGTTAGGTTATACTGTATAAGGTTATATTGTAACATAATTAATTAAAGATAATAATGCGACGTGAACACGGAGAACAGTGTGTAATTACAAACATAACACAGGGTACCGAAGCAACTAAAAATAGTGTCAGGTTATCAAGAACTAAAAGGCACCCACTAAAGAAACAAGTTTTAAAGTATTTCTTACAGGTGACACCGACGAAGGGTTCGCCAATTTTGCCTGGGACTGGTCCATCTTACGAATTTTGTACATATACATTGTATAATATATAATCAAAAAATGGTGTTCTTCAATAGTAATAGCAAATTGTGCCATATAAACCACCACCATCCTTTGTGGTGGATGGACTGAAACTTGGGCCTAAATGAAAACAAAAGTTTAATATATTTTTAAAAGCTTTGGGAAAACACAATTCAAAAGATGATATGTAAATAGCCCTACTTTAACAAATTATTACATATTATAATGAAGCCGAGTTAGATATCTTTAACAATTTCCAAGTAAATAAGACAAATAAGCTGGAAGATGTTCTCTGTTGTTTTGATGAAGCCTATGAATGTTAATTGCACTTGATATTAAATCCATACGTAAACATTTAATATAACTTTATTACTTCACTAACTGAATAAACTATATGATACATTTAACTATAATACACTTTATGATATAATAACAATTACAACAGTACACGAGTACATAGTAGATAACTGACCGAGCGTTGAGGACGTGTGTTCACTGTCGCGGTTGGTGGAGAGAGAGAGAGAGAGAGAGAGAGAGAGAGAGAGAGAGAGAGAGAGAGAGATCGCCTGGTGTCTCTTATATGCTGTAGTTCTTGACAGCTGGCTGTCGCATAACGTAACGCAACGTTTAACTGTCAAGAGTATATATGCAGAAACATAGAGTAGTGTTGACGGAAACACTGCGGTCGGAACAACCGCCACAAAGCCAAAGACAAATATTACTATGGAAAGGTTAACATTTTATAACTTTTAAAAAACGAGACCATTTACTCTTTAGTAACGGAACTTAAGAAGCAACCCGCTAGTTATGGATGTATCTGAATAATTATAAAAATCCATATACAGGTTGAACGATTAAAGATAAATTAATTCTGGGTCTCTAGGACAAGCAAGTACAACAAAGAAGAATACTGCAAATCTATAGAATTGTGTACGCAACATCTGAGGCTTTTTACTCTTGTTATTTTTCAAAAAACTTTCGTCGTTTTCAAGAACAGCCCGAATAACTAAAGACACATATATTATTAATGTTACTTAAAATCATCAAAAATTCAATAGATACCTGTGAAATTATCATGTTGAAGAATTTCTATAACTAATCGATAGCAATTTTTTATTTCGGTTGTTTGAGTTGTCTGTTTTCTAATAAATTATACTTATTCACACCTTTTTTCCTGAGTGTCAAATTTGACCTATACATGAGTTTATTGGCAAATATTTTATTTTCGATGATTTTCAGTAAGATTGATAAAATATGTTTCTTTACTTATTCGTGTTTTTTCTTGAAAACAACAAAGTTTTTTGAAAATAACAAGAGTAACAAAGCTTTAGAGTTAAATTCCTCATAAAATGAAATATTTTCTTAAATCCACCAATCTTAAAAAATTGTGACATTTTAAGGGTGCATCACCCCTAATCAACCCTTTCAAATGCCTTAATTGAACCCTACTTACCATTGATTATTGCTCTTGGTACATTCAAAACGAATACTAAACTTGGTTTTTCTAAGTTAAAATATTACAGAGATATTGATTTGTTTCGAAATTTGAAACCCCATTATGAAGGCCTATAACTTCTCAGGGGTGCAACTTAATATAGGGGTAAGTTCCGTTAATTCGCCTTATTTTACGTTTACCTACATGCCCCTGTTCTGTGTCGGTTCTTATGCGAAACACCCTGTATACATTTTTTAAATGATACAGAAATTAAGAAAATGCAAAGATATGAAATATTAGATTTCTCTTTAAAATTTACTGATTTTCCACCATCTAACTGGCTTTTTATATATTTTCGTATGAGCAAGCTCAACAGGCTAGAATTTGAACTTCAATCACTCACCCTTGTGTAGGTTGCCATATTGTTCCAGTGGCTACACACACCTATAAACTCAAGTTCAGATACGTAATAAGTCAACAATTCGAGTATTGCACATTTATTCAGATTAAGTATGTACTTATAACAAATACAAAGAAATGTCTGAATAAAATATTAATAAAACAATTAAAATTTCAATAACATAAAAATCAAATCAAATCAAATAAATAAAGATACAGCTCTTGTAATAGCCAAATACAAAGTTTCCGAGATGAATAATCACGGTTACCCCCACTGAAGTAACTTGAAATTTGGCTAGACTCTTGATCCTAAAGACTTTCAGTGTGGCATTAAAGGAATTGCATTACGCAATAGTACTTACACCTTTATAGAATACAACTAGATTGGACACAACACGCCACAAAATCACACTCACTTGCACTTACGCAAAACTACAACTGAAAGTCATCGATCAGACCTTTTGACCCTTCCCTTGTATGGTTGCGTTCTGCTCTGCTTCCGCGGACTTGATTTTGACTTCTAAAGCTATTTCAATATCCCAATGCCCAAAGTTTGTCACCAACAGCATGGATATTCTGGTTGTAAACGCATACTTTGGCAAAGTAATTCCCTATCTGATAAATTGCAAGTTTAATTGTACATTCATCTTTCTACCATATGTTCAGGTCCACATTTTCTGCACGTTATAGTGATACTTCTCACAGCATTAACTTCTTCCACAGGAGTAAAAAGCCTGAGATATTGCTTAGACAATTCTATAGATTTGCAGTACCATTTTGTAAATTATATATTATACAATGTAGGTGTATCTAATTCGTAAGATGATCCAGTCTCAAGCAAAATTGACGAACCCATCGTCAGTGTAAACGACACGAGATGCTTTAAAACTTGTTTCTTTGCTGGGTGCGTCTTAGTTCTTGATAACCTCACACCATGTTTTAGTTGCTTCTGTACTCTGGATCGATGTTTGCAATTAAGCACTGTTCTCCGTGTTCACGTCACAATATTATTTTTAATTAATTATGTCAGAATAGAACCTTGTACAACAACCTTGTACAACGTAGACCACAGTTCATTTTGACATTACTTTTTATTTACGTCTAGCGGCCATCTTGCCACCTTCCCTTCCCGGCGGCATGGACATGCGCTCTATGCCTAAATAATAGATTGCCTAAATATACAATTTCGGTTGTGTTTACCATAGACAGGTAACAGAATCAAACATGCAAAATAGTTATTATTATAATTCTCACCACTATACGGTAATCATCATCTATCTTTTTCATTAAGTTTTAAAGTTATATAATAGTATAAGGACATCTCAAGCACATTCTGAGCGAATGCTCGGTATAATAATCTATTCAAATATTCTCAGTAAATTGATGAAGAATTTTCTTAGGATGTGATTGAATGAATGTTCTCAGAATATTCAAGATTGAACTGCATTAAGACGATCATCAGGAGCTATGTTAGTTGAACGTTGAGCAAATCTGCCTGCTTTAAAAAGCCATGGAGGTTGGCGTTCTTCAAAATTCGTAGAAAGCTATATAGAGGAATCGATAGACCGAAAAATACACATTATGTTATCATCACTGGTGACTTAATCGCCAAAATATGGAAAAACAACTGAACGACACCATATGCATAGGAAGATATTCTAGACATAAAAGTGGGGGGAGAAACGTTAATAGAAGCCGTGGGACTGTTGTTAAACAAATGTTTGATGGAGGGGAATATACCCGAACCCTAGAAAAACTCAGCAGTTATTCTTCTACTCAAGAAAAGATACCATACAAAGATGGAAAACTATAGACCCCTAAGCTTGCTGTCACACCTATATAAACACTTTTGGGGAATTATCAAGGGCTTTAGTACCGTTGACCATCTGCAGGCAATTAGGAGACTTATAGAAAAGGCAACAGAGTACAACATTCCTATACACTTGGCATTTGTTGGCCACGAAAGAGCTTTTGACAGCATTTAAACTTGGGCCTTCTTAACAGCAATAAAGGATGCCAGAATTGATACGAGATACATTATACATACATATATATATATATATATATATATATATATATATATATATATATATATATATATATATATATATATATATATAGGGTGGCGCATTGAAAAGGAAACAGACCGATTTGCGTCCAGAGAATATTTTTTTTAAGAAACGCTGAAACACGTTAATTTTAATATTAAGGGGGACATGTTTTACATAAAACTCAACTTTGCTACATCAACCCCTTAAGGGTGGTGATAACAACCCTTATATTTTAAATAGGGAACATGGGTCGAGTGTTACATCATTTGAAAGCTCTTTCTTTTCTGAATTCAGCACATTAATTTTTTTGGAAGTTTTATCAACTCGTTTAAAAATTATTCACAGTTAAAGATGCAAAAACGCATTTCACTCATTCCGATAATAAATGTGCTGATAGTCAATGTTTTGTTGGTTTGTAAACAAAAAATTGACTATCAGAACATTTCTTATCGGAATGAGAGAAATGTGGTTTATTATTTTAGTTTATCGGTCGGTTTGATACTTGATAGTACTACCGAAAATTAATTTCACAATGGTGCATTCTGTAGAAGAAAGAGTTGAAATAATTACTCTTTTTTTTTCAAAAACGATGACTGTGCCAACCGTACCGCAAATTTGTTTAATGAATGACATCCGAACAGACATGTAAATAGAAAATACATTTTGGAGTTAGTTGCAAAGTTTCGACAAAGTGGTTCAGTAGCCAACAAAAAACGGGATCCTGAACGTGAATTTCCGGTTAGAAATGAGACTACTGAGATTGAAGTTTTAGGACAAATTGCTGCAGACCCAACTTTGAGCACGAGAAAATTGGCCACTGTTTCACACATCAAAAGAAGAACTATTCAGCGAATATTGAAGCATCATAAATTTCACCGTTATAAAATTCATCTTGTACAACTTTCTGTTCAATATCTGTTTTCAGACGAGTGTACGTTTGTATTAAACTCTACAGTCAATCGTCATAATTGTCGTTATTGGGCAGATAATAATCCAAGAAATTTTCACGTCCACACTCAAACTCCACAGAAATTGAATGTCTGGACTGGCATTTTTGGAGACCGTTTAATCGGACCAATTTTTCTTGATGGAAATTGAATGGCAAAACGTATTTGGAGTTACTAGAAGATATCGTTTACTCCCTACTAATTGACATTGTTGAAAATGATGATCGCTATCAAGAAAATCAATTAGTGTTTCAACAAAATGGAGCTCCTCCGCATTTTTCACAACGTGTTAGGGAGTTTTTGAACAGAGAGTTTCCAGGACAATGGATTGGGCGTAGAGGTGTTATTGAGTGGCCCCCTAGATCACCGGTTTTAACTCCTTTAGACTACTTTCTATGGGGCCATTTAACGAGTAGAATTTACGTAACAGAACCTGAGCCTCTGGAAGAATTACGATGACGTATTGTTGAAGAATGCCATCTAATAACTCCACAAATGCTCTAGAATATCAAAGCTCGTTTTGAACAAAATTTGTACTTTTGTATGGAAGCTAGTGGTCAACAATTTGAACACTTACTTAACTGATTAAAGGTTTTTGAAAGTTTGGTTTTGTTTTTTTTAGTTTTTTTTAACGAAAAATTGATTAGTGCATTTCTTATCACAATGAACGAAATACGTTCTTGCAACTCCAACTGTGAATAATTTTTAAACGAGTTGATAAAACTTCCAGAAAAATTCTGTGGATCGAAATCTCAATTAGCACCAACATGTCACATCAATTGCAGAAGCGGCTGCTAAGAAATTAGATTTCCTCTTCCGCGCTCGCAAATACTTTTCACCAGCTAATCTCTATACCTTATATACTTCACAAATAAGGCCAAACTCGAATACTGCTCCCAAATCTGGGGTGTCGCTGCCGCTTCTACACTCGCTATCCTGGACTCCATTCAGAAGAGAGCTATACATCTCATCGGTAACCCTACCCTCACCCAAAGGCTGCCATCCCTTGCCCACCGACGTGCCGTTGGTGACCTCTCTCCTTATTTTATAGATATCTGCACGGGCACTGCTCAGAAGAGCTTCCTTCCATAGTTCCTCCACCTGCTGCCTCCAACAGATCTACCAGGAGAACAGAGCGAATGCACCCTTTTACTGTCTAGGTCATCAGACATAGAACATCTTGTTATGCCCGCTCTTTTGTCCCGAGTACATCCAAGTTGTGGAATTCCTTGCCGGCACATTTTTTCCTTCTCCTCCAAACCTTCAAGTCCAGAATTAACAAGTTGCCTCTTTCCTCCTTGTCGACACCCGCGGCACGATAGTATTTAGGCTGTAAGCCCTCGTGGTGTGTTGTTGAAATATAAAAAAACTCTACAATAATTCGGGACGTCCTGCTGAAACGAAGGCATGCTATCTGGGTGCTGTCTGGAATAGCTGTGGAGATCTCTTCAGAGATATGGGAACATTTAAAGTGGTCTCGGTATTTATTCTTAGCTGTTTAAAGTACTTGTGTGGACACAAAGATCGATTTGCTACCAGCAGTCAGTTTCACTCCCCTGCGGGACAAGAAACAACGGAGCTTTATCATACAATACCACATGATAAATAGGTGTCAACTAGCTATGAATATGAATAGTGTATGTGTGAAGCTATATAATAAGCTACCAGACTGTGTGAGGCTACTGACGGATCGGTTACTCAACAGGTCGGTAAAAAACAGAGGTTCTTTTTATAGCACGGACGAATACCTCAACTGTGACTCTCAGCCTCTGTAAGTATAGTTTCTCCTTGTGTGGCCGGTTGTCTGTGCTTTGATCTGGGTCTTTTTTGTTTGTGGACATGGACGTTTTGAGTGTGTTGACTTTATTGTGTGTTTTTCACGTGCCTACGTTGCCGTGGATATATTAGGTGTTTTTTTTGTTTGTTTGTATTTTGTCTGCCTATGTTAAGTATTATTTTACACGCTATGTAATTTTTGATAGCTTGAAATATATCAATATCAATCAATCAATAAGTATCAAGTACACTTAACGTATATTTTAAAGCACTACTTAACTGTAACTTCCAGTTATCCAGTTCATTTTTCATAATACTCAGTTCTCGACAGGTAGGCTTATAGGAAGGTTTATTGTCGTGACTGACATCTTCTATCTGAAAACAAATAAAAAATTAAATAACAACACATTATGCTATTAAAGTATGTGTTATTTATTTGTGAAAAAATTGGCTCACCCTTTCACACATTTTTTTCATACTGCCTAATTGTTGAACAGCTGAAAAGTATTTCATTCTCATTTCTTGCACCTGGTCTATGCTTCTCTTATAGTTATCCTCCATTTGTCTCAGCTGTCCTTGTAAGATTCCGATGAGAATGTCTCTGTTTGACAGATTCTGCTGAGATTCCCGCAGACGTCTTTGCATTTCTTCTTTTTCATCTTGATAAATACTCGCACAGGCTAATTTGTTACAAGCTTTTCGTTGATTCATGTCTCAGTTCTGTAAAATATAAGAAAAATTATAGTTTTAACATTGGCTTAATAGAATAAGGTCCCATATCTTGTAACGCTCGCGTTTTTCTTATAAAGATTTAAATATGAAGCTACGCTCAAATAAAAAATTTCCAAGACATGTTATTGAAGTATCTAATGCGTAAATCCTGGAGAGAATTTATAACGAATATCGATGATGCAAGACGGGTTTTTTTTTTCAAATAAATACAAAGGCGTTCTGTCATTAGCGAGTTCAAGCGTAATAAAAGCCATAAATAACTTTAATGGTATCATAGCGTCTATTGTTATTACTGTGGAAATTTCCTATATCATCAAAGAACACATGTCGCTCTCAACGAATCTAAAGTATTCCGACCAATGACAGGTGGCAGGCATTGTTTCATAACAGATTTTTTAACCAATCCCGTAAAATCACCAAATCACGCGGGATTGGTGCGCCAGTGAACTCGACAAGCTTAAACAGATCATTCTAGTTAAGACCAAAAATTTCTAGAGTGATAACATTACCATCAAATGAAGTGGTGGGTTAAGAACCAACCTCTTTCAATGCCTAAGGCGACGATATCGTAAACAGTCCACTAAGCAATGGGTGGGCCTCTCTTTGATTGACTTAATAATAGGGACCACGTCATCACTGATAATATTTTTCTGATAGGTTTTTCGTACCGGTCCTTACTGACCAAATTGTGTTTTCGTATATATTATATTGTTTTTCAATACGAGTTATATCGTTTGACATAAGTCCAAATGTGAGTATCTTCTCTCTCTCTCTCTCTCTCTCTCTCTCTCTCTCTCTCTCTCTCTCTCTCTCTCTCTCTCTCTCTCTCGACCATTAAGACGAACCAACAGCTTTGCCTGTGGTTGATTGATTTAACGATAATAGTGGGTACAATTTGGAGAACCCTATTCATGACAATACCGTTTTTCGACCTGACGATCGTTGAGTTTATTCATCCCTCTGATGACTCTAACTTTGTTAGCGAAACGATAGACAGGTCAAAAAACTTTATTGTGATGTTCTCCAAATTGTACTTATCACTGCTCGCCAACCAATCTTCACTCAATGGGATACACCTCAGACTTGGAAACATCTGGCCTTCTTTGCCGGTACCGATGGCATCGGGGTCAAGCTGTTTGGGGTCGTTAACCCTATAAATCATGTTTATTCCGCTAGTATGTCTAGAAAAATAGTGACTACCTAAGGTTAAGTATGTTTTTAGTAAATAATAGAACTAAGATTGTCAATTAAGATAATCAATGTGGCAACTCAACGTAACTTATTATTATCTACATCACTTACAGTGATTACATTTTTTTTTCAACAACACACCACGAGGGCTTACAGCCTAAATACTATCGTACCGTGGGTGTCGACAAAGAGGAAAGAGGCAACTTGTTAATTCTGGACCTGAAGGTTTGGAGGTTCGGAGGAGAAGGAAAAACATGTACCGGCAAGGAATTCCACAACTTGGAAGTCATCGGGACAAAAGAGAAGGCATAACAAGATGTTCTCTGTCTGGTGACCTGGACAGTAAAAGGGTGCATTCGTTCTGTTCCCCCGGTAGATCTGTTGGGGGCAGCAGGTGGGGGAACTATGGAGGAAAGCTCATCTGGGCACTGCCCGTGCAGATATCTATAAAAGAGAGAGGTCATCAACGGCACGTCAGTGGGCAAGGGATGGCAGCCTTTAGGTGAGGGTAGGGTCACCAATGAGACGTATAGCTCTCTTCTGAATGGAGTCCAGTATAGCGAATGTAGAAGCGGCAGCAGCACCCCAGATGTGAGAGCAGTATTCGAGGTTTGGTCTTATTTGTGGAGTATATAAGGTATAGAGATTAGCTGGTGAAAAGTATTTGCGAGCCCAAAAGAGGAAACCTAATTTCTTAGCAGCCGCTTCTGCAATTGATGTGACATGTTGGTGCCAATTGAGATTTCGATCCACAGAAATGCCAACAAGTGAAAAGGACTCATTACTTTGAATAACTTGGTTTTTCATTGTGATGGTTCTAGGGCTGGTGTATCTTTTATGAGAAAGAAAGCAAGACTGAGATTTGGTGGGGTTGAATTGTACAAGATTTCTACTTTCCCAGTCTAATATTTTTTGGAGATCCACGGAGACAGAACCCTCCATGTGTCTGCGATCCTCATCTAGTTGGGCCAAAGAGACAGGCTTAGAATATTGTATATTTGAGTGGAGGGTGCTGTCGTCCGTGTAACTGTGAACTGGGTTGGATGTGCTAGAGAGGAGTTCATTGATGTGGAGAGGAAACAAAGTAGGGGCTAAAGCTGAACCTTGAGGAACTCCTGCATTAATTGGATATAGTTTAGAGGAATGGCCACCCACAACAACAGAAATGCTCCGGTTGGAGAGGAAGTTTGCTGTCCAGGTACATAGGTTTGGTGGTAGGCCATAGGCCGGTAGTTTATTAAGCAGCGCTGCGTGCCAGACCTGGTCGAAGGCTTTGGGTATGTCTAGAGCGACAATCCGGGATTCACCGTGTAGTTCCATAGACTTGTTCCAAGAATGGGTGACAAAGGAAAGGAGGTCGGCAGTTGATCTGCGCTGGCGGAATCCATACTGCCTGTCGTGGATTAGACTGTGTTTTTCAAGAAGTTTTAGTAATTCGGTGTTTATATACTTTGCCACCACTTTAGAGACTACTGAAAGGAGATAAATAGGCCTGTAGTTGCTAGGAAGCGCTTTGGATCCTTTCTTAGGGACGGGTTGTACTCGAGCAGTTTTCCAGTTACTAGGGAATATGCCTCTCATCATCATCATTTATCTTACATAATTAAGCATTTCTTGTGTATTTAGAGCATTTATAAAGCTAATCTAAAATGCTAATGATATTTTTGGCGGTATGTAATCATTGTATGTAGAGCCACGGTGGTTCAGGGGTAAGGATGTGTACCTCTGAACCGAGGGGTACCGGGTTCGACCCCCAGGATATAATAACATTATTTAAAATGGACTAACTTATGTGTTTCACATTTAGTATGAACGCAACTATATATATATATATATATATATATATATATATATATATATATATATATATATATATATATATATATATATATATATATATATATATATATATACAGGGTGGCGCATTGAAAACTAAACAGACCGATTTGCCTCCAGAGAAATTATTTTTTAACAAACGCTGAAACACGTCAACTTTTTTTAATATTGAGGGGGACATGTTTTGACATAAAACTCAACTTTGTCACATCAACCACTTAAGGGTGGTGATAAGAACGTTTATATTTTAAATAGGGTCGAGTGTTACGTCATTTAAAAGCTCTTTCTGTTCTGAATTCAGCACATTATTTTTTTTGGAAGTTTTATCAACTCGTTTAAAAATTATTCACAGTTTGATTTGCAAGAACGTATTTCATTCATTGTGATAAGAAATGCACTAATTAGTAAATTTTTCGTTAAAAAAACTAAAAATCAAAACCAAACGTTCAAAAATTTTTATTCAGTTAAGGGTTCAAACTGTTTTATGTCAAAACATGTCCCCCCTCAATATTAAAATTGACGTGTTTCAGCGTTTCTTAAAAAAAATTCTCTGGGAGCAAATCGGTCTGTTTCGTTTTCAATGCGCCGCCCCATATATATATATATATATATATATATATATATATATATATATATATATATATATATATATATAATATATACATATACATATATAAACATATAAACATTCAAATTTACCCCGGACATGTGTTCTAGGGGCCCTAATTTGCGCTCATTTGACGAAATTCCTTCAAAAGCCAAAAGTCGAGATGTCCTCATTAGTTAATGTTTTTGAAGAAAATTCACTAAAACTCGTGTTATCCTAAATCTAGACTAGAATTTTATGTAAAATAAAAAAATGTAGTAATATACAGGGCCTTCTATTTAAAATAATAGCAACTCTTGATATAACCGGAAAAGCAGCAATTTTGAAACGATTTCATTTGAATAGGTCCCCAGCCATAATGGCTAGATCCAAATTTTCAGATCAAAATTTTAGCTAGAAGTACGAAAACTTTGAAATAACGGGTTACGTGAATCAGCCTGTATATTTCTTCTTTTTTTAAGTTGTCAACCAATATATCATTAGAAGAATTGCAGTACCCCCAGCGAGTACTACTATAAGAAAAGTAAGAGTAACGCAGTATTAAACCATAGACTAAACCACAGAAAAGAAAAAATTAGGTAAGGTGGACCACTGGAAAAAGTTATTGTGCTGTGGATAACTAAAACCTGAGATAAAGTCTTCTCCTCATAGTTATAAAATTATACTTCAGGTGCAAAATTTGCTTATATGTGTAAAACTTTTACAAATAAAATTAATAGATGGTTTTATCACTTTGCTTACTTACCCTAAATTTGTTAAATGCCAAATCCCGAGTCTTTGCCTCATTTAGACGATTCTATCCCTCAATTTTGAAAAACTTGATTTAGAAGTTCCAATTTGGACCTGATTTCTAAAGATTTACCTCGCTAAAAATCCGACAGTTTGTTACATTGGTTGTCACAATTTCGACATGATAGATCATTTGTCAATTTTGATTAGATAGGGTCTAAATTTACAAAAATATTGTTTGAAAATGGTAAAGGTTAAGAAGTTCCGACCATTTAAGCAACCTCGTTATTTACCCGGTAGTGTTCCCAAGGGCGTCTATTTACGGGATTTAAAAAGCTACAATAATCACAGATACAAGGTAAGTGGCAAAGGTTATGTATTCTCTGTCAATAAAATTCTGTAGAAATAAATATATATATATATATATATATATATATATATATATATATATATATATATATATATATATATATATATATATATATATATATATATATATATATATATATATATATCTACGAAAGTAAATCTAATGTGTCGTTTGATCTTTATTTTACAATCTTTCAAATTATTCAGATAAGAAAGGGGGGCTAAAGCAAACGTGTTTGTTTTCATTCATATAAATTATCCAAAGTTTTCTTGGAAACTCGGTTACAAATATTTCTTTTCTGTATCGAAAGCCTATTTACCTTTTCATTCTTATGAGGAGAATTTTTCCCTTGGGGCGCGTCTTTGCCGCCCCGATAGTCTTTTGCGGTCCACAGCTTTACACTCGCACAGGATGTGCTGGACTGATTTTTCCTCCTTGCTGCAGAGTTTGCATGCCAGGTTCCCTAGAACCACCCCATTTTATGCAGGTGTTTCTTGACAGCCATGTGTCCCGTCAAGAGTCCTATTATGTTTCTGAGCTGTCCTCTGCTAAGATTTAGCAGCTCCACAGCTCTCTTTGAAGTGGTATCCCCAATTAGTGTCTCTCCATGCCTGAGCCCTGGACAATCGGCCCAGTATGCCTTATGCTGGTCTCTGACCCAGGACTTGAGGGTTCCCCAGGCCGGGCCTTTCGATACGCCCAGGATCGGTTCTGGTCCATAAATAGTTCTGCTGATTCTCTCTTCAAAAGCTTCTTCATTGCCTTTGACCCCGACTGACCCGGCATCCAGATGAGGGTGACCTCATTCGGTCCAGCCAGGTCACTCGCTTCGTCTCGGCATTCACTAATCGGCCTGGAATTTACCCGTGGGCTACTTAGGGCCTTAAGGGCTGCCTTGCTGTCTGCCGCTATGAGGATCCGCTTCTTGGTGTAGCCCCTCCTCTTGTTTTCTCGCACGCAGTGCAAGATTGCGTACATTTCGGCCTGAAAGACCGTTGCATGAGCTCCGAGGGAAATACTGTCACTTACTCGGTTCCCGTGGTAGGCTCGGCGTCTACCCTCGCCATGCCTCGCGGTTGGGGATTACCACTGTAAACTTATTTTCCCTACAGATTCGCGGGCTCGCGAAGTCTGGCCTCATTGCAAGTATTGTCTCCTTCATGATCTCCTGAATCATGCAGTGGCCCCTGCAGCCTGGGTTGGCCTTCAATCTATCATTGCAGAGTAGTCTGTATATTCCTATCCTAGCCTCCCCCATGATAACTAATTGTAGGGGGGCAGATCCAGCAACACCTCCATGGCGGCTGTTGGGATTGAGGCCATGACCCCAATGATGCCGAGGCAAGCCATCCTTTGGATCTTGCCCAGTATTTGTTTGGCACTGGATTGTGTGACCTTGGGCCAACAAACCAGTGCAGCGTATGTTAACGATGGTCTGTCCACCCTTGTGCACAGCCAATGGGCCATACTAGGCCTCAGTCCCCACGTTTTTCCATATAGCCGCCAAGTGACGGCTAGGGTCATAACTGCCTTGCGCAGTATTTTTTCAACGTGGCTTTTCCAGGTTAGTTAATGGTCCAATGCGACCCCAAGATATTTTACCTCCCTGCCCATCGGGATGTTTCTACCATATAGAGTGAGAGTTCTGAGGCCCTCCCACTTCCTCCTCCTCGTAAATGGTATGACGGTGGCTTTCTCGGGGCTCACCCCGAGCGCTTGGTTAACCGTCCACAACTTTCAGAGCTGTCTGCATACGCTCCCACACTGACTATATAACCTTTCCTCGGACTATGATGACAATGTCGTCCGCATAGCCCTGTACCTCGTACACTCCTCCTGAGAGCCATGGCCTTACAAGGCCGTCCAGACTAGGTACCAGAGTAGGGGAGACAAAACGTTCCACTGCGGGCACCTAGCCGCGACCCCCGCCAGCAGAGTCCGCCCCGCGAGTGAGGTAAAACACCGGCCTGTCCCTGAGCATTTAACCGATCCACCTGCAACAGTTCTTTTCTATTCTTCGCTCTCTGACAGCTGCCAGTACTGATCCGAATGAAGTGTTGCTGAAGGCCTCCTGTATGTTTAGGAAGGCCCCCAGCGCCACCTCCCTGTTCTGCTGCGTATTCTTCAGTTTCAGCACCAGTTGGTGCAGTGCTGTTTCTGTTGAGACTCTTGTTCTGTATGCATATTGTCCGCAGTATAGGGGATATGCTTCCAGTACACCGCCCCCAATGTCGAGCAGTTTTTCCATTACTTTTAGCAAGAAGGACGGGATACTTATTGGCCTCAGGGACTTTGCCTGGTCTGTTGGACGCCTAGGTTTAGGAATGAGTACAACCCTAGCCAGTCTACATGCCCTCGGAATATACCCCAGAGCCAGGCTGGCACTTATAATGAGGATAAGCGTCGGCGCCAGTATGTCTATACCCTGTTGGAGCATGATGAGCATTTTTCCATCAAATCCCGGGAATTTTGATGGCTTGAAGCTGTTAATGGTCCATCCGATTTTGCTCCAGGTAACCACCTTTTCAGCGACTGTCCAGCCTACTCTAGATGCCCGCCTGTATGGCGCCTCTATTTCTGAGTGTTCACAGTCCGGAGGTAATTGGTTTATTATGTTACAGCCGGGGAAGTGCGTCTGAAGTAAAACTTCCATAATTTCCTCCCCCGAGCTTTTAAAACCTCCTGTGGGTGTTTTAAGCGAGCCTATGTTGGGCGGAGTGGCCTTGGACAGGATCATGTGTAGTCGAGCACTCTCGGATGTGTTCTCCACTTCCTCGCAGTGCCTCCTCCACGACTCCTTCCTGGCGTCCCTCAGTCTTTTGTTATAGCTCGTTATAGGGTATGTTTATATTCATCCCATGCCCCCGACCTTTGACTGCGTTGAACAGCTTACGAACCTGCATACTCCTTTGTCTTCTTCTTCTCTTCACGTCTTACCTATATATTTGTTGTAGTTAAAATAACTATATTTGGTTTCAGGTCTTCACGGCTCAGCCAAAAGTTGATACGAAACCTCCTCCAATGAATCCTTATGATTATGTTGATAAAAGAAAGATAATGCAGCATGCTACAAGACTAAAACGAATAGATCATGAAAACAAGGAGTTGTTGAAGCAAATAAGTAAAATTAATAGAACTGGGGTAAATAAATATTACAATAATATTATTATCTTTTAGTGTAATATTATTTCTACTCGTTCTTACGTATTGCACTTATAATTCAAAGCTCGTGTACTGTATCATTTTTATAAAGAACTAGCGAGTATACGGCACGCGTTGCATTGCCACTAAAAGAAAGAAAACGTTCGTGATTGAAATTTGTTTATTAAAGTTTGTATTTAATTCACTCCACTTCTGTAACACGTGCGCACTTATGCGTCTGAAACTCCTGAAATTTATTCCACTGGGGTCACTTGCCAAACCAACAGACCAAATGCCACCCAACCAGGACTTCATAATTCCATACGATGTGGTCATAAATGACCGCCACACATGGGACAAAGACAGTACATGGCTGACAAATAACTCGTCTGTATAGTATACAGACATGTCTAAGCAACTGGAGGGGGCAGGACTGGGAATAAGATAACCCAACTTTAGACTCGCTAAGTCCCTAGGAAAAATTTTCAGCATCTACCATGCAGAAATGCTTGCTATAAATCTCTGTGTACAAGAGTGCATACGAAGAAGACTCAGAAATAAAGAGATCTAAAATCCTGTCAATCAGGCGGTATACATTTGTGACAACTCTGTCACAGTTTTCTAGGAGGCTAGCTACCATAGCCGTATTACTGTATAGGTGTGCTCTCGCTATAATTAGTATACCGTACTGACGAGCTCTAATTAGAGCGAAACCGGTCTGCGGTTCTAATTATGGTGAGAATACATCTAGCCTTTCATACATTGTCCCTATATTAGGGAAGAAATGGACCAGGGCTGACAATTTACGAAATTGTTAGTTGGTGGTACACAGTCTCTATTTTATAACATTTTGTGTTATCCCAGACAGCACAGGCCGATTCTGAGAATGTACCAGGAATGTTTCTAAAGAATACTCAAACAACTCCAGAACAATGTCACAAGGTACAATATATATATATATATATATATATATATATATATATATATATATATATATATATATATATATATATATATATACAGTGAGGACCTAAAGTCCCCCCCTCCTCTAATTTCTGAACCGTCCGGTATATTATGATGAAATTTGGAACGATACTTTATAAGCAAAGTCTGCATTTGTTGACATATCAATGACAGCTTTAAATGTCAAACTGACAGCTGCGCGCGCTTTCGGAATATTTTTTTAATGGAAATGGGAGTCGAGTGATACCTCATTTTGAAGGGCTTTTGCTAATGCTCAGAACATTCTCCAGTTTTGAGAACATTTGGTTCAGTATTTTCCAAATGAGAATCAATAATATTGGTTTCTGCATTATGACTACCCTTGTTTATAATAGACTTTTTTTACCTATTAGATGTCATTATTGATTGTTCCTGTCGTACTGTTTCCCGAGTAAAGTATAAATAGATAATTTTAAATTATTTATGTTTCAAAATAAAACACAATTTAACAGTAAACAAATAACAACTAATTAACCCTAACTAAGAAAATTGAAAAACAATTTAAATAAAATCTAAAGGCACAAACTGTTAAAGTGGTTACTTCAACAGATGTTGAAAATGACCACCATGGACCTCCTGACAAATAAATATTCTACGGGTAAATGCTTGTCTGGCATTATGAAGCATCTGTGGCGTTATTCTTGAACAAACATCTGTAATTCATTGTCTAAGTTCATTTAATGTTCCGGGAGCCGTTTTATAAACCTCAGATTTAACGTATCCCCAAAGAAAAAATCTAGAGGCGTGAGTTCTGGGGATCGAGCTAGCCATTCCGTAGGACCTCGACGACCAATCCACCTATTTTCATAACTCTCATCCAGGTAATTTCTGACCGATATTATTGATTCTTATTTAGAAAATACTAAGCCAAATGTTGTCAAAACTGGAGAATATTCTGAGCATAAAAAGACCTTCAAAATGAGGTATCACTCGACCCCCATTTGTATTAAAAAAAATATTCCGAAAGCGCATGTAGCTGTCACCTTGACATTTAAAGCTGTCATTGATATGTCAAAAAATGTAGACCTTGCTCATATATTATCGTTCCAAATTTCATGACAATATACCGGACGGTTCAGAAATTAGAGGGGGGGCGGACTTTAGGTCCTCACTCTATATATATATATATATATATATATATATATATATATATATATATATATATATATATATATATATATATATATATATATATATAATCCTCTGATGACGCTAAATTGGTTAGTTAGACGATAGTCAGAATTTTAAATGTGTTGTGGTGATTTGGGTTCCCCAAATGTGCTTACATAGGTTTATTTTGACTGTGTATTTGTTTATAGGATATATTTACGTAAATAGTTATCACTATTATGATAATTATTATTTATATTATAGGAATTTAACATTTTATAGGGAAAAGTTGACACATACAATCCACGTGCTTATATGGACATGTCAAATTGGCGCATACATATGGAAAGAATGAAAAGAATTGGCATTGAAAATAAAAAAATTTACAAACAAATTGGTGCAGTGGTAAGCTAGGAAATTGTATTAATTTAGACACATTTACAACGTGAGTTATATATATATATATATATATATATATATATATATATATATATATATATATATATATATATATATATATATATATATATATATATAGTTATGACCAACGTGGACACGTCAGTGTAGTCCAGTCAAATAAGACATCGACCAGGTCATTTGCAATAAAATGCCGAAAATTGCCAAAGATGTTGAGGATGATGTCCTAATCGAAATCCTAAAAGTCCCAATCAAGCCCACTTGGGGAAAATCCGCCATCTTGGAAAAGCCACTGCCATCTTGGATTTTTGAGTTTTGAGGACAGCGAATGAACCAAGCGTTCTATTCTGTTCGTCTTTGCGCCAAGTTACGCAGTTTACTGTCCTTCTTATTTTAAAATGCCAGAAACATGAAATACTGTCAACTTTTTTAACAAGTGGACGCCGGGGCAAAGGGGACCCTTTAAAAGATTTAGCCAAATATTTTCTTTAATTATAAGCATTTAAGTAAAACAAATACATATGGTTACACAACATTTATTTGCCTTCATTAATCGAAATATGGAATACAAAAAGAAATATTTGTTCAATTTTTTTTTTAACAAAATGAAAAATAGTTCCTATATGCCCCATACTTCGGGGCAAAAGGGACCGCTCTTTACTCTAAGCACAGGCCGCATATAAATTCGTCATCATTTTCCTCTACGCCTGCACATCCATCGTGAGCCCATTTGCCACATCCCTGACATCTAATCCGCCTCTCCCCTTCCCTACTGTCACCATAGACTTCGCCACAGTATAGGCATTCTTCTGATTCGGAATCACTCTCGCTGTCATCATCTGTGTTGTTCTTCGTTTTTGTCTTCTGTTTTGTTTGTTCAGTTTTCAGCGGTTCGAGATCTGAGTCACTGTCACTTCTCTCAACTGGCATCTTCTTAAGTTTCTTTTTCTTCATCACAGAATTGAGGTTACCTTTCTCGACGTTTGTCTCTGTTTCTTCTTTCATGGTTTTCAGTTCCCTGCGTAATACTATCATCTTTACTTTCTTACATTGTTCTTGCCTCTCCAAATCCTCTTTCACAGGTGTGCTAGTTAGAATTTTGGAGGATAATTTCCTTCTTCTGGTGCTGGTCTTCTTTTTTTCAAGTTTTGTGGGTCTTGGAGAACATCTCTGTAAGACATTTGCGAAAGAACAACTTGGGTAAGAAGAACAGTGAATATCTTCTTTCAGATGTTCAATATGAGAATTATCAATTTCCACAGTGATTGTTATTTCCTCTTGACGAGTAGGAATGGCATTTTGTGTATGGACAGGTTCACGTTCGAGTGTGTTATTGAAAACTTCTGAAGGCATAAAATCTGTTTCGTCAAATATATCTCGATTGTAGGGATGAATCTCACTTGTCTCAAAACCCGTGATGCCCTTTTCAACGGTAGCCACCTTCTGGAATGCCTTTCAAAGAAGTTTAGCAGTTTCATGCAAAATTATGGAAACACCGGGATGAGAGCTCATGTAAAAATCACATGCACGGGAATACTGCTTCTTCAGGGGACCAAAAAAAACATAAATCAAGGTGCTGCAATGAGGAGGTAATGTAAGAAGTGTGATATGATTCTCTCTAGCTTTATTGACTCCGTTCAGTTGTCTATTGCTGATGTGACCATCAAAAATTAGTAGAACGGGATTCTGTTCAGAAGACTTGGTGTACTTTATGAAATCGTCCAAATAAATAAGAAAATGCTCACAATCCATCCATCCGGACTCATTGGCATACAGCACCTGGACTTGTCCCTCTGAGCAATAGGGTGACATTCTCTTGGGAAATAAGAAGAAAGGAGGTATATAATTTCCTGCAGCAGAGACTGCACAACCAACTGTGATATTTGATCCCCTCTCGCCACTAACAATCCGCCCAATTTGTTTCTGACCTTTTTTTGCTAATATCCTGCAAGGCTTTTGCACTGTACTTATGCCGGCTTTGTTAAAATTATAGATATTATTTGGCGTAAAATTGAATTTTTTCATAACTTCTTCAAGTAGATCGAAAACTTGATCTACTGCAGTTCTATTAAAACCACTGGCCCTGCTTAAGCTTGTAGCTTCAGGTTTTCGAATGGAACGTTCTTGACGTCTCTGTAGGAATCCAGCTAACCACACTTGTCCAGCAAATTTATTATCCTTGTTGAATGGATGTGAAATTCCTAGGTTGGTTGCCACTTCAAAAGCAATTCGCCGAACGTCAAGTGGTGTTAGTCCATAAAACCTCTTTTGCATATCCAAAAGATGTTCCACTAACCAATTTTCATCTCGGATCGTAAAAACTGGTGTGAAACTACCCAGAAAGGGACCCTTAACAGCAATATCTGCATTGGATGTAACTAACTTCAAGCGTCTTATTAGGCAAGTTTTAGGAATATTATACTTTATCAAAGCCGATCTTAAACTCATGCCGCTCTGCACAGCATTAACTGCAGCTGCAGCTTCGGTTTCTCCCCATAATGGCATCGATCTCTTCTTTTTATAGTTCCTCATCTAAAACAATAAATGTAAGCATAAGTAACCACAGATATTCTGGTTTAATAACGGCAAGGTCCCCCATGCCCCGTAACGCTTGGTCCTATTTACCCCGAGTGTATGCATACTTCAAAACTAATTATAACCACACCTTTCACTTCTCAAAACAATAGCTTATCCATATGAAGATACAGCTGAATGAATAATGTTTCACATGTGAAAAGAGCAGTTCATTAGCATACAACAATTTTCTAAAATTGTACACCATAATATAACAAAATATTAGAAGAACCTACTTTAAATTCGCTTATATCACTATAACACACACATTCGTTTTGACATACGCATAATATTTCTGTCAAGCATAGAACTCGGAAGCGCCAACCTCTAGCGATGAAAACACGGCGGGAACCTACATTCATTTTGAATTAAATTGACTGGTCCTGTTTGCCCCGCTGGTCCTCTACCCCGGCTTCCCCTATGTTTGTAGCCACGATAACTTTAGAACGAATTGATATATCGTCTACAAATTTGGTGCACAGTTAGCACCCGACAACAGAGGCCGCTTGTGACTTTGGGAGTGGGTGAAGCAGAATCCGCGTGGCCACAAAGGGGTGTCCAGGTAGACGAAGACCACCCTCTGCACGCAGGCGATATTTCTTTTAATTTTCACGTGTTCTCCTGGAACTTCAGTATTTAAATCAAAAATTTATTTGTACAAAAATATAGACTTTTACAAGGAATAATTTTCGGAATAATGACCAGGAATATTCGATGAGAGGACACTTTACACATACCGTACACCCACGCATACGGTAATATAATACGGCGCGTAGTGCCTATGGAAATATCTTTATAGAAGGACAACCTACAAGCACTTTTTTTCAAATTCAAGGCCCTTCTCTTTTTTTATAACTTGAAATTTTATATCTAATATTTTATTA
Source organism: Tillus elongatus (assembly GCA_964006375.1). Classification (NCBI taxonomy): domain Eukaryota; kingdom Metazoa; phylum Arthropoda; class Insecta; order Coleoptera; family Cleridae; genus Tillus; species Tillus elongatus. Next base: position 30,870,552 of record OZ023262.1, on the reverse strand, counting down.
TTTTGAAATTATTATTTTAGAAGTGATAATAAAGAAATCAATTCCGCTCACCAAAAACATAAAAAATCCAGCTTTTAAAGTATGTTAATGTGACACATACCAGATTATTTAACGGCACCATAGTATAGATAAAAATACGCCTCTGACAATCCGAGTCAATCTAAACTAACGACAGAAACTAAGGTTTGAAGCAGGCTTAGAACTCTGCATCACCTTTGTGGCACTAATAAAGACCAACATGCCATTGCGCGTGCCCTTGCCATGGCAACCGTCTCATGCAAGGGTCCCGAAGCAGGCCCTGCATTTGTATACTAACAAATTCGGCTCAGTCAGTCCGCAGTTGCTTGATGCTCTACAGTAGTCTGTGGTCCGCAATACGTAAGCGCTGCGTGTTGGGGCATGTATACATTCAATTCGGTGATCAGGGACGGGCTTGAAAATTATACCGTACCATAAATTACTATAAAAATACATTATGAACTGCGGCGCGACGTAACAAGACATTTTTATGTGGTTGCACCAAATGAATTTGAGACAATGAAAAAAATTAAAATTATGGTGGATTTTGAATAAAAAAGTTTAGCTTAACCAAAAATATAGGTGAAGCAGCGCTTCACCTGCGTCATCTGACGAGCCGCCACGGCCCGACAAACAAACGGTTTGAATTGTTTTTGGATAAATTTGCTCTAGGGGGTAGGAGAAAAATGGGGGTAATTTAGTGAAAATTGAATTTTTTTCGTTAAAATTCCAGTAGGATAAACGTTTAACGTTTTAGCGTTGGTTTATTACAAAACTTTCAATTTCGTCAGACACTGGTATCCCGTGCTGAAATTAAATTAAGGGTTGAATGTGTGGGGGTGGAATCACGGTGACAGAATTAATTCTTTGTTGCTAAAACGGCGTAAAATGTTTCAAAATATATAGAAGACTTGATTCTGGGACGAAATTTTTTATCTGTCGGTTTGTCGGTCGGTCGGTCTGAGGTCTGTCTATTAGTAGCCGCAATAACTGTTTTGTGGAGATTCTAACATGGTATAAAACATTATCAATATCTCTTAAAAGTAATTCAATGTCAACGATTGAAAGTAAATTTAGAAGTGAAATCAGGTAGCTTATAAATAAAAATAAACAGATTGTGACATTTACAAAAATTATTCTATTCATAACAGATGCTCTATTTGACGGCCATTCTGTCTTATACATAAACGATATCGGAACGATCCTCTTAGTCTTCTTAGACTGCATCGTGAAATTTCTTGAGCTGCTGTTCTGATTCTTTGACGTCCACCTGCCCGGGTATGTCTGATTCAAGTATTGCCTTACTGCTAAGGCAGAGTAGGCTGGGCATCCATCATTTTGAAGCCACATTGTTCTCCTAAGTTCTAAAGGGGTCTCTTCCAGCAGTTCTGGCAAATTGTTTTGTAGAAACACCAAATATCTTTGGCCATTTTACGTAGGGCGCTGTTAGAATGCCCGACATCGATCGTGCTGATCGAACTGGATGACCGGTAACTGCAGACGAGGATGCTGTCTTGGATGTCATCGAAGAACCTTTGCCAGAACTGCTGGAAGACACCCCATTAGAACTTCGGAGAACAATGTGGCTTCAAAATACTGGATGCCCAGCCCACTCTGCCTTAACAGTAAGGTAATACTTGAATCAGACATACCCGGGCAGGCGGACGTCAAAGAATTGGAACAGCAGCTCAAAATACCTTAAAATTTGACAATTTTCATTTTTTTTTTTTCATAAAATTGTCAATATCTTGAAAACCGTAAACTTTTTGATAAGACCATATAAGGTTCTTCTGAAAGGGCTTGAGCTAGCCTATCTTCATGTAACGTTTGATTTACGACTTTTGGGATATATATATATATATATATATATATATATATATATATATATATATATATAAAGGCTGCCCCATAATTAATTGGACATTAGCTAAGGGGTGATAGCTAGCACAAAAATAAAGTAATTGGGTTCAACATGCCTTACTAAAATGTTACCCGTTTTCGTTTTAGAGGGTGTTTAAATAATTTTTCTTAAAATTATTTTTTCAAATATCTTGAAAGTGGTTCCAGATATTATTATGAAATGTGGCATGGTATTATTAGGCATCGTGCTTAATACGATGACGGTATCAATTTCACCACTGCCCTTTGATGGCGCCACCGACAGCAACACTAGTTCATTACCATGGTCATAATTCTTGGTCCAGCCTGTATGCACATTTTCGAACAAATATCAAGAAAGCCTATTTAGTTTCACACAAAAAAAGTATACGTCTTTGAAGTCGAAAAAGTTGAACGTTTTCAAAAATAAACGTACTTTTTCGATGAAATTAAATTAACGATTATGTGCAAACATAATGTATTCTCGAAGGCTTCGAGCTTAGTGCAAATTATGTGTATCTATTGTATATATTTCTTAGCACCATAAGACAAACGTTATCGATAGAAACAGTTTTTTTAAGAATTCAACAAAGCCATTAAATAAAATTACATCTATAAAACTGGTAATTAAAAAGAAATAGTTAACAAAATGGATATCGGAAAGATTGTTACAAATTGCATTAATCTACCTAATTAAATTAATCTAAAATTAAACTGCAACGTTAGAAGCCAAACAACAACAAATCAGAGTAAGTGCTCAAAGTGTTCACAATTTACGGCAATGCATTTCCACACTCGTTTATTAAAATTATCTCTTACTTTAAATAATGAATTTTGTTGATCTCTAATATCATTAACACCCTGTACCATCTTTTCCCATAATTTCTGGCGGTTTTTCATTTGATCTTTGTAGACCAGTGATTTAAATAACCCCAAAAGTAAAAATCTAGCGGATTTAAGTCGGGACTATGCGCTGGCCATGGGCTACCACTACCTCTACCAATCCACCTTTGAGGGTAAATTTCATCTAAATAATTTCACACATCTCGGATGTCATGTGCTAGAGCACCATCAGGCATGAACCAAGAGTCACTCCTTAAACTTAAAGGTACATCTTCTGAAATGGTCGGTAAATTATCTCCCATAAACAAGAGTTACGCTGCTCCGTTAAGTCTAGGTAGCAGTTCAAATGGTCCCACAATACAATTTTCAAGAATGCCACACCAAATGTTTATTGAAAATTCATGTTGAAAAGGATGTTTGCGGATAGCATGAGGATTTTCAATCGCATATGTACCTATGGCAAATTAACCAAAGTACCTATTCCGCAAATTGAACATACCTCTTCTAGTGAATGAGGCTTCATCAGTAAATAACATTTTCTTGTAGAACATTAGATCCTCTAAATAGCGTTCTCTCATAAACTGGCAAAATTGAGGTCTTCTTCGTAAGTCCTATATTGTTGTATCCTGATATTGTTAATCCTCACCCGCAATCTTCCTGAGTCTACCCTGTCCATCCTTAGTCGGCAACCCCCCCCCCCCCCATGTGCCCTACACAGCAACTAGAAGTGCAGAGACCGCATTGGTATCCAAGTGAGAGTTGTCATGGAGCAAGGTTTATGGATTAGATAGGTTGTCTGGTAACTTTCGACCAATCAGAAAGTGGCGCGGGAATACGTCACATGAAGTCTGAATTTAAATCTAGTGGATTAATGGTGCATTGAATAAAGAAACCAGCCGGCATTTATATGTCTGTATTTACAAAGTGATGTTCTTTTGAACTTGTAACAGGATTAAACATTTAATAATAAGTTTAAATTAAGATTTTGTTCACATAGTAACAGAAAGTATTGAAGCTTTAGGATATTATTCGATTTTAAAGTAATGGATTCAGTTAATTGGTTTATCTTGAAAATGATTAAAAATTAAATAATACTTATGAAATTATAATTCACAATGCCTCAAATTGGACATAATTTTCTTCTTCTGAACTGCAATCTATGTTTTTGGTTTTTTTTTCTTAATTGTTTTCCTATTTTACTTGATAAGCTTCATTTAATAGCATGCAACTTTAATTTTTTAAGATTATAATATTTAGGTAGGTATGTACTTGTACACATACAAAATAGTAGGCTTATAATTTTTGCAATCAATTTACAACCACAAAACTCCTGCATCTTTGGAGTTGTAAAATAGTATACTGAGTTAGCACAATAAGTAAATAATGCTTGTATATAATATTTAAGGAGGTATTTATTTGTACACATACAAAATAATAGGTTTATAAATTTGACAATCAATTTCAGAGCAAAAAACCATACTTCTTGTTACGGATTGTAAAATAATAATACATTGGGTTACTATATATAATAAGTAAAGTACTTACTTGTACACATACAAAATCGTAGGTTTATAATTTTTCCAATCAATTTCTAAGCAAAAAACTTATAGTAAAATAGTACACTGGGTTAGCACAATAAGTAAATAATTTTAGTATATAATATTTAGGTAGGTATCTATTTGTACACATATAAAAACGTAGCTTTATAATATTTGCAATCACTTATTTTAAGCAAAGAGCTTATACATTTTATATTTGATATTAAAATATTATATTGTGCTATTATATAATTTCTATTTGATTAAAAGTTAAAAGCTCTTTAAAGGCTATTTCACTCTATCTTCAAAATTAATTCCAGCTTCTTTTAGCCCTTATTCTATGTAGATCAGAAATATGTTGCTGCAGTAAATTTTGGTGATTTTCATAGTAATCTAGTCTTTTCTTGAAACACGGGTTTTCAATTTGCAATTCTTCATAATTCCTTTTTAAGATAACATAATCTGTTTCTTTACTAAGGGGTGGTCTTTCTGACAAGTCTATGCTCAAAGTTTCCTCTTGACGCTTAATTCCATTAGCTGGTTCTGTAATGTTCAATGATGGTTCTTCATTCCTGATAATTTAACTTTCCTATTTTGATGCATCATTCTCTTGGACCTTTCACTCTCATGTTTTTTTTTGCCCGTTCAACAGATATAATGAAGGTACAGCTGAAAATATAAATTTATTACAAGTAGGTTTAATAGGTACCCTCAAAGGTCTTAGGCAAACTTCAAATAAAACGTAGGTACTACATAATCTTGCACAAAATACATAAATAATCAAAACCAACACACACAAACTTTGTACCTGATTTTTTAAAATGCGTCGGTTGTGTATTCATTTTCCTAGCCTGCAACTCATCTTCAAAGGTTTAGAATGTTACTGCCAATTCTCTTATTTGCAACATGCCAGACACCTTTTGCGATAAGATTTTCTTACCAATTATTTTTTAATCTTAGGCCCTTTAGGGAAAAGAAAGAAGGAAAGTGCCTCTCCACTTTCCTTTGCAGTTTTAGCATTCTTTTTGCACGTTGATACGTTACAAATTGTTCCACTGGGCATCTGAAAAGGTGTTTAGGTTAAGTTATCTATTGGTTTCTTCTTTTAAGTATGTGTAGTTTATTTTTTGAAATTAAACACAAATTTACCTTTATGATGAATTACCGATTTAATTATTGATTAAATAACGTTCAATTTATCCTAAGGTTGATTCACTGCACACTTATGTTTACAGCATTACAACAAAAGACCTTAAAAAATAAAATACAGTCTTTAAGATAATAGTTTCGATTTAACTGCTATTTCGTACAAAATAAACATTAAAATATGTCTGTAACTGATCGTGTTCGAAACATGTTTAGCAAACACATTAAAAGTTACCTAAATTTCGAGAGAAATTTCGGAACCGAGGAAGAGTAGAGCATGGTTGCTGGGTTGCTGGGGTTGGCAAAAAGGGCCCATTGTGGCCTACTTGCTTGGCGTTGGCCTCCCCACCACTGCTACTACTACTACCTAAATTTCTAATAAATATTATTTAAAGCACCAAAGCCAAACTTAAACTTTTGACATTAGACTTCACATGACGTATTACCTTCCTCTCGCGTTTCTCCCGTCTCCGAGTTACCAGACAACCTGTCTAATCTATAAACCTTGGTCATGGAGCATCAGAATTGTTGTGTTATCAAAAACTGTCATGTGTAAATAGAACTGTCATATATAAAAAGATTAGACAGATCACTAATCAAGTGTCAACAACCGGCATGATAGTTGATTATGCTGTGGTCTCACCAAAGTTAACTTCGTCGTCGTTCAGCGGCCAGGGAGCATCATAGGAAGATCGCCTGACCCGCGACACGTAATCAAGTCATCAATACCCACGGTTGCCACCATTGGCACGTGGACAGGTCAGCGAGCCTCGTTGTGTGAAGACCCAATCTTTCGACGAGCGACTGACTTAGAGATCCCTTCAACCGCGGCATCAACACATCGCAATCCACCTCCGTCAGCTAGACACAGGCACCACCTTGGCCCCCGTGGACAACGCCGCCAGGTACCTTTGACATCATCCACGTGTTGGTCACGGCAAACTACCTCTCCAACCGTAAGTCACCATTTTATTGTATTGTATTATTAGGTGACAACACCTGCATCACTCTTGTACTTAAATTTCTAACTTTGTAGTATTAAATTGTTATTGTTTTACCACGTGTATTTATTACAAATCTGTACCTACAAAGAACAGTTCCTCTGGTCCTTTATGCTAACCCATCTGAACCGTACACCTATCGTACAGTGCGTTAAAAGTTTTATGGTTTGCTTGCCATCTATCAGGATAAAGCTGGGCATAAAGACACATCATATCTCGCATTTGTGAATTTGAAAAATCATTAGGACGCGACATTTTAAAGAAAATAACAAGAATAAAGTGACAGTTCAAGATGCTTGTTTAATGTCAGTCTATTTTGACAAGTTATAGTAAACAAGTTCCTAGTTGCAGCCATAACATACTTAGCAACAAAGTAAATACAGATTTTTTGTTTTCATTGAAAAAGTACATTTATTTTGAAAACGGCCACCTTTTTTGGCTTCAACGAAGTTGTGTGAAACTAAATGGGCTTTCTTTAGTTTTGTTCGAAAATGTGCATACAGGGTGGACAAAAAATTATGACCATCTTAATAAACCAGTATTGCCGTCGGTGGCGCCACCTAGCGACAGTGGTGAAATTGATACCGTCATCGTATTACGCATGATACCTAATAATACTATGAAACATTTCATAATAATATGTTGAACCACTTTCAAGATATTTGAAAAAATAGTTTTAAGGAAAATTATTTAAACGCTCCGTAAAACGAAAACGAGTAACATTTTACTAAGGCACCCCTTAGCTAATGTCCAATTAATTATATATATATATATATATATATATATATATATATATATATATATATATATATATATATATATATATTATTACGGTATAAATGTATATAGTGTTTTTATAATTTATTAAGGTATTCTGTTTCTCAGACGGGGTTCTGGCACTATGAAAACTTCTCAATGAAGTTGACAAAAAATTTAAATTAAATAATTTATTTCTTAAAACAAAAGGATTGATCAACTTATCAAGAACGGGACAAATGAAATGAAACCAAAATTTTCAAAATACTGAGTATAATTAAGGCTAAATGAATTATTAATACAATAAAAGAAATGAAAATGAGAACACTTAAACAACAAAGCTGTCTAAAACGATACACTATTCTACTAATCTCTCTAGCTAAATTGTACTTGTGAATTTATTTTCATTTAAAAAGGAATGTTTTTGTTTCTGTAGTATTCTTGTTTTATGTATAATTACCACATTAACTGCTTATAATATTTGGAAGAAACAATACAAATTCTTATGAATGTCTCATCACAATTTTTCCTTGACAATATTGATAACTTCGAACACTTTTTTTTATCTCAGTCTTCGGTCTTAATACTTCTATCTATAATCAAACTCTTTGCCTGATTCGTTAATGTCTCTCCCTGTACACCTTGTGTTGATCTTGATGTTATGTCTTTGATGGTGTAAAAGACTCACTTATGTCTTTTTAGTGATCTTCTTCAATTTTTCTTGCTCTCTAAATTCTGTGTTTCTGCTTTCTGACGATGTGATGTATGTATAATAATATATGCCTTTTTTGGCTGATATTTTTCTTCAAAACAATTTTCGTACTTTCTTTTCTTCTGACAACTTGTTATTCCCCTCAGTTGATTTATTTTTTCCTACTACTAAGTCTTATTGCTATGGATACATAGTTGGTTAAAACGTTACAATTTTGCTTTCATTTCGTATGATAAATATGGGAATTGACAATTGAAAACTATATTGAACTTTTTTTTTTATAACACCGATTTTTTCCCAATCTAAAGGCTCGCAAATTTACCTATGGACTCATATTGTATAAGTTTCAAAATTATTCCATTTGTGTGTATTTAAAATTTATATTATTGTTACTTGTCGTCTAGCAACAGACTTTACCTCAACAAATTTATATAACCAGGTATAATTCCCCTTACATCCACCAAAATTATTTTTTATATTATTTGTTGGTTTTTAATATCCTTAGAAAGAATTAACGACGAACATTTTTCAAAAACTATGATATCATAGCAATATATATATATATATATATATATATATATATATATATATATATATATATATATATATATATATATATATATATATATATATATATATATATATATATATTGCATATTACATATTACATAGGGGTTTAATTTTTTGTGCAGTATTCAGAGTACAGAAGGAGTATAATGGACGAGTTTTGGAATTATATGTTGGAACAGTTCAAGACTTTCGCGCGATTCCCTTTAGTAGCTTTGGAGAAAATACCACTGGAATGTTATCTGCAAAAACAACCTTCAATTAGCAGTGGATTACCAAAACTGGGACAAAGGCCTCAGTAAGTCCATAAATTAAACCTTATTTTCTTTATGTTTGCTCTATTCACCTATTCGGGAGGCGAGAGTCCAGCCTCGGTTTCAGCAAACAGCCATTAGGAAGGCCAAACCTTGAAATTTTTATTTTACTTTTATGATCGAATTGAGGAAATTGTGATGTTAATTTTATTTTAGCGCAGACACTTTTGCAAATAAATTATCAGGGGAAGGATAGCCAGTTTCCGCATTGCTATTGGCTATTCCAGTCCCATAAATAATTTTAAATTTAATCAGGTTAGATATTAACGAAAATTGCTTGTATTTATATTTACAAGCCTTTTTTATTGGCATGAAAGAAAACATATATCTAGAGAAAGGTAGGCACATATTAATTCAAAACGAAGACGGAACTCTAGTACAAGATGCAGAAGGAAACTGGCTTCTTATGAATATTATCAGTAATTAAAAAGTCTGGACGCAGCAAGTGGGTTGTGGTAGTCAATTTTCATACAAATGTTCTTAATAGCAAATATATATTTTTGTAATGAACTCGGGCATCAAATTGGTTATCAGTATAACATATATAGTAGAAACAATATACGATATTTAATGAAAATAACTTTATTCTTTGAAAAAGTACAACAATTATCGGAAAATAAACTTAAAATGTTCCCGAAAAAACTGGTCTGATTTTCCTATCCAACGAACCTCTACAAGCTATTTATTTACCCACATACCAAGATATAAGTATTAACAAAAATATTTTCGATGAAACTTACGAAAAAAAATTTACATGAAGAACATTTTTTTCACGAAAATCAAAAGAAAAACATTTTTCTTTTACTATTACTATTTACCAAAATTTCACAAAAATCTTACAAACAAGAATTATTTCTACGGAAACAAAAAAAATCTAAAAACTTTCTATTTTTTACAACAAAATTGGTTAAACGAATACATAAATTCCACATTATATAAGAGCCTCGGTGGTTCAGGGGTAAGAACGTGTGCCTCTGAACCGAAGGGTACTGGGTTCGATCCCAGGGTTCTCTTTTCACTTTTTCAGTACAAACTGTAACATTAACATCAGCCGAGGTTCAGGCATTGTATTTGAGCAAGTTGAATGTCTGTACGTTCCATCCTTCGGAGGGAACGTAAAGCCGTCGGTCCCGTGTCCATGCGATCTTAGGCACGTTAAAGATCTCTACCCTCCTTACAGAAAGGCGGGGGTTCGGCAACATTTCCAGGATAGTGAGGTGAAACTGCTCCCTGGCGTCGGTGATTGGCCATAGTCGCGGAAACAGGCCGACGTTAAAGAAACAAAACACACACACACACATTATATACCTAATCTGTAATTAAGATTGAAAAAAAATATGTAAACTTTTTTTTGGCTTTTGACTGTAACTTTAACCAGTGGAAGTAAAGAAAAAAATCAGGACGCGGCAAGTGCGTTATAGTAGCGAATGTTTATAAGAATTGTACACTATTATTATACTGCATATTAGTAAAGTTAATACTTTAAACTTACACATACCTTGAAGATCGGTTTTAGAGGTCCTAGTACGCGCACATGTGAAAAATTCTTTCTAAAGTGTTACCATTGATATCTCTATCATCAAAAAAATCATGTGTTCTAACTCCTTTTGAGAAAAATGCCCAAAACTCAATTTTCTATGAAGTTAAATAATTAAATTTTGCTATATCTGTAAATAGTGTAAGTCTACTAAGTAAAAAAACTTGTATTACAAATTTCAGTAAAGTTATACAAAAGATTTCCAGAAGGAAACTTAATTCATATTTAGAAAAGTAAAGTATCTGCCAAATTATAAACGTAGCAGTTATTTTTTCTTAATAAACGCCAGTATGATTACGTTTTAGTTAACCTAATCAAACCGGTTTTTTCAATATCAACAATAACAAAATGTGTGCTGAAAATTATAATTTCAGACTCAAAGGTGACGAACCTATTCAAGCGTTTTAAACAAAAATGAGATCTTCTTCAAAACGTGTGAAATCTGTGCACTATTGTTTCTCCAAATATCAAAATAAAATATAAAAAATATACATTCATCAAGCTGGATTCGATCGCGTAACCTTCTGCTTAGGAGGCAATCAATTTCAATTCTAAAGGTCTATATTACATTATAACAAATTTACAAAAATTTACAATTTTTATATATACTACGACTTAAATATAAAGCTCCTGTTAAAATATGATAACTTATCTCTAATTTGTTATTTACAAAGGAAAAAAAAAGTACTTCCTTGTAGTAATTAATGTGTTTTCTGTTTAGTTATTATAATTATATTGTACAAGTTGTGCGGTTGTATATAGGAAAACTGTTTACAAAAACCTATTTAAAATAATTATTATTACTTGCTATGTTGCAAGTTGATTTTATTTGTATAACATACAGCTTTCTAACCATGGCTATAGTGAATTCTCGTGTCAAACGGTTATGGGCGTTTTAAATATTTTTAGATTTTGATACGGCAGTCTATGTTTGATTCTATAAGGACTGTTATTGTATCTTATGTCTGTTATTTGTCTTGTCAATGGATTTATTTTCAATTTGTTTTCGTAAAAATTTGTGGATGTTTTGTTAATATAGTCTTTGATTGTTAGGATGTTGGTCATGTCATGTAAGTGTTTAATTCTTGTGTATCTGTTTCTGTTCGTCACTAGTCGTAGGCATTTATTTTGGTATATTTGAATGGGTTTAATTGTCGTATCTGATACTGAGCACCACACTGGTGCGGCATAAGATACAACTGGTCTTATTATAGTCGTATAGATTAATTTTTTGTTTTCGCTGCTAAGTTTACTGTTTCTTGCCATTAGGGGGTACATGTACTTCATTGCGATATGAGCTTTGTTTAGAACAGTTTTAATATGGTGTTTGAAATTAAGTCTGCTGTCCAGGTGTACTCCTAGGTATTTTACTGTTAGCGAGGGCTTTATTTTTTTGTCTCCTACTTTTAGATGGTTAAATATTTTGGAATCATTGGTTTTTCTAGTAAATACTATTGTCTCCGTTTTTTCAGAGTTGAGTGATATTTTCCAAGTCTGTAGGTAATTTTGAAGTATATCAAGATGAATTTGTATCTGTTTATTTGCAACTTCTGCTGAAAAGGAATGGGCATATATGGCAGTATCATCTGCATAGAGAGCCAGGTTGGTCTTAGGGAACGTAGGTATATCGTTAATAAAATAGTTGAACAGTTTTGGTCCAAGTATGGAACCTTGCGGCACTCCTGCTCGGATTTGTTTTTCAGTTGATGTGCTATTGTGAATTTTGACTTTAAAGCGCCTGTCTGATAAGTATGAGTGTATCAGTCTAATAAGATGGTAGGGAAATTTGAGTTTTATTAGTTTGGCCAGTAATCCGACTATCCATACTTTGTCAAATGCCTTCTGTATGTCTAGTAAAACCATTGTCGTTACTTTGTCTTTATTAAAATTTAGTGTTATGTCGTTTACTATTCGTGTTACTTGATGTACAGTGCTATGTTTTTCCCTAAAACCAAACTGACAGTCTATCAAAAGTTTATTTTTTCTTTCTATGGATTTAAATCTATTAAGTATTATTTTTTCTACTATTTTAGATAGGTTGTTTAACAAGCTTATGGGGCGATAGTTGTGCGGATCTTTTTGATCTTTATTGGGTTTGGAGACGGCAACAACGTGGGCTATTTTCCATTGGGTTGGGTAATGTTGTAGGATAAGAATTGCATTTACTATATACATTAATTGGACTATGGCTTTCTGTGAGAGATTTTTAATTAATTTGTTGTCTATTTCATCAGGCCCTGGGGCCTTATTATTGGGTAGGGTTTTGATAATTTGTTTGATTTCTTGGGGTGAAGTGATTAGTTTTGACCTAGTTTGTGTGTCCATTGTTTGTCTATTGTTAAGATAGTCTTGTGTTTCGTTTATTAAATTGTTTTGTTGTTCATCGCAGACTGGGTCTGTTTGGTGGGTGCTTTCTAATACGTCTGCTATTACGTTAGCTTTTTCTTGGTCTCTATAAAACGTTTTATTGTCATGTTCTAAAGGTGGCATGTTGCTGTGTGGGTTTTTTAGTGCTTTTGTCATTTTCCATAATGTGTTGTTATTTGGAGTTAGGTTTTGCATTTTTTGTGTCCATTTTCTGTTAGTATATTCTTTCATCTTTTGCTTTATTATTTTGCATTTTTGGTCCATAGAAATTTTGTATTGTGGGTTTAATGTATTTTGCCATAGCCTCCTGTCTTTGTTTTTGTCTTTAATAAGTTCTTTTATATCGGTGGGAAGGAAATCTCTTGTCGGGTTAATCGTTTTGTGTGTACAGTGTTTGTTTTTAGCTTTTTGAATATTTAGAGTTAGTTTTTTTACCTCCTCTTCAATTTTATCATTAGAATCAATAGTATTGTTTATGTTAATGTTTCTGTCCAGTGTTTTTCGGAATTCTGTCCAGTTAGTATTAGTGTAGCTTGAAATTATTTTTAGTCGGTCTTGTTTGTACTGATTGTTTAACGCGAAGATATAGGGCATGGAGACTGGCCAGGGTTGTATTTATTCCTAAACCTGGGCGTCCAACAGACCAGGCAAAGTCCCTGAGGCCAATAAGTCTCATGTCCTTCTTGCTGAAAACAGTGGAAAAACTGCTCGACCGGCACATTAGGGGCGGTGTACTGGAAGCATATCCTCTACACTGCGGACAATATGCATACAGAGCAGGATTCTCAACAGAAACAGCACTGCACCAACTGGTGCTGAAACTGGAGAATACGCAGGAGAACAAGGAGGTGGCGCTGGGGGCCTTCCTAGACATAGAGGGGGCCTTTAGCAACACCTCGTTCGGATCGGTTCTGGCAGCTGCCCGGGAGCGTGGAATAGAGGAGACCTGCTGCAGGTGAATCGGTTCCATGCTCAGGGACAGGGCGGTGTTCACCTCACTCGCGGGAGGGACTCTGCTGGCGGGGGTCGCGGCGGGGTGTCCGCAGGGGAGCGTTCTGTCTCCCTTGCTGTGGTGTCTAGTCGTGGACGGCCTGCTGGGGAGGCTCTCGGGAGGGGGGTATGAGGTACAGGGCTATGCGGACGACATTGTCATCATAGTCCGAGGAAAGGTCACACAGGCAGTGTGGGAGCGTATGCAGACTGCACTGAAAGTGGTGGAAGGGTGGACGGTTGATCAAGGGCTCGGGGTGAGCCCCGAGAAAGCAACCGTCGTGCCGTTTACGAGGAGGAGGAAGTGTGAAAGGCACAGAACTCTCACTCTATACGGTAGGAGCGTTCCAATGGCCAGGGAGGTAAAATATCTTGGGGTCGTATTGGACTCTAAGCTAACCTGGAATGGTCACATTGGAAAAATACTGCGTAAGGCAGTCATGACCTTAGCCGTCACTAGGCGGCTATATGGAAAAACGTGGGGACTCAGACCTAGTATGGCCCACTGGCTGTACACAAGGGTGGTCAGACCATCGTTAACATATGCGGCACTGGTCTGGTGGCCTAAGGTGACACAATCCAGTGCCAAACAAAAACTAGGCAAGATCCAAAGGATGGCTTGCCTAGGCATTACAGGGGCCATGTCTTCAACCCAACAGCCGCCATGGAGGTGTTGCTGGATCTACCCCCCCTACACTTAGTTATTATGGGAGAGGCCAGGCTAGGACTATACAGACTAGCCTGCAATGGTAGACTGAAGATCAACCCAGGCTTCAGGGGCCACTGCAAAATTCAGGAGATCGTGAAGGAACCCATGCTTGAAATGAGGTCAGACTTCGCGAGCCCGCGAATGTGCAGGGAAAACAACTTCACAGTGGAAATCCCTGATCGCGGGGCATGGCGGGAGGAGACGCCGGGCATACCACGGGACGCGCTCGTCTGGTTCACGGACGGATCTGGCGGGGAGCGTTGGACGGGGGCAGGTGTTTACTCGGAAGGACCGAGGCTAAGTCACAGTATTTCCCTCGGAGCCCATGCAACGGTGTTTCAGGCCGAGATGTACGCCATCCTGCACTGTGTGCGGGAGAACAAGAGGAGGGGCTACACCAACAAGCGGATCCTCATAGCCACAGACAGCCAGGCAGCCCTTAAGGCACTAAGTAGCCCACGGGTAAATTCCTGGCTGTTGAGTGAGTGCCGAGACGAGACGAGCGACCTGGCTGGGCAGAATGAGGTGACCCTCATCTGGGTGCCAGGTCACTCGGGGGTCAAAGGCAATGAAGAAGCTGACAGTCTCGCGAAGAGAGGGTCAGCAGAACCATTTATGGGACCAGAACCGGCTCTGGGCGTGTCAAAGAGCACTGCCAGGGGAGCCATTAAGTCCTGGGTCAGAAACCAACACAAGGTGTACTGGGCGGACTGTCCAGGGCTCAGACATGGGAAGTCAATAATTGACGGACCCAGTTTAAAGAGAGCTGTGGAGCTGCTAAACCTTAGCAGAGGACAGCTCAGAAACACAACAGGTCTCCTGACGGGACACATGGCCGTCAAGAAACACCTACATAAAATGGGGCGGTTCGAAGGGGACCTCGCATGCAGACTCTGCGGCGAGGGGGAGGAATCAGCCCAGCACATCTTGTGCGAGTGTATAGCTCTGGACCGGAAAAGACAACTGATCTACGGTCACTCTAGACCGGAGACAGAGCAATATAAAACTTCACCCTACCAATCGCTGTGCAGACTAGTTCAAGGCACAGTGATTTTGGAATGGGTGGAGTAAGACTAGGGGTATGCACAATCAACCAAGGGTCGCGGTGCTATCGGGGCGGCAAGGCCGCGGACGAGCCCTGAGGGAACAAAAAAAAAAAGTACCTGTTTAAAACATTCCCATTTGTGTTATTGGTTATATTTGACCAGTTGCTGTGTCTCGAGTTTAGGTCACCAATGACTAATACTTTATTGCCCATACCTAGAAGTGCATCTAAACAGGTAGTTGTAATGTTATTTCTTGGGTTATTGTAAACAGCAATAAGATGTGTATTATCAGGTAGTTTTATACCTACTGAATCTATTGTGGTTCTAGGGACTCTTATTTTATGGTACGGTATATTCTCTCTATTATCGCAATGCCGCCTGATGGGGTGTTCGTGTTAGTAATCTTATCTTGTCGGATTATGCTAAATCCTCTAAGTTTGATTTTGTCACGTTCAGTCAGTTTTGTTTCGTTAATAAGTATAATGTCAATTTTGTATTTATCGGTAAAATGAATAAGTTGTCCTATTTTACTTTTTAGGCCGTTTGCGTTCCAAGATACTATATTCAAACTATAACTCATAATTAGAAAGTGTACTTACGAAATTATAAAATGCTTCGAATTTCTCCGGCATTTCCTTACAGTTCTGTAGCTTCAAGTTCAATTCACGGACGGCAGATGACATCTTGGTTACATTTATATGTCCACTTAGTATTTTCATTTCTTTTATAAGTTCATTAAGTTCACCTACGCCGGTTGCACTTGCTCTCACATTGTCACTTTCAGTTCTGTTATAATTAGATGGCTTTGTATTTTCTGCGGTGTTCCACGGATTAGTCTTTGGGGTAGGTGCTGGGACGTATGTCTCTGTGATTTTAAATGTTTTTTGTTTGGATCTATGCGTTTGAGCTTCTATCCACTTTATTTTTTCCACATATACAGGGCATTTAGAACTATTAGCGGGGTGGCTGTCCCCACAGTTGGCACAAGTTGCAGGAGTGTCTTCTGATTTTGTGCATTCGTTTGTCATATGTCCTTGTGCACACTTTAGGCATTTTGCGATGGCCCCACAGTTAGACGTAGAATGTCCATACTGTTGGCAACGATGACACTGCGACATTTTCTTATTGTTATGAACACGTTCCCATTGTATTTTAGTCAAGGATACAAACTTAACATTCGTCACAAATTGTTTTAAAAACACATCAGCACTTGTTATTACCATGTAAAGTGGGTATTTAGTGCCTCTCATTCTGAAGCACTTTTGGGCATTTATTTTGTAGGTGGTTCTTAAATCTTCTACAATTTCAATAGGATTTATTTCATGCAGCCCTCTAAGGACAAATGCGTGTGTTTTATCTTTTTTGAGCGTGTATGTATGGTATTCGATTTTAGTTTGCGCAAGATATGCCTTAAAGTTTTCCCAGTCTTTCATCTCCTTGATAAAGACGCTTATTTGAGCTTTGCCGTATTTTATATTGAATCCGGATTTCACTATTTTTGATATTTCTGCTATCAGTTGCTTATGATCCTTTGTTTCACAATGAAGCACAATAGGAGGAAGCTTTTTCATCTTAGTTTGTTTTTCAGATGGGTTGGATTTTTGCGATTCATCTGTCTGCATTTTTTCTGTGGAGCCACCTTCATCGTCAAGACTTAACGAAGAGTATCTGTTTTTTGTTGTAATCGTCGTCTGATCCATATTCGAAGTTTTCTTAATCTTTTGTGGAGTCTGTCGGGGGGTTTCCACCAATTTTCTTTTAGCAGTATTTTGTTTACTAACTAATATTTCTTTTAAACCAATATGTTGGCCGTTATTTGTCGTACTGGGTTCTTCCAGGTTATTAATGCCCATATCATAGGCATTGTTATCCTTTATATTTATGTTCTTGTCGATAGTTCACTTGATAATGACTAATGCAGTAACACTAGCCTTATCAGGAGTCACAATTGGATGCACTATACACTACACTTGTTGCCGGCTATTTCACTTAGGCACGTCTATACCCTACGAAGGTTGGACGCAGACCGGGTCTAGGGCTTAGGAAGCAAGCACGATGCCCCCGGCGCCATCTAAGAATACTTCAACTAACGTTTTATTTGTGTGATACTTTAGATCGGCTTCCTGCCCGGGATACTATATTCAAAGTATACGTAACAATGAATTACATAATTAGTAGAATTATCATTGAAACGCATTCCACGACTGTTTCGGTCTTATATGACGTCCTATGTTTAAGTTCAAAGATAAGAGAAACTATTTTAGAATCATTTTTATACAGACTTGGCTTGATTTTGTTTACATTCGTATTATATTATGCGACAGTGTAATATATCTATGCTGCGCTAAAACTGTATTTGAGGCTGTTCATAAAGCTACAAATATAGTATCTTTAATAATTGATTGAGTCCCCTAGTTAAATAACAAAATCACTTGGCAAATATTCAACTTCATGTCTGTCATTTTCCATAATTGCAGCCGAGATTTCAAGATTGTTGGTTCGGGTAGTATGTTTTACGCCTGGCATACATTTAGTTTGGTTACCGTTGATGTATGGTTTATACCCGTTGTATGAATCAATCTACGCGTGGCACTTAACTACTCTGTCTGTCAAGCATTTGACTTTAACCACTAAGTCGTCTCAACGCATGCCTTTGGGATTTTATTTTTAATTTGGAAAAACTCTAAATATTGTGTATCAAATTACTTAATATTCACAAAATGGGTTTATTTGCATTATTTTTTAGCCACATGTAAAGTATCATTCCAGTTACTCTGATACTTACAAAAGTATAGCGTTTTCAAAAGGTTTTCCCCGATTTTCCACCTGAAAAACTAGAGCATAAAGGCTGTTTAAAGAACTCGACCTCGGTTTTTGCACATACACGACTTTTGCCAAGTTTGATTGAAATCAGTTTAGTATTTTGTGAGTTATCGCTCCGATATATATATATATATATATATATATATATATATATATATATATATATATATATATATATATATATAGCCACATGTAAAGTATCATTCCAGTTACTCTGATACTTACAAAAGTATAGCGTTTTCAAAAGGTTTTCCCCGATTTTCCACCTGAAAAACTTGAGCATAAAGGCTGTTTAACGAACTCGACCTCAGTTTTTGCACATACACGATTTTTGCCAAGTTTGATTGAAATCAGTTTAGTATTTTGTGAGTTATCGCTCCGATATATATATATATATATATATATATATATATATATATATATATATATATATATATATATATATATATATATACAGTGAGGACCTAAAGTCCGCCCGCCCCCCCTCTAATTTCTGAACCGTCCGGTATATTGTGATGAAATTTGGAACGATGATATATGAGAAAGGCCTGCATTTTTTGACATATCAATGACAGCTTTAAATGTCAAGGTGACAGCTGCGCGCGCTTTTGGAATATTTTTTTAATGGAAACGGGGATCGAGTGATACCTCATTTTGAATATCTTTTCATGCTCAGAACATTCTCCAGTTTTGAAAACGTTTGGTTCAGTATTTTCCAAATTAGAATCAATAATATCGATTTCTACGTTATGACTACCCTTGTTTAATATAAAAAATACAATTACTCCACTTATTGATGATGTTGTTGCCCAAAACCCCCATGAGTTTCAAGAGGTTATATTTCAACAAGACGGAGCCCCACCTCACTATTTTAGACAAGTCAGAGATTACCTGGGTGAGGGTTATGAAAATAGATGGATGGTCGTCGAGGTCCTACGGAATGACCAGCTCGATCCCCAGACCTCACGCCTCTAGATTTTTTTCTTTGGGGGTACGTTAAATCTGAGGCTTATAAAACGTCTCCCGGCTCATTAAATGAACTTAGAACTTAGAAACGAATTACAGATGTGTGTTCAAGAATAACGCCACAGATGCTTCATAATGTCAGAGAAGAATTTACCCGTAGAATATTTATCTGTCAGGAGGTCCATGGTGGTCATTTTCAACATCTGTAGAAGTAACCACTTCAACAGTTTGTGCCTTTAGATTTAATTTGAAATGTTTTTCAATTTTCCTAGTAAGGGTTAATTAGTTGTTATTTGTTAATGGTAAATTGTGTTTTATTTTGAAACATAAATAATTTAAAATTATCTATGTGTACTTTACTGGGGAAACAGTACGACAGGAACTATGATGACATCTGATAAGTAAAAAAATTGTGTTATAAACAAGGGTAGTCATAACGCAGAAACCGATATTATTTACGCTCATTTGGAAAATGCTGAATCAAGTGATTTCAAAACTAGAGAATGTTTTGAGCATAAAAAGACCTTCAAAATGAGGTATCACTCGACCCCCGTTTCCATTTAAAAAAATATTCCGAAAGCGCGCGCAGCTGTCAGCTTGACACTTAAAGCTGTCATTGATATGTCAGAAAATGCATACTATTCGGATATATTATCATCCCAAATTTCATCACAATACTCCGGACGGTTCAGAAATTAGAGGGGGGACGGACTTTAGGTCCTCACTGTATAAAAAATTTAACAGACCTTGGTTTTCAGTTCTAGGAACCCAAATTCGCGCACATCTGAAAAAAAAATTTCGAAAGCTTTTGATCCTGACCTCTCTATTAGCGAATTTTTCTTAATGATAATTCGCTAATATAAGCGGAAAAATACTCATCTTTTCACACACAAGCTGTCAAAAATAAGAGTATCACTTAAGTCTGCGACTTTAAAGTTTCATTTGATATTTGTGAAAACAATTTATCAACTACTTATATACTATGAAAATGTAAACATGGATAATCTTATCACATTAATTATTTCTTACCTTTATGTACCACAGTTGACTTAAATATTTTAATACTTTTATTCGAAAATTCGCTAAATAATCACATAAGCTGATCGACTCATTGTACGCGATTGTAAATCTAAATATTTCCAAAACTAGAGTCTGTAGGTATAGGGCGATTGTTACACAAAACCTATAGCAGATAGCCTCCCTTTCGCTTCTGAAACAAAGTACAGGCTCTTCCGTTTAAATAAATTGAGCTACGGCCGTTTTAATTTTTTTCAAATTTAGTCATTATTTGAGAGTGCCCTGTATATTGCATCTAGATTTTTTCGACGAATAAAATAATCGAAAACCTCTCTCAATGCGTCACTTTCATGGGACTCTGCTCGCTATTGCTAAAAACGCCGTATCATAAGTTTTGATATGTGCCAAAAATGTGAAAAGTTGCAAAACAATTGAAATAACTTGAAAACGATGAACGCTATCAAATTTATTTTTCCTACAAACATGCATGCTAATTCGATGGAAAGTGCAAAAATGCAATAACATAAAAAAAACAAGAAAATTTGTATCACACACTACTTATGGGCCATGTGATGTGATGTGATGTGAGTGTCAAAATAATTCTATAAGATACAGCTCAAGACACCCAATAATTAACGTATACAATTTTTTCTCGTACCTTGTATAATAACAAATATATTGTGCTTTACTGTAGAAATGCGTCACCTGTATATATTAGTATGCACACTTGTAGAACCCAAGTCATCGCAACACATTTTAAAAAGACCTGACGGTCGTTTCACTCACAAAGGAAGCGTCATCAGAGGATGAAAAATTCAGAATATCAGATTTAGATTTGTTGACTGAGTATATTTCTATATATTGTTACGTTCTACGGGGTTCTAGATTTCTTGACTAACAAAACACCTGACCTGACCTGGCCTGACCTGACCCTGAAGTATGTAGAAGCCAATTATAATCGTGTCTCTCTTACTCGCCATCTTGGAACCATGTCGCGGCGAATAATCGTCTTAGGTGCGCTTGTGTCGACGACGATTTGAGTCTTATTACCGCTTACGTATCCGTCTACGACGAGAACGCCGCCAGATTCGCTAACCTGAGAAATGGTTACCGGCCTTAGCTTCACTTTCTCCCTTACGCGAGATAAATGGAGCCCAAACAATGGCCCGTTATACTACAATGTCGCCTTCCCACGGTAAGAACCGCTGAGTCAGCCGTCGTCTTAACGGAGCCAAGAACCTTGCAGGTTCAAAGTGCAAGTAGAACGGAATATCACTGTGAGAATCTACATCAGCAGATTCCTTGTTTATCCAGAGACATAGTGCCACGCCTGGAGGGAAGACTATAAAGAGGCTGCTCACAGAGGTAGAACCGTTCATTCTTGTTCCGAGTTAGTCATTGGCACACCGAGTGCATAGACATTAGATCACATGTAGGTTGATCGTCTTATTTTAGTATATTATATTATTCATTTTTTTGTAACTAAGTAATTAAGTATTGATTGTTCACAGTATTAAATAAATTGTTTTAAAAATTCAAACGTCTTAACCGTGAAGTTAAGTCGCGTGATCTTAGAGCCCAACATTCGCCTCTTATATGTCCCACCTTGCTGCAGTTCCAGCAGCGCAAGGCATTTGCACGGTGATCTCTTATTGGGCGTCCATGAGACGTCGGCCTTATTTGTTGTGCAATTTTCTTTAGTAGCTGCATGACCTTGGATGAATCTGTTTTATTTTCTTCTTGGACTTGTAGACTGCGAACTGTCACATTACTTTCCGACGCTTGCTTTACCGCTTCAAACTCCAAGGAATGTGCCAAAGGATCGCTCAAGTTTTTGTGTTTCGCCATCCTCAGCGCCTACTGCGTGTCGGTATCTCTGATGGCGTCAATGAAGGTTTGCACCGACAGCTGGTTTAAAAACTTCATCGAGCTATGAAGTAGGCTAATCGCGTCAGTTTGACAACGTCGGCGTGGAGATGTTGGAGACTTTCGCCCGGTTTCTGACAACGATTTTTCAACTGTAATCGCTACAACTGTTGTAAATGCTGATCGCCAAACCTCATCACTAATTGATGTCTAATGCTGTCAAAACTCAGGGGTTCTTCCCTTGGAATACATTGAAGCACATCTAGGGCAGTCGCTTTCTCTCTCTCTCTCTCTCTCTCTCTCTCTCTCTCTCGCCCCAACCATTTTCTGTAGCATCAGCTTCAAAGTGGCGTAGATAAATACCCCACGGGACTGAGCCATCAAATGTGGGGACCTTAATTCTTACGACCGGGCTATCTTCGAGCCTGATGTTTCCCTTGGCTAGGGTATCACACCTCTTTTCTAGTGATTGCGTGTTCTGCTGAACTTTTTGTATACTCGTCAGTTTGTCATGTACATCGTCGCTGATACCCCTTACTCGGCTTTCTACTTGCTGAAAGATGTCGTCTTTTACTTGCTTCATACGTTCGTCCACACATAAAATAATATTCTCAATTCTGCTGGCTTGTTTTTGCAGAATTTTCTTTGTTTCTTCGTCTCTCTCATTTCCTCTTTGGCGTCTTCGTCTCTTTCTCTCAGCTCTTCTTTCGCTTCTTGGCCTCTTTTTCTAGCTTCATCTCTTTTTCTCATTTCTTCTTTGGCTTCTTCATCTCTTTTTCTGGTTTTCTTATTTCTTTTTTTGACTTCATTATCTCTTTTTCTCATTTCTTCTTTGGCTTCTTCATTTCTTTTTCTGGCTTCTTCTTTCATTTCTTTAATCAATTCCAATAGCTGGGTGTCCATATTGGCTGTTGCGCTAATGTCTCAGGCATAGACGTACTTAAAGCCGGTACACAGTTTATTCTATTTGAAGAACACACCCAGTTATGATTTACTGCTGACACTGATACTCCAGAGATTCTAGAAATTTTCACGTTGTTCAACGAATATTCTGAAAAATATTTCCGCCAGCAGCTTGCAAATCCCACTTCTGACACCAGTTGTGACGTTCAACGGGGTTCTGGATTTGTTGACTAACAAAACACAGCTTTTCAAGCTACTATTTATTATAACCAACCATTTTCCAACACCATAAGCACATCAACTACAATATTTCTCTCTATTACTAAATCTCCATAGAACTATATTCCACTATCCGCCTTCTATGATCGCTTCTTATACACCAACACTAACTGCTGACTCGCTAAATACTCTATGATCACTTACTCTGCACCACACTAATTCAATACTGAACTAACTTAATCTGTGTACCGCTCGCCTATTTATACCCTCCATAGAGATTCTAGACCTACACTATTCTACACCTCTCACTTCTGGTCCCTTCTAGAAATATCATTCCAGGGTGTTCGCTGTTACCAACACAGTACAACTGACCATAGAAGTAACAAAGTCCATAAACCTAATTCTCGTAGACACATGTGACAATATCTTTTCCATACACTAACACGTTAAATAAATTCGGATGTTATATATTTTTTATTGTTATTTTATATATTTCATATATTTATGTACTAATGTAGGTAATAAGTGGGCTCCTTCTGCTGGAACATTGGGACATACGGTATGCCGGCGGTCTAAATGTTCCGCCAGCTTGTCGTAATAGGCAACCAACTCTCTCGTCTTCTTATATTTTCATATATCAAAAGTTTTAGTTTTATTTTTGTTTCTTACTCTTTTTCTTATATTAAAATATGGATTAGTTGTCGTTTAAAGTTATGTGCTTTTTTTTCTCATTTATAAATCCCGAGCGACCAAGATGGTCATCATCTTTGTAAATTACAACTAGCTCAGAGTATGAATGTTAAAGAATGAACGTCTGAACATAAATACCTCCTCTTTTCTTTGTGTTATAATTTGTAAATCTCGACATACTTTATGTTTATTTATCTAGCTCGAGCTCTTTAAATTAATGCTACTTTAGCTCACACTTAAGATACTTATTAAAATAAGTTGTTTTCAGTTTATGTTTCACCCAAGTCCACCAAGTATGTAGCGGTTGTTGGTGTTAATTGAGATGTGACTCTGAGATGTTCTTGTCACAGCCTTTTAAAGCAGGCTGTGTAAGAACTAGAGCTCTACGTCTAAAAGCTAAACTAAGTATAAATGTGAATATCTCAAGATTTATAACACATGTGTTTGTCTATTTATGTTCTTAGAAGTTTCCTCTCTCACACTATATGAAATTAAGTTGAATGGCTACATAGTTAGGTAACTCTATAACTCTAAAATGATTGTCATGTGATGCCTTATCTTATAAACATTTGAAATCCACTCTTCAAACGATTAATTTCAGTGGTTACGTGTTTTTTTTAGGTAACTCTGGTAGGTTACATGTTTAGAAACATATTATTGACGTGTAATGACTTACAAACCTAAAAGCTACACCTCAAGGCAATTAGTTTGATTGGTCACATGGGTAAGATTACTCTGGTGCAAGACATTCAGTTTGACTTAGGTAAACTAGCTCAGAATATAAATGTTTGAAACAAATAATTGTTATTTTCTCAGTGTTGTACTTTATAACTCTTGGTATTTTTATTTTTAAATTAATGTTACCTTAATATACTTAATGAAAATTGCGTTTAGTAGTTACATGGATATGGTGCTCTAAAACGATTGACATGTGATCGCGTACAAACCGAGAGTTTGTTTGCGCATACGTTAACCACCATATTTGAATTATGCTTACTGGGACGGGTAAAATGATACCTCACACATGTCCTCTAAACCACAAGTTGGTTTGCGCATGCGTATATGCCATATTTGAATTCTGCTTACGGAGACGAGTAAAATGATACCCCATGCCCTCTAAACCACTAACTAAGAAAAGTTGGTTTGCGCATCCTGATCTGGATCCTGATCTGGATCTTAATCTAAATCTGAATCTGACCTGGTCACACTTACGCACATAAAGATTTGAACCTGTAACCACACAAACACATTAAATTTTGAACATGTAATTACATATATGTATAAAGATTTGAACCTGTAACCACACAAACACATTAAGTTTTGAATATGTAGTTACATATAGATATAAAGATTTGAACCTGTGGCCATACAACAGACAAACAAACAACGTACATACATGCACAGATACAACAAACAACACACACACGCACATCAAGATATGAACTTGTAGCCACGCAAACATCAGGATTTGAGGATTTGAACTTGTAACCACACATGCACATCCACCACTCAGAAACCTGAGCTTACTGTTGAGTTATTCAGTACCCCTCGTATATGTTGTTCCTCGTATTTGTTTGACACTACCACATTAAAGAGTATATATCGGGATTCGAACCTGTATCTCCTTCAAAATAAAATGAAAGTGTCAGACTCTATTATTTTTAACAAGTTAAACCGAATGTGTTGGTTTAAAATTCATCTTCTTATTTTTTGATTAGAAACCTGAGCTTACTGTTTAGTTATTCAGTACCTCTCGTATATACTGTCCCTCGTATTTGTTGGGCACTAATATGCTAATATGCACATTTGAAAAAAAAATTGCAAAGTCTCACCATTAATAATACCTCTCTATTAGCGAATTTGTTTTCATAAAAATGCGCCAAAAAATCAAAAGTGAATTTTTAGGTCAAGCTACTTTCTTTTTTTTTTTTTTTTAATTTTATTTGCCAATTTAACAACAACGCCAGTTAACTATTTTTGTACGAAGCAACAGCAACATTATACTCGTCCAGGCATAGTCTGGTCTGAAAAATACGCATATGCATGCAATGTAACCTGGAAAATAAAGCTGATAATGCAAAAAAATAGTTCGAAATCCACAAAATTGAATTTAAAACAGCTTTTTAAAAACCAAAAATCTGGTGGGCTTTTCAGAGCAAACCAAATAGTCTATTGCTATAATATGGTCTTAAAAATCTAACGTCACAAATATAACTTCACACAACGGCAAAAAATACACAAAAAGTCACTATAATTCACAAAGCATCGATATAAAGCATGTGGTCTTATGGAAACTGCACGCATAAAATCAAAACAAACGAATTTAGCATATGTAGTGACGTCACAGATGTATAGTTGGTTGGGTGGTAGTGTCCAATACTCGTTCAGGCAAATTGACCTATCCTGTTCAGTTTATTGCCCTTAAACATCGAACAACAGAAGAACACCAACACCAAAGTTAAAGTGAAAGTTATGATTATGATAATGATATTAGATATAATCAATACTAACATATTTTTGTAATTATATGTAAAAAAAATAGGTTGTTAAAATTGTTGGTTTAACATTTAACGAGAATCAAGAGTGTCGGATATCTTATTCAATCAGAAGATAAAAACGCCTCAGGTAAACGCAAAATCAAAATTGTCCATTACCAGCTGTTCCCGAATGAGAAACACTGCCTTAAGAGATAACCTGACCAATTTTTGTACAATATTCTAACCTCGCTTTTAGAATTAATTGGGGTTTTAATTGGAATAATATCAAAGTTAATCATGAGTGTGAAAAAGGTTAGCCAGCTTTTTGATTGCAAATGTAAAACAGTTCACAGAAGTGACTGCAAGTATAGCGATGATGACATCTTCGTAGATGGCTTTGATACTAAAGAGGAAGATTTAGTACTTAAACACGAACAAAACACCGAGCATCAGTGGAAAGGGACAATGGAAATTAAACACCACGCAGAATATATGCCTTTTACTACTAAAGTGAAGAAGACCGACGGAGAGTGTTTAGACGAACCAAAACATGGCCTTATAGGTGATGTGAGCCACGACAGAACTGGGGGTTTCGAAGCTGTTACAGGTGTAAACATAATTGATGAAGAAAATGAAAATGTTTGTATTAAAAATGAAATGGTCATAGAAGAATTTAAAATTGAAACATTAGACCATGGCTGCACAGGTCTCAGTAATCATGACTTTGTCGATCTGGATGATGTATTGGTGAAAAATGAAGTAGATGCAAATTTAAAACAGCATGTAAAATGTGTTTACAATAATTGTAACACAGACGGTTACACAGCTTTCTCGAAAATGAATGTACCACAACATGTACGTTCAAATTGCACAGCAGACATGCCTTTTAAATGTTATCATATGGGGACAAAAGAATTTCAAAAAACTCATATTAAATGTGATCAGTGTGATTATTGTACTATCAAAAAGTATCAGTTTATAGAACACAAAATAACAAGACACCGTGAAAACAGGCTTTTTAAATGTGATCAGTGTGATTATTGTACTGTTAAAAGATATATATTAATACAACACGTAAAAGCAAGACACACCAAAGAAAAACCCTATAAATGTGATCAGTGTGATTATGGTACTGTTAAAAGGAATCAGTTAAGAACACACATAATGGCAAGACACACTAATGAACGACCTTTTAAATGTAATGAGTGTGATTATTGTGCTGTTGTAAAGTCTAAGTTAACACAACACATACAAGCAAGACACACCAACGAAAGACCATATAAATGTGACCAGTGTGATTATTGTACTGTTAGAAAGATTCTCTTAACACAACACGTAATGGCAAGACACAGTGAAGAAAGGCCTTTTAAATGTGATCAATGTAATTATTGTGCTGTTACAAAGGGACAGTTAACACGACATACAACAGTGCAACACACTCAAGGAGCGCCTTTTGAATGTGATCAGTGTGACTATTGTACTATTAGTAAGTATCTGTTAAGAATACACATAATGGCAAGACACAGTGAAGAAAGGCCTCTTAAATGTGATCAGTGTGATTATTGTGCGTTTACAAAGTATCGGTTAACACAACACATAATGGCAAGACATAGTGAAGAAAGGCCTTTTAAATGTCATCAGTGTAATTATTGTACTGTTAGAAAGAATCGGTTGACAGAGCACATAGAAGCGAGACACAATAAAGAAAGATCTTAATATCTATATTTAGAGGTGTGTGAACCCATGTTTTGTTCGAGCCGAACTATGAACGAACCCAAGCAAATATGTTGCCTCGAACTTCGAACCTCTGAAATAGTATGTCTAAGGTTCACAGTCGAACTTCGAACTTCTTAGAAATTCAAAATCGAACATCGAACTACCCAAAATTCTTCAGTGCTCATATATCATTTCCTTAAATACAAAATTTTGGAATATTGTAACATACAATATTTGATATGTAAAAGATTCCAACTCTTTTTACAAAAAGGAAGGATTCAATAAATTTGCAGGTTGATTGGGTGAAAATGCCTTCCGGTTCTGATCGTTGTGGAGATGGGGCAACGTTAAATCAAAAACACAAAATATTTGAAACTTTTTTAGATTTCTAGATCTATAGATAAGCTCAATTATAAATATGTTGTTGTTTGGTATTGGCTAGGCAGTTTTAGCAAACAGATTGGGAAGGTTCAAAGTGAGCACAATACGTATAAAATGACCACTTACAAGTTGAACTGTCTCCTGATTGTGCATATTTAACTGTTTTGACTCACTGTGTAATAAAGAATGTTGAAACCAGTGTTTTCCAAAGGCAATCTGTAATTATCCTCAAATTCTGAACATTTACGTTACCGATCGCCTTTGAACACTGCCATCATAATGTTGTTACTGAAATAGGTGAAGGGAGGCTAGGATATACAAGAAAAGTAATTCTGTGACTGCTAAAGGGCTTCGTCGTGTCTCAATGTGTCCCATCTACTTTCAAAAATATGCATGAGTAAAATCTGAAACTACGCTATCGACTCAATGAGTTTAAAGCGCCGCTACCGCGTTAAAGGGGCCGCAACTTCGCTACTTTTGGCAACATTCAATGTCTGTAAAGTTAAATTTCTAAGTATTTTTGAGCAACGAACTTCGAACTATTTTGAAGAATAACATATTTCGAACTTCAAGGTTCGTTTCGGGTTCGGTTCGGAATTTCGAAGCTTCGCACACCTCTAATCTATATAGGTGTGAGTGGGGTACATTCAGCCACTTTTTTTTAAAACTCAGTTTTTACAGGCATTCATGTATTTTCCATCAATATTTTTTTAGTAATCAAATATGTAGTATTTATGGTGGTCCAATCGAGCCGGATTAAGTTGAATCAGCTCTATGTGTGTCAGTTCATTGATTTATTTACTGTTTTTATAAGACTATCAGATTCTCTGAGGGCTTGCTTGGCTTGTTCAGATCTTACCTGGATGGAAGGAGGCAATTTGTTGAGGTTGGGGTCTTCAAATCTAACACCTATCATGTAACCTCGGGAGTGCCGCAGGGTTCCATACTAGGTCCATTACTATTTGATATCTTTATTGACCCAGTTAAACATGTTTTACATGTTCCTTTTTTAATGTATGCAGATGATATTAAGATTTTCGCAAACATTTCGAGTGTTGATGACTGTTTGCGGCTCCAGAACTGTCTTCAGACCCTAGATGAATGGTGTTGTCAGAGTGGTGTTTCTATGAATGTTTCCAAGTGTTGTGTGATGTCCTTTACTCGAAATAAGCACGCAATCACTTTCGGGTACAATATAAGAGGGCTTCCACTTGATCACCCCGGGACAGTTAAGGACCTTGGAATTGTTTTTGATGGTACTCTATCTTTTAAACCACACTATGAGCAGACTGTCAGCTCTGCTTACAAAACTCTAGGGTTTCTGATAAGAAACAGCAAAAATTTCTCACAGACTGACACCCTCCTCCTGCTCTTTAGCTGTTTGGTTAGGTCCCGACTTGAATATGGCTCAGTTGTGTGGGCTCCCACTTATGAGATACATGTGGCAAGCCTGGAATCAGTGCAAAGGAAATTTCTTAGCTTTCGTGAGGATGGTCGATATCCGTCTATTGGTTTTCCTCAGGAAGGTTTACTTCTTCGCTTTAGTCTGCAGAGTCTGGTGATGCGCAGGCAGTGCAGTTTCATTATATTTTTATATAAACTGGTTAATTCTGTGTTCGACTGCCCTAGTCTGCTTCAGCAACTTAATTTCAATGTGCCTCGTATTGCAGCAAATTTTCCAGGCACATTCTATCTCCCGACTGCTCGTACACGATTGCTGCGATCGTCTCCAATTTACCAGATGTGTGCAATGATTACTCTGCACTGCAAGACCGCCTAGATATCTTCTCATGTAACATATCAGAGATAAAAATGTTTTTTAAAGCGATCTAATTTGTGACTTTTTTTGTATTGTTGGTTTGATTATTGTTAGTTATTATGTTTTGTGTATTGGCCCATCCTTAATTTGGCTTTTAAGCTGTTGGATGGTGTATGAATAAATAAATAAATAAATAAGTGAGGAATTGTTTTTGTTTGTGCAGATTTCGCGAAATTATGCAGTGCTAATGTTATTGAGTATCTCGTTTGGTGTGTGCCATTTAATACTTATTTTAATACGATAAGACATGTGACTGTGTCTTTGTTTTATCCTTTACCTATTAATGCACGTTGAACTGAGCCCAGAACTGGGGGTTGAAACATACTAAAGTAAGAGAAATAAAGTGAATCTCGCAACGGTGTAGGAAAATCACGCAACCCGTTTGAACGGTCGCAGAGGAGAAAGAGGAGAGAAAAAAGAGGGTGAAGACGGGGAAGACGCCAAGGCGTGCTGTAATTAGAATGATTTCTGTTAACTAATTAAATGTACCGTGTTAATCTTAGTAAATATTGTGAGTGCATAGTTCCTATAGTTGTGATACTGATTATTAATTTCAATAAATATAAAACGAAAGGTTACTGTAGTTTCATCCATACTGAACCGTTTTCTACCTGGATGTTCGTCCACGGGGCTGATGATATAGCTCATTTATATGGAATAGCAGGAAAACGACGTCAGGGACGATCATCAGGTGAGCCGAGTGCAGGTGTACCCACTACTTCTAACGGCGAGGAAGACGCCGACGACGGGGATACCCAGGTCTCACCACAAACCTGTAAGGTAAACCTTCTATATTTTATACGAGGTAGTCCACTAGTCCAGGACCTGAAGCGTCCTATTTCCCTGGCATTTCAAGAAGACGCTACAACAGGCGGGTGGCAGATAAGTTCATTATTATTTCCAGGAACCAGTCCAGTGTAAGGATTTTTCATGTTTGCATTTAACCTTGAGTTAAAAGCAACAGAAATAACATTTTTACGAACAGCTGTTACGTTATTTATTTAGGTGATGGACTTAAAAGAGTTGACTATCGTCGTTCGTATAATAATTGTTTTGAGCTGAATTTAGTTAGTAATTTGAAATATATTTATATGTACGTAACTTTATATTTCAGGAATTGTTTAGGGATTCTCTCTCTTTACCATGTAACATATGATAAATGGGCAGCCCCGCACCCTGGGATACAGAGTTTCTATAAACGAATAAAATAAAATCTTGTGCACTGTTGCCATTTAGTATCAAGGCAATAGGGCATAGTTAATTGGCGCCATCAACGCGGGGCTCGAAGGGAGCTGTAATAGTTCATTGACACCATCAAGGTGGGGCTCGAAGGGAGTTGTAATATGCTACACATAATGATAATAATAATAAAGGAAAATGTGTAAATATAAATAAAATTTGAAATAAAGAAAGAGAGAGGAATTTCCAGACAAATAATCAGAAAGTATGAACAGGGGAATTTTTAAAAAAGGGGGGTAGCAACAGAGGGTGTAACCTTAAAAAAATATATGAATAGAAAAAGGCCGGATGCAAATTTCAGTTTTATTTCAAAAAATTTTTTAGGTTCACCAAATCTTTATAATATTTTATATTGGGTAGGTTTATACCAACCTGACTTATAAAGGCACATGCCAACTTTGAGTTACGTAAATTACCTATAGTTAGTAGTTGATAAATCGATTTCATTTCATAACATAGTAGTCATTGTTTAAGTTTAAGTACAAAGGGAATTTTAGTGAATTTAATTAGCAACATTAAACTAAATACATACATTTTCTCTATTTTGAAAAAAAAAACATATAATACTGATAGTATCCAAATATATAAAAGAAAAATGGCGGAGAAAAACGGTTTCAACACATCGGATGATGAACCTTTAATAAAGATAAAGGAGAGTAATCAGGGTCAAGTGCAGGTGTCAGGAACTGAAACGGTAAAAGTAGGTCAGGTAACGGAAAACCAAAATCCGACGTGTAATATCGAGAAGTACATAAAAATGATGAACGAGATGATGCAAAGAAGTAGGGAAGAAAACGATAGGATTATAAAGGCAAACGAGAAAATGATGCAACAAAGCCAAATAGCCAACGAGAAAATAATGCAACAAAGCCAAATAGCCAACGATAAAATAATACAACAAAATCAAGAATTATTAAAAAAATATGATACGGTAGTACAACAAAATAAAGAGAGAGAAGAGCAATTATTCTTCAGTGTAAATGAATGTAAAAGGGAAGTGACAGAAAATATTGATTGTAGTCGAGAGACTATACTACAAAGTAATGACAAAAATGCAGATAAGATAGTTCAAAATACGAATGGAAATTCAGAGGCAATAAGGCGCGAGATTCAAATAGCAAAAAGTGAACTAGAAAACATATTGGAAAATAAGTCGCGCGATATAATTAAACAATTATCAAAGCAAACGATAGGTGAAAAGAAAATTATGAACAATCAGAAAAATGTTTTCGAACCTGGTAACCCAATTACTGCTAGTTATTCCATGGGGAATACTAGAAGTATGGGTGGCGATTTATCAAAACTATCTATACGGTTTCATCCAGATGGGAATGTACACCCAGTGGCCTTTATAAAAGAAATTAATAAAGAGTTAACACCGCGAGGTCTAGCGGACATAAACAAAATTGAATTGGCAATTGATGCACTTAGAGAAGAAGCCAGAATATGGGCCGGAAGGAATCGAAACGGTTTTACATCCTTTGAAAACTTTTGTGAACTATTTTTAGAAAAATATTGGGGTACGAATGAACAAGGTAAGGCATATGCAACAATACGGTATGATCAATATAGGAGTGGGTCTAGATATGGTTATTATTTGGAAATAATGGCACTAGCAGAACATTTTGGGGAACGTATTAGTGAGGAAGAGCTATTAGAGGCAATGCAAAACAAATTCGGGGAAGAAATCAATATAGCCTTATTAGGGAAAAACACGCTAGAGGAAGTAGGCAAATACCTGAAAAAATTGGATGGGATAATAGGTGGAGAAAGAAGAGGATACAACAACCGGAGACAGTTTTCAAGTTTTGAAAGAGACCGTAATAATTACCGGGAAGCTTATGACAGAAATGACAGTAGAAACGTCGAACGAGGCAATTACAATAACTTCCGAGATAAGGAGCCAAATAGAAACGGTAATCGATATTACGAGAACAGAAATGAGAGGTATAGGAACGATCAGCAGGGAAGAAACAATAATTCCTACCAAAACCCGAGGGGAAACGAGTATGTTAGTCCAAACCGGGAAGATCCAGGCCATAGGGGGAGAAATTATCTTCCAGGTGGAAGAATAAATGAAGTCAGAGTGCAAACTGATACACAGGAAGAGAGACAGCAGAATACCAATCAAGAAAAAAACGAATAGAAGGTCACCCAGAGAAAATAACTCGGACAATGAAAAATTACAATAACAAAGTTCAAGTGTGTAAACAAAATGTCATTCAGGCAGGTGAAAATAATATTTTAAGCCAGGTAGATAAAATAGAGGAAATACCTTCTCGCGGTGACCTAACTACAAAATTGAGTGATAATAGAAATACGGTTCGAGTAAATGAAAGAAAAAAATTTATTGAAGATAAAAATGAAGTAAAATCCCAGGTACGGGATCAAGTTGGAAATTTAGTATGCCAGAGTAGAAACGGGGTAAAAGAAAGTAATAAACCAGCGGAACTTGTAGCAAGACAGGATAATTGCGAAACAGAAAAGGTGCGAACAGTTTTTGACAGCATGAGTAAAGAATTTGACGAATTTTGCAAGAATAGTGAGATGAATATGCAGGCTAAAAGGATTAGAAGTTTAAAAAAATTTAAGAATGAAAGAAGCGCAGTTGAAAATAATGAAGTTATGATTTTGTGTGATGTTGATGAGTTTACGGACAGGTATTTAAAATTGAGAAAAGTAGAAGAGATTAAGGGAAAGTCTAATGAAGGGGATAATGAGCTTGTTAAGGTGAACAGTGAAATCGCTAAGAATAAAGTATTGTGGGTAGTTAGTGATAAATCAGGAAAGTTATCTAATGGTGTAGAAGCGAAAAAAAATGAAGAATTAAATGACAATTTGGAAGAGTCAAAAGTCAACAACGTCTGGTACGATACAGCGGAGTATCTTATCGAAGAACTTGAAGGGACACTACCAGCTATTCCAGAACTGCCAATATTAGAGGGTCTTATTTGTGACTTAAAAGTAAAAATGTTAATAGACAGTGGATGTCAGATAAGTTGCTGTTCGCAGAATTTCAAAGATAGAATTAAGGACAAGATGGAACTTATCAAATTACCGGTCAGAGGCGTAACCATTACCGGGGCAATAAGAGGTAAAACCTTGAAAATAAAGGAACAAGTGTTTTTAGAATTACAAATAGATAAGGATGTATCCATTAAACAATCATGTATAATTATACCCGGCCTGACCGAAGATGTCATTTTAGGATGTGATTTCTGGGAAGATTATGAGGTATCACTGAATATGAAAGAGAATGAACTAACAGGTGTTTTCGATGGACAAAAGCGTACATTGAAGGTGAAGAGAGAAAAAAATCCCCAGATAAAACTAGAGGTAGTCCAAACAACGGATCGGGAGGATGAAAGTAATGAGGAAGAATTGCAGGAGATTTATCAAATGATAGAAGAAATTAGCGCTGGAATGGAAATAGAGAGTCGTATTGGTAAACAAGGAGTGGTTGATATCTTGTTAGACCATGCGAATATTTTTAGAAAAAAACCTGGTCGAATTAAGGGTTATGAATATCCTATCATTTTAAATGACTACGGGCCATTTTACAAGAAAGCATATCCCATACCGCACATACATCGGGAGGCGGTAGCCAAACAAATCCAACAAATGATTGACTGGGGGGTGATAACCAAGGAACAGACTGAGTATGTAAGCCCATTGGTGGTAACGACGAAAAAAGATGGTTCATGTCGTGTCTGTTTAGATGCGCGGTAGTTGAACACCCGGTTGAGGAACGACCATGTCATTCCCCTTAACCCGAACGAACTTTTGTTGAAATTTAATCCGAACCAATGCATGAGTACCATTGACCTAAATTCATCTTATTGGCAAGTAACCATAGTGCCCGCACATCGTAAATATATTGGATTCTCTTACGGAGGTCAGACGTATGTCTTCTGTGTTTTGCCTTTTGGATTGTCGATTTCAGTTGCAGCTTTTATAAGGGCGCTGAACCAGGTCTTAGGAGAGGACAATGACTTCATCGTTCCATACGTCGATGATTGTTTAATATATTCCCCCGATCTGGAAACGCATTTGGAGCATTTAGAGACAGTTTTCCGAAAATTTAAGGAGTTTGGTGTTACCATAAATTTAAGCAAGTCAAAGTTTGTTCAGAAAGAAGTCAGCTTTTTAGGACATATAATCTCGGCGGAAGGCATTCGAATGGACGAGAAAAGGATACAGGCTATCAAGGATTATCCAGTACCTAAAAATTTAAAGCAAGTTAGATCCTTTTTAGGAGTAGTGAATTTTGACCGTCGGTTTTGTGAGTCATTTTCAGATTTAACAATACCTCTAAGGGAACTGCTAAAAAACGGTAGAAGATGGAAGTGGGGAACAGAACAGCAGTCAGCGTTTGAAAAGATTAAAACAGCTTTTATAGAGACAGTAATGCAGTGTCATCCGAAGCCGGAGGAGCCTTATTATATTCAAACAGATAGTTCCGGTTATGCCATTGGAGGTTGTTTCTTTCAGTTAGGAAGGGACCAGCAGAAGAAAATCATTGCCTTTTATTCCAGAAGTTTGAGGGGTCCTGAAGTATCATATACCACAACCGAAAGGGAACTATTGGCTGTGAAGGCTTGCTTGGAACAGTGGCGTGTTTTCGTGATGGGTCATGACTTGACAGTAATTGTTGACCACGTCTCGTTGTCATTTATACAGAGTTGTCGTCTATTAAATTCCCGACTTACGAGGTGGATTCTGTATCTACAGGAATTCAATTTCAAGGTCCAATATTGCAAAGGCAAGGACAACGTACTTGCTGACGGTCTATCAAGAGGACCGTGCGATCAAGAACAGGTGGTAGAAGGATCAGATTCTCAGAATATTGCTATCAAAGGGCAAGCAACTGTTGCAGCAATGTCCACAATTGCGTTATATAAGGCTGTGGCATTGTTGCCCAATATTGTGTTGATGAAGGTTAAATCATTACTAGAGAAAAAGGTAATTAACAATTTTAAAGATATCGTACAAGCCCAAGAAGAGGACCCGTTTTGTAGAAAAATTAGAGAAAAACTTAAGAAAGAAGACCCTAAATGTAAACAGTATTTTACCGACCAAGGAGGCATCCTCTTTTATTATAATCCAAAGCATACGAGGTATAGAATATGTGTACCAAATAACCACGTTCAGGACTTGATCCTCCAGGAACACGAAGATCACGGACATTTTGGATCGGCCAAATGCCTAGCATGGTTAGAGGGCCACTATTACTTTCCGAAAATGAGACGGATTGTAAGGAGAATAATAGCAGGGTGTGCGTTATGCCAGAAGTCAAAGCCATCTCCAAAATGCCAGGGAGAATTGTACTCGATATTACCCACGAATAAAAACGAAATAGTATGTTTAGACCTGATTGGTCCATTACCACCGTCGCGGGGTGGTGCGACCCAACTACTTGTTATCGTGGATTGCTTTTCAAAGTATGTGACTTTGTATGCTCTAAAAAAAGCATCAAGAAGGGCTATTTTAAACCGGTTATTAAACGACTACATCTCAACCGTAGGTCGTCCTAAATATATCTTGTCTGACAACGGTAGCCAGTTTAAGGGAAAAGGCTGGTCTGAGGCATTAAAAACAGAGAACATACTAGTGAAACACACGAGCGTCTACTTCCCAAGCGGGAATCCTACCGAAAGGGCTAATCGGGAGATAGGTAGGCTATTTCGCATCTTTTGCCACGACAAACATACTAGATGGGCATACGAAATTAGAAAGGTAGGGCAACTATTGAATGAAGCTGTGCACGACAGCACCGGCTTCAGCCCAAGTCAACTCCATTTCGGGGAAAGTAGGACGAATCCGTTAGTTGGTAATATTGACTTCCCCAAGACACTACCGGGTGAGGGAGATATATTAGCTCTTGCAAGAGAGAGGCTAATGACAAAGGCTAATAAAAGGAAAGAGAGATGGGATAAAAAGACTAAACCAGTCAGTTTCAAAGTAGGCGACAAGGTGTTGGTAAGGACACATGAATTATCTTGTGCAGAGGATGGGTTAATAAAGAAATTTTTCTTATTATTTCATGGTCCTTGTACCATTATCAGTAACCCATATCCAAATGCCTACGGTATTGTTGATGATGAAACAAAGGAAGCACGTGGTATCCAAAATATAATTAATTTAAAGCCATTTATGCCAAGATATGTAGCGACCCAAGTTCCGGGAACCTGTCACTTGCCTCTTGAAGGGAATTTGAGAATTTAGTATTTTAATTTCTTTTGTATTGTTGCTATTCATGCAGAATTATGTTTTAAGGAATAATAATTATATAATTTTAAGTTAACACTGTTAAATGGTAAGAATTTAGTATTTTAATTTCTTTTGTACTGTTGCCAGTCAAGCAGAATTATGTTTTAAGGAATAATAATTATATAAGTCTAAGTTAACACCGTTAAGTAGAAAGAATCGTTTTTTTTTTAAATTATAAAAAAAAAAAAAAAAAAAAATAATAACATATATATATATGTAATGTAAGTAGAGATAATAGTATATAAGATTAGGTCTCAGTTGAAAAAAAAATCTGATTCCTTACAGTATTTTAAGACAAAATGACTTTCAGAAATTAGATTTTGGGGGGTTGTGAACTGAGCCCAGAACTGGGGGTTGAAACATACTAAAGTGAGAGAAATAAAGTGAATCTCGCAACGGTGTAGGAAAATCACGCAACCCGTTTGAACGGTCGCAGAGGAGAAAGAGGAGAGAAAAAAGAGGGTGAAGACGGGGAAGACGCCAAGGCGTGCTGTAATTAGAATGATTTCTGTTAACTAATTAAATGTACCGTGTTAATCTTAGTAAATATTGTGAGTGCATAGTTCCTATAGTTGTGATACTGATTATTAATTTCAATAAATATAAAACGAAAGGTTACTGTAGTTTCATCCATACTGAACCGTTTTCTACCTGGATGTTCGTCCACGGGGCTGATGATATAGCTCATTTATATGGAATAGCAGGAAAACGACGTCAGGGACGATCATCAGGTGAGCCGAGTGCAGGTGTACCCACTACTTCTAACGGCGAGGAAGACGCCGACGACGGGGATACCCAGGTCTCACCACAAACCTGTAAGGTAAACCTTCTATATTTTATACGAGGTAGTCCACTAGTCCAGGACCTGAAGCGTCCTATTTCCCTGGCATTTCAAGAAGACGCTACAACAGGCGGGTGGCAGATAAGTTCATTATTATTTCCAGGAACCAGTCCAGTGTAAGGATTTTTCATGTTTGCATTTAACCTTGAGTTAAAAGCAACAGAAATAACATTTTTACGAACAGCTGTTACGTTATTTATTTAGGTGATGGACTTAAAAGAGTTGACTATCGTCGTTCGTATAATAATTGTTTTGAGCTGAATTTAGTTAGTAATTTGAAATATATTTATATGTACGTAACTTTATATTTCAGGAATTGTTTAGGGATTCTCTCTCTTTACCATGTAACATATGATAAATGGGCAGCCCCGCACCCTGGGATACAGAGTTTCTATAAACGAATAAAATAAAATCTTGTGCACTGTTGCCATTTAGTATCAAGGCAATAGGGCATAGTTAAACGTGGCTTACACGATATCAACTTAATCGAATGTAGTCATATTATGGTGATATGATAATTCGATTATTTAATGTTTTCTTTTAATGTCAATTTTCGATTTACGCTTGAAAATTGAATTATGCTGTTTTTGTTGTATTGCTTTGTGTCTCATTATATTCTTGTTGCAAACACATGATCGTGTTTGGTGTAGCTTAAACATGTGGCGCAGACGCTATCAAATTAATTGAATGTAGTCATAGTCAATTTTCTTGTAATGTCAATTTTTAATTTACGTTTGAAAAATTAAAAATTATTAGCTTATTTAATACGCTCCTGGTGACAATTTAAATTTCTTGGTTATTGTTTAGGCAAGTAGGTATAATACGCATTCTAAGAAATTCTACCTGGTATCGTTCCTCTTCTAGGCATACTTTTACAGTGTCGATATAGCTTGTCTAGGAATATTCAAGGGTTCCGTTCTCAATATTCAAATTCGCTTTAATAACCCTTTATTTTAAAGCAAGTGCTCTATTTTGTCATACGCCATGCAGTGCACCGTGAATAGAGCAGTTTTAATTGCAAGACTAACATTGTATCGCCTGAAATCCACATTAGAAGTGGCTAAACAAGTCATTCAAAACCCAGAGCATGCGCTAAAATTCGCTGCGGCTTATCAGTTTTCCTTAATACTTTTTGACGAATTGAATAAGGACGCTTTGTCGGGTGCTTCCGAGATGGATAGTCAAAGTAGAATACTGATAGCAACATTTCAAAGTATTAAACTAAATCAATGTAGGCTTATTTTAAGCACTTCAGATGTGTTTTTATGTATTGAACATCACTATAAACTTACCTTAAATGCACAAAAATAAAAAATCACTGATAAATATGCAAAACCTGTTTCTATCCACAATGTTTAATTGCCAAACTGTTGAGATATGCTGACAGATTGAAAATTAGGCGCTAAATACAAATTATAAGAATTAGTTGGGGTGGCCGAATGTACCCTACTGCCGAAACTACCCCAGTTTTCTCTATCTATATTTAGACTACTGGCCACAGTTTTGACCTATTGGCACATTTAAACCCGAATTTTTAGCCAGTGTGGCTCCCCCGAATCTGAGAATAAATTTTATGTGTTCGTTGGATCTTTACGCATCAGAGTTTCGCTTGATGTGTACACTTATCTAAACATTTGAATTACTCAGCCATCTACCTAACTATTTAAATCAAGATCCGCTCACTCAAGCAAGAGCTTACACTCACATTCACACAACTACACATAATGTATAGAGTTATATTTACAATTTACACCTGCTTCCTTCTATATTTATTTACCTATTTATCACTAGATTATATTAAGGAAATGAAAAACAAGGATACAAATATTCTGCATCTTAGGGGTCTATCAAGACGACTTTATGTAACTCCCATAGATAGGTTGTCTGTAGATAGGTAGTCACCTTCTTACTACAAAACCTGAATGCTATAAGACATCAGTCACCGCCCCCCTTGGTCGCTCAGACCACAGCATGGTCACTGTTTCCTGTGCAATGCAACCCGAGGTCACACAGTCATTACACCCACGTATCGTTTGGCACTACAACTCCGCGAACTGGGACAAAATGCGGGATTAATTTTCCTCATTTCCATGGGCGTCTGTCTGCTTCTCATCCTGAGCCCTCTGATATCTCACAAAACGTCACTGAAATTATCCAAGCTGGCATGGAATTATTTATTCAACGTACACAGAAAACCTCTTCAGCCACCCAAAAGCCTTGGTTCTCTAAATCCTGTGACAAGGCTAGACTTGAAAAGGTGGAAGCTCTCAAAACGTTGCTACACAATCCGAGTCAAGAAAACCGTCAAGCATTAACGACGCAAGAAACAGCTATGTCCGCATTCTTTCTGAGGCAAAAAACTCGTTTAATAACCACATCAAAAACAAAGTCCTCTCAAGCTCCAACAATCTATCTATCTTCTACAAGAGCACGTTCCCACCTCTTCTTTCAGGGGATGAAATTGTTTCTACCGCCCTGGGCAAGGCTAAACTTTTTGCCTCGTTCGCCGGCAATTCTACTCTCAACCCACCTCCAAATGTTCAACCACCAACAGTCCCCAATGTCGCACATGAAATGACGGATATCATTTTCAAAACTAAAAGAGTACGAAGGATGCTCTCTTCTCTTAATACCAGGAAAGCCTCTGGCCTTGAGATCCCAGCAATTGTTGTCAAAAAATGCGCACCAGAACTTGCTCCTGTCCTGACTCGTCTGTTTCAGACATCTTACAATAGAGGCATATTCCTTAGTAACTGGAAAACTGCTCGAGTACAACCCATCCCCAAGAAAGGATCCAAAGCACTTCCTAGCAACCACAGGCCTATTTATCTCCTTTCAGTTGTCTTTAATGTTATGGAAAAGTATATAAACACTGAATTACTAAAATTTCTTGAAAAACACAGTCTAATCCACGACAGGCAGTATGGATTCCGTCAGCACAGATCAACTGCCGACCTCCTTTCCTTTGTCACCCATTCTTGGAACAAGTCTATGGAACTACACGGTGAACCCCAGATTGTCGCTCTAGAAATATACAAAGCATTCGACCAGGTCTGGCACGCAGCGCTGCTTAATAAACATCCGGCCTATGGTCTACCAACAAAACTCTGTACCTCGACAGCAAATTTCCGCTCAAACCGGAGCATTTCTGTTGTGGCTGGCCATTTCTCTAAACTCCAATTAATGCAGGAGTCCCTCAAGGTTCAGCTTTGGCCCCTACTTTGTTTCTTCTCCACATCAATAACCTCTCTAGCACATTCACAGTTACGCAGATGACAGCACCCTCCACTCAAATATACAATATTCTAAGCCTGTCTGTTTAGCCCAATTAGATGAGGATAGCAGACTCATAGAGGGTTCTGTTTCTGTGGATGTCCAAAAAATATTAGATGGGGAAGTGGAAATCTTGTACAATTCGACTCCACCAAATCTCAGTCTTGCTTTCTATCTGATAAGAGATACACCAGCCCTAGACCCATCACAATGAACAACCAAGTTATTCAAAGTAATGAGTCCTTTTTACTTGTTGGCCTTTCTGTGGATCGTAATCTCAATTGGCACCAACATGTTACATGAATTGCAGAAGCTACTGCTAAGAAATTAGGTTTCCTCTTCCGGGCTCACAAATACTTTTCACCAGCTAATCTCTATACCTTATATACTTCACAAATAAGGCCAAACCTCGAATACTGCTCCCACATCTGGGGTGCCGCTGCGGCTTCTACACTCGCTATCCTGGACTCCATTCAGAAGAGAGCTATTTGTCTCATTGGTGACCCTACCCTCATCCAAAGCTGCCATCCCTTACCCACCGACGTGCTGTTGGTGACCCCCCCCCCTCTCTCTCTCTCTCTCATAGATATCTGCACGGGAACTGCTCAGAGGAGCTTTCTTCCATAGTTCCTACACCTGCTGCCCCCAACAGATCTACCAGGGGAACAGAGCAAATGCACCCTTTTACTATCCAGGTCACCAGACATAGAACATCTTGTTATGTCCTATCTTTTGTCCCGAGGACTTCCAAGTTGTGGAATTCCTTGCCGGCACATGTTTTTCCTTCTCCTCTGAACCTTCAAGTTCAGAATTAACAAGTTGCCTCTTTCCTCCTTGTCGACACCCACGGTACGATAGTATTTAGGCTGTGAGCCCTCATGATAGGTCATTGAAATAAAAAAAATAAAAAATACAAATCTTCTGCATCTTAGGGGTCTATCTAGACGACTTTATGTAACTCACATAGATAGGTTGTCCGTGGATAAATTAGGAAAACATGGTTCAACAGAAGGATAACTAAAACTATGTACAAAATTGTAAGTAGCTACTATAAATAAAATTAGAAACATTTAATGTATAGACCCAAGTTATAAATATGCATTTACAATCATATATATATATATATATATATATATATATATATATATATATATATATATATATATATATATATATATATATATATATATATATATATATATATATATATATATATATATATATATATATATATATATATATATATATATATATATATATATATATATCAATATTTCCTATTGCAAGTAAGTGTGCCAAGTTAAAAGGGCACGAAAGCACAGTGTCTGCACAATATTTCCAACAAATATTTGAACCTGTACCCTCACATTTGTACAACCAATCAGCATATGGGTGAATTTACAGACAACCTCCCAAACAGTTTCAGATAAAACGGCTACTGATAGATAAAGTTTGGTATCTTACATGCATGCTGACACTATTCTCATCTTTTGTTCTCTTGTATTTGCCGAGTTATTGACATTTAATTTTTTTTACATATTACACACTTTTTAAACAGTTTCCCAGTACGGTTTTGTTCCGGGAGACCTCTTCGCCTCCAATACCTTGACCTTCGACCTAACCTTAACAATGAGTCCATTGTGCTGGATTTTACAGGAATATTCCAGACCCGGGAGTTTGGGCTATATTAAACTACCACCAGTGCACCAGTACAGATTGCTTTTTGTACGCTACACATATCGCTGTCATCGGGTTCTTAATTAATCATGTGTTCCAAGGCCTTCTTTCTGAATTTGTGCATTCTTCACCTTCTATCTAGTGTTAGAGTGGTTAAAACACCGTGCGTTTGTCGTGGGTTCATAATCCGTTACATATCATTTGTTTCCTACATTGTTTTTGTAATTAGGATAATGCGAGGTTGCCGGTTATTTGCACCCTAGATCCTGGACCTACCTCATTTGCTTGAGATGAAAAAGGTAAGTGTGTGTGTGTGTGTGTGTGTGTGTGTGTGTGTGGATTTACCGTTCTTTTTTACATTTCGATCATTTGACAGTACTTGGTATTATATGTTTTTAGGGTGGATTGCTTGGCCGTAGGTATTTTCCTTACCCCCCCCCCCGCGTGCGTACAACCACCCCCGCTGCAAGAACCACAAAACTAATTGTTCATACCCCCCAAGGAAGTTACGGGACCTGGGGCGAATAGGGGTGCTGTGCGGGGTGGGCAGGGTTTAGTGGGGATGTGGCTTCAAGATGTGAAAAAGACAGCTTTCAGGCCGTTTTCTTCACATTTTCTGCTCATATTTCCTTTTCACTGCCTTCCCCGCCCAGCAACCCTATTCCCTCCTGGTCGCGTAACTTCCTTGGGTGTGAACAAGAAATTTTTCATGAGGTTTGTGGATCCAGGGGGAGTTCTAATCATTTCATTGATTGTTGTTGCCCTTACTGTCTGAAAATGCTGTCAAGCAGCGAAACTATAGTCACAGAAGCATTGAAGAACATCCTAGAACTACCAGAATTCGAAGGGCCACTTGCTCCAGTTAGCTCACGCGCTGGCTACGTCCTTCACCTACAAAAACCAACAGTGAAGCCAGAGAAGTAGTCCCCAAGTCTGTATGTAGTTCTAATCATGTTTCTGAAAAAAAAATCAAAAAGCGCTCAGGAAATAATATGCAAATTTACCGTTTTTAGCTGTATAAACTAGGGTACTTATATTGTAACATGGATTTTCCTTCCCCTAGCGTTTCACTTGCGACAAACGGGGGCGGGGAGCTGCTTAGTCATGGGGGTTTTCCTTCCCCTTTCGTAATCTACAACCACCCTTGTTGTATAAACCACAAGACACATTTCCTGTGAGCAGCTCTCAAGAAAGTTACGGGACCTGGGGCGAATAGTGGTGGGGTATCAAAATGTAAAAGGGGCAGCTTTTCGAGGTCCGATTAAGCTGTTGTCTTGACATTT
The DNA here is from genome assembly GCA_964006375.1 of Tillus elongatus. Classification (NCBI taxonomy): domain Eukaryota; kingdom Metazoa; phylum Arthropoda; class Insecta; order Coleoptera; family Cleridae; genus Tillus; species Tillus elongatus. The sequence continues at coordinate 30,825,670 of OZ023262.1, read as the reverse complement.
TCTGCTTGGAAACTACAAACGATTCAAAGTAAAAGCGTTCGATTGTGCATTGGCTCTCTGAATAGTACACCAATTGACTTGCTTGTTAGCTGAAGTTGGAGAAACCCCTCCAAAAATATGTGCAGAAAATTTGGCTACTAGGTTTATTATAAAAGAATATACAATAAGAGAGAGTGACTTGATGGAAAAAATCAACGAAGCATATATATTCAATACATCTTATGACACGTCAGTGTCATAAACTCCTGTCTATAAGTGTAAGTGTACCAAAATATTTTGTCATATAAAGGTGATCTCTATCAAAACAGATAATAATAATCTTTATTAGCAACCAAGCTATACAAATATTCTTATCACTATATCAAACCTAAAACTATTTTCAATTTTAAAATATACCTTACATATTCTTTGCCTTAATAAAAAATTTCTTTAATATAAACTACTATTTCTCTTCTAAATACCTGCAAATTTCTACTTTTCTTTACATTTATTGGTAACTTATAAATATTTAAGCCCCTATAAAACAATGAGTTTTCTGTTTTTTGTTTCCTAGCCTTATTTACATAAATGTTTTCAGCACTTCTTGTGTTTGATACTGAATTAAAACAACTTAGGATAGTGAGCTGTGTGTTTAATGTACAAGTTGGATGATTATCACGATTACAATTAACATGCTTAACATATAACTAATAACTGTAGCCGATCACCCGTGTGTGCTTGGCCGCTGCTCTTCGTTCTCCTGGCGCTGTGTCGCATAGTGATGGGTTGTTATTTAAATATATGTTATTTTTAAACGGTTGTTCGGCGACAACGGTAACCACCAGTTTTTTTTGTTTTTTTTTAAATTTCAACAACACACCACGATGGCTTACAGCCTAAATACTATCGTACCGTGGGTGTTGACAAGGGGGAAATAGGAAACTTGTTAATTCTGGACTTGAAGGTTTGGAGGTTCGGCGGAGAAGGAAAAACATGTGCCGGCAAGGAATTCCACAACTTGGAAGTTCTCGGGACAAAAGAGCGGGCATAACAAGATGTTCTATGTCTGGTGACTTGGACAGTAAATTCGCTCTGTTCCCCTGGTAGATCTGTTGGGGACAGCAGGTGGAGAAACTATGGAGGAAAACTCCTCTGAGCAGTGCCCGTGCAGATATCTATAAAATAGAGAGAGGTCACCAACGGCATTTCGGTGGGCAAGGGATGGCAGCCTTTGGGTGAGGGTAGGGTAACCGATGAGACGTATAGCTCTCTTTTGAATGGAGTCCAGGATAGCGTGTAGAAGCGGCAGCTGCACCCCAGATGTGGGAGCAGTATTCGAGGTTTGGTCTTATTTGTGAAGTATATAAGGAAACCTAATTTCTTAGCAGCCGCTTTTGCAATTGATGTGACATGTTGGTGCCAATTGAGATTTCGATCCACAGAAATGCCAACAAGCGAAAAGGACTCATTACTTTGAATAACTTGGTTGTTAATTGTGATGGGTCTAGGGCTGGTGTATCTCTTATGAGAAAGAAAGCAAGACAGATTTGGTGGGGTTGAATTGTACAAGATTTCTACTTGCCCAGTCTAATATTTTTTGGAGATGCACGGAGACAGAACCCTCCATGAGTCTGCGATCCTCATCTAATTAGGCTAAAGAGACAGGCTTAGAATATTGTATATTTGAGTGGAGGGTGCTGTCGTCCGCGTAACTGTGAACTGGGTTGGATGTGCTAGAGAGGAGGTCAGTGATGTGGAGAAGAAACAAAGTAGAGGCTAAAGCTCGACCTTGAGGGACTTCCGCATTAATTGGATACAGTTTAGAGGAATGGCCATCCACAACAACAGAAATGCTCCTTTTGGAGAGGAAATTTGCTGTCCAGGTACAAAGTTTTGGTGGTAGGCCATAGGCCGGAAGTTTATTAAGCAGTGCTGCGTGCCAGACCTGGTCGAATGCTTTGGATATATCTAGAGCGACAATCTGGGATTCACCGTGTAGTTCCATAGACTTGTTCCAAGAATGGGTGACAAAAGAAAGGAGGTTGGCAGTCGATCTGCGCTGACGGAATCCATACTGCCTGTCGTGGATTAGACTGTGTTTTTCAAGAAATTTTAGTAATTCGGTGTTTATATACTTTTCCATCACTTTAGAGACGACTGAAAGGAGAAAAATGGGCCTGTAGTTGCTAGGAAGTGCTTTGGATCCTTTCTTGGGGATGGGTTGTACTAGAACAGTTTTCCAGTTACTAGGGAATATGCCTTTATTGTAAGATATCTGAAATAGACGAGTCAGGACAGGAGCAAGTTCTGGTGCGCATTTTTTGAGAACAATTGCTGGGATCTCGTCAAGGCCAGAGGCTTTCCTGGTATTAATAGAAGAGAGCATCTTTAGTTTTGAAAATGATATCCGTCATTTTATGCGCATAACCGAACGCGTGGCTGGATGTACTCTCACGATGTCGATCGGCTGGCTGAGGCAATCGTCACATGCAAGTTGAAAGTGATCTATATATTTCCCTGAATTCTGAATGCTCGTTGCCTCTTCGTGGAGTTCTAATTACATTTTAAGTTGGGTAGCATTTATTGATTTTTGATTGAAATTTGTGCTCTGTCCCACATCCATGTACAGGAACACATACTAGTGTCGCTTTGCGTTGACTTTATAGCTCTATTCGGGTTGTCAGCTTGACAGACAGTCACATACTATCTTTGAATTGATTCTCATAAAATCTAGTGCCTTGGGCGGCGCTTGGCTATCAGAATACATTACACAAATAACGAGAGATATAATATTCAGACTACCTATTTTTAAACCTGTCACGCGCATGGTGTCAAGTGGTGAGTCCAATGCAACAATAATATGCTGTCCTGCAATGGGGCTTGACGTTTCATCACAACCTCTTAACAAATTACGTATTTTACTAATATTTAAGTGCATACAGTTGGAAGTAATAAAAATGAAAAAGATTAAATTTAGAACTGCGATCTAGATTATCTGAAAAAGACAATATAGGCGTAACTTCAACCGCATTAAACTGACGTATAGAAACTTTTTGATTGCGAATGACTTTGTTTTAAGTGTGTAGTTGGACTTCTATAACGTTACTCACCACGTGACGTCATAGGAGGGGGCGGGGCATATGCGCTATATCATATATCTTCTAAGTCATTATATCATGATTAGAATATATGCCAATTGAGTGATTCACCATTCATTACTTCTCAGACGGAACAAATGTATGTGCTGTCTGGAATGCAAAATTGAATCGGAACACGTGTCAAAGAAAGCAAGCTGGGGATTTCGAAAGTAAGCCACGCCGAGACTCTGACTCCTCTTTGGTATTCATTGATAATCTATTCTCTTATAAAGAAAAAATATAACCAAAGTGACAATAAACAAAATGCTAAATTACTAATCACTACTTTGATTTAGGTGTTTCATGGATTTCAAAGTGTCTGGCGGCGCTTTTCTAGGACGAATTATCGTTGAGCTGTATCATGATTACGTTCCGGTTACTGTGCAGAATTTTCTAGAGATTTGTAAAGGGGGAAGTGATTTGACATATAAAGGTTGTCCTGTACATAGAATCGTACCAGGACAATTTTTCGAAACTGGTGATATCACGAAGGGTACTGGAAGAGGAGGATTTTCTATTTATGGAGATACATTCGACGAAGAAAATCATGTACTGAGACACACAAAGGCAGGTTGGTTAATATTGTATTTTTCTGTATATGCTTTATACCTTAGCGTTTTTCTAACATATGGCTTGGCTAATCCGAAGTAGTTCGGCGCCGGTATTTACTGCAATTTTTTTAATGATAATTATATACGAGGGCGGGTCAAAAATTCCGTGACCTTTTGAATTTCCCGCCTCTTTACAGGAAGGGCAACACTGATCCTGTCAACAAGCATCTGTCAGTTGACTCCTGTCAAATTTTGAGCAAGCTGCGTCATTTAGTTTGTGTTAGATAGCCATTGAAAGCAGACAACCTTGTGAGTTGGATGGAAAAAAGTTACTTTCGTGTGCTCATCAAACATTATTTTGTGCGGAAAAAAACCATCACTCAAACCAAGGCTAAGCTTGATAAATACTATGGGGACTCTGCGCCATGAATTTCCATGGTAAAAAAGTGGTTTACTGAATTTCGTTGCGGCCGTATAAGCACAAATGACGCCGAACCTTCTGGACACCCAGTTGAGTCCGCTACATCCGAAACAATTGACATGGTGTTGGCCGATCGAAGATTGAAAGTACGGGAGATTGTGGAAGCTTTAGGCATATCACATGGCTCAGTGGTTTCGATTTTGCATGATCACTTATGGGCATGCGAAAGCTATCTGCAAGATGGGTGCCGCGTTTTCTGACAATCGACCACAAACGCAATCGTGCGACAACTTCGAAGGAGTGTTTGGCGTTGTCCAATCGCAGTAGGGACGAGTTTTTGCGCCATTTCATAACCGTGGACGAAACATGGATTCACCACAACACACCAGAGACCAAGCAGCAGTCAAAACAGTGGGTTTCTCCGTGCGAATCGGCGCTGAAGAAGGCCAATGTGGGTTTGTCAGCCAACAAAGTCATGGCGATCGTTTTTTTGGGATGCACGCGGGATAATACACATTGATTACCTTCAAAATGGAAGAACAATCAGTGGCGAATATTACACCAACTTATTGGACCGATTCAATTACGGTTTGAAGAAAAAACGACCCCATTTGGCGAAGAAAAACGTTCTTTTTCACCAAGACAATGCAAGGGTGCACACATGTGTAGTCTCCATGGCGAAATTGCATACATTGGGTTACGTATTGCTCCCTCATCCGCCTTATTCTCCGGATTTAGCCCCGAGTTACTATTTCTTGTTTCCAATCTTAAAGAAATGGCTCGGCGGAAAGAGATTTGACTCCAATGATCATCTCACAAACAAATACCTATTTTGAGGACCTCGACAAAGCTTATTTTTTGGAATGGATAAACAAATTGGAGAAACGTTGGCCGACGTGTAAAGAGCTCGAAGGAGAGTGTGTTGAGAAATAAAATGATTTTTTGTCAAAAAACCAGTGTTTCATTCAAAAAGTAACGGACTTATTGGCCCGCCTTCGTACCACGGCAACAGTTGCACCGCGTTGAACACATCGGTGTAGTTCCGGCCGAGCAGACGTACTTTGCGGACGTGCCTACTCCGAGTGATATAGTATCGGTTTTTGTGCTTGTATTTCAGAAAGATAATTATATACAAATTGACTGTAAGTCACACAGTGTTCAGTGCAGTTAGTGAAATCATAGCTTAATTAGTGAATAAGCCAGTTTGTGTGTAATCCTGGAACCGACAACGAGAATATAAACGCTGTTCATTCATAGACAGCTTGATCAGGGTATCTATTTCTTATTATACTGCGTTGTTGCCCAGTTGTCTATTGTTTCTGGCTCTGATATCTCCCTCCTCATTTGAAGAAACAAGTTTTATGATCCGTTACGGATTTTCACGGGAAATCCGGTTTGGATATGTGCTGCTCCTTTCTCTTTATCTTTTGTTTTTTTTTTAACTTTCTGATTATGAATCTATTGATTGTTGTTATTAATATTGTTAGTATAACGTGTAGCAAAATTGCCCAAACACAGGGGTGGTATATTGTTAAATATATTCTGCCTGGAATTCTGCCCTTTGTTGATTAGAGTTGGGATTAAGATATGTTTAGTGTTGAACGTTTTCTAATTTCAGTTCTGGTTGATTAATTGGAGCGATTGGTGCTTCTTCAGCCTTGAATTCTCTTCCCGGAAAATTAAATGATTGCTGAGTTACCGATGCCATTTGAGTTGATTTGTAAATTTTATTGTTTATTTGGAGTTGAAATTTTGGTTTGAGGGTGACTAATTTGTATCTTTGATCATTTTGGTGTTTTCTTGCTCCTCACAAATCACTCATAACCTTGTCTCTTCTGGTGCTACTATAATGCACTGGGTGTTTCCATATTTGTAAATTGTTGTTTTGTTAACTTCGACATATTCTTGTTGACAGTTATTCATTGGTTTTTGAACGTTTATAAGTTTAATCTCGCACGGGTTACTTTCATTAAGCGTTGTTGGATCGTCGTTTTGACAGAAATATAGCTGCGGTTCTTTAGGCTTCTGCATTCTAAATTCCTGTATGCATACTGTTTGCTGCTGAGGATTAGGTATTTGGTCCTACAATTAATAGTACGTATAGTCTGACTCATCTATGCCTATTTGAAAAATAATTTTGAAATAAATGTGGACCGTTTTTATTTGGAATGCCTTTTTAGAAAAGGATGTCATTTTTAGTTATTATCTTTAAATTTGTTTTACGATTTTGGATATTATTTAATTCTTTAAATACAAATTTTAGTTTTAGTAGTGACGTGTAAGTAAGTAATTTCGAGAATTTGACTGCATTTTTAGTTGTATAGCTTGATTAAATTCCGAGATAGCATATTTCATTGAATATGTTTGAGAAATCAGTAATTGGTGTATTTCATTCTGAACTTTGTTTAAAATGTCTAAAACTTGTTAAACCCTTTTGCCATCTTCGGCGTCTAAATTTACAGTAATTGATACCTCTTTTTTTATTACTGATATTATTATTATTATCATTATTATTATTAATAGGAAACCATTTTGGCGTGGGAAGGTTTTTATAGCATCTAATTTTTTGGGGTTTGCTTAATGTGTCACGTGGCCCAAAAATTATTTGTCTCTTTCTAAACTGCTTTTAGCGAATTGGATTTTCAAATTGCTTTTTCTGAATTTCTAACATATCAATTTTAGTTTTTCTATATGTTGTGCAAACTTGTTAAATACTTTAGGTTATCCATATAAACTAAGCATGTTTTGTCTATTAACCCAGACAAAACATTCTGCATAAACCTGGAAAATGTAGACGAAGCTCCCGAGAACAAATGGCATTCTTAAATATTCATAGTACCCCGAGTCTGTCATAATTAAAATTATCATTGAGGTCTTTTTATTTGCTCGCTCAAGCGTTCAAGATGGGTGTTACGTGCAGGACGGAGATAAATTAATAATTTTGTATGAGTCGCAATCCAGTTTTAATTGGCCACAAAACAGTAGAGTCCGGATTTTTCTCTGTAAGTAGCGTCCTGAGTTTTGGAGTAACTGACTCGCGGAGAGTGTTAATCAGACGGTCAGGAGAAAAAGAACTTAAATTTAATAGATCTCGGTGGTCTAGTGTCTCTTGAATTTAAATTATTTATAAGTTGGTCGTTTAATCAAAAAGGGAATTTTGTCGTACAGAGACATATTCGCTACCGTGTGGGTAGTAGTGTTATAAATACATGTGGTATCAGTGTTGTGAACCAATAAGGGAACAGACATCCTTATGCATTATGTGATGCAAAAAAGTTATGCTTGTGTTTGCACTGGGACACAATTTTGAACAGCCTCTTCCTAAACGTCTAAATATCAATTTATTACACTGTCACTTTCTAATTTTCAAAGTTTTCTTCGCCTGCGGTTCCTATTCTCAGCAACATTCCTGCTACAACCGTGGATATTTAGAAATGTAATATGAAAATCATTCCTTCTTTCAAACCAAAACTTTCCAAAAAAAAACATTATTCTGTAGTACATAAATTTTGACGCTCTTGTCTGAAAGGTTAATATAGATATCCAGTTTTGTGGCCCTCGGGTGTATATATATATATATATATATATATATATATATATATATATATATATATATATATATATATATATATATATATATATATATATATATATATATATATATATCAATAAATTACTGTGATTAATGACTTTGTTAAGTTTTCATAATTATGCCAACAAATCATTGAATTTTATTTTTTTAGGAGTATTGTCTATGAGAAGGATTGGCACCACACAACGCAATAACTCACAATTTTGCATATCCCTTGGGAAAATGGAACAATTAGATAGAAAAAACGTTGTATTTGGGAAAATCATCAAAGGTGCAGACACAATTACAAAAATACAAGGTTATGGGCGCAGAGTAGGAAAACCATTAACGTCGGTCATTATATCTAATTGTGGCGAATATAAAGAGAAAGAAAAAGAAAAAAGATTCTCGGCGATTAGCCAAAATGTATAAAATTATTTAATAAAAACTTCCAGCCTTCTCATATTACATTTAATGAGTAACTATTACATTTGTAAAAAAATTTTGGTCGTAAATAAAATAAAGACAATACAAATGCTTGCGGTTGCAATTAAATTCACTCGTGGATAAACTATATTTATTAATTTAATAGTCTGTTGTAATTCTTCCTAGTTTCAATGCCCTATGTCAGCAGTTCTCAAACTGTGGGGCATTGAAGTTGTACGGATGAGGGCGAATAAATGAACAAGGCATCAGAATTAATTCTTCACATTTTCACTTCAAATTTAAAAAGTCTGGACGCAGCAATTGCGTTATGGAAAGGAATTTTCATAAAAATGTTTTTAATAGCAAATATGTCTCTTTAATGCAAGCAGGCATCAATTTGGTCACCGGTATAACCTATATAGTAGGAATAATGTACCATATTTGATCAAAATAACTTGTTTGAAAATGTACAACAATTTTCCGAAAATAAACTTAAAGTGTTTCCGAGAAAACTCGTTTCCTAGCTGACGAACCTTAGGTTAATAGCAAATTGCGTTATTGAATTTTGAAGCATTTAATGAAAATTCGCTACCAAAACGCACTTACTGCGTCTCGATTCTTTTACAAACATGCATCATAATTTGATGAAAAATGCAAAAAGCAATAAGGAATGTTCAAAAGAAAATTGTAGGTATCACCAACGACTTATGGGTTGCCTGTGATTATCAAAACAATTTTATAAGATGCAGCTCAAGACACCCTATAGGTAAAGTATACAATTTTTTCTCGTATCTTGCATAATAACACTTATATTGAGCTTTACCGTAGAAATGCGTTACCCTGTATATATGTAAACAGAAAGTAAACCCGGATATGGATTCTAAGGGGTCTAGTTTGCGCTCATTTGAAGACATCTTTTTAGAATTTAAAAGCCGCGGTTTCCTCATAAACGAATTTTTTTACGAAATTAGCTAAAAAATTTAGACCGTTAAACCATAAACTTAACTAAAACTACCTCCAAAGCATCAGAGAAAAAGTGTCTATTTGAAATGAATTTTCTGGAATTATTTTGTTAAAATGAAGGGCAATGATGGTTGAAGCTGAAACTTAACGGTTTGCAAAACACTCTTTATTTAATCCGTATTTCTTTCAGATTCTTTGCCCAAATGTTGCCAATTTTGACGAAAAATTGTAAGGAAAACCGCAAAAAAAATTTCTTCAAATGTCTAACTTTTTTGTCTTTAAATTTACAGACCTAAATTTTGGTAAATGTTTCACCCTATATATATATATATATATATATATATATATATATATATATATATATATATATATATATATATATATATATATATATATATATATATAAACATATAAAAATTGAAACTGACCCTGGATATGAGTTCTAGGGGGCCTAGTTCGCGGTCATTGGAAGACATTTTTTCAAAATTCAAAAGTCGGGAATGAGTTCACTTCGAGGCCAGAACATAGAACAAAATTTATAAATAAAATAAATAAGTAAATTGCCATAATACATTTACTGATTGTTGAAGATAATTAATTTATCCAGGTATTTTTGTTGAAAATAACAATAAGTGGGCTATACAAGTATTTGTTTAACCTATGTAGTATATATAGGTGTTCCTTTAATTATATGCCAATATTTAAGAGTGTGAAGCTAGATGAAAAATTAATGATAGTCTGTTTTATAAACTATGTTCCAAAAATGTTCCATTACGAAAATACGGGGTGTTAAAGTTTCAGGAAAAAAAATGGTAGTTAATATTTTCGAAACCGTTTGAGATATATTAGTGATATTTAGTACGTAGAGCGAATAAAGATGCATATTTTCCAATACAAATATAATTTTCAGCTTTAACAGTGGTGTGCTTACGGTCATTGACTTCGATAATTTTGAATAATAATGGTACGCCAATGGTTTTTTCCCCAACTAAAAATTATTTTTAAATTCCGTGTTCAATTTGAAACATAAGAGCTTTCTTGAGTTGTGTTCCTGCGATGTGTCGTTTTTTGAGTAAAAAATAAAAACCATTCTATTGTCCGAGAAAATCAACGTAATATTAGGTATTGTGTCATAAAATGATCAAAGTCAGTGCCCGTACACACGCCACTATATGGGAAAGCTGAAAATTATGTTTGTATTGAAAAATATGCGTCTATTAACTGTCTCTACGTACTAAATGTCACTGAAATATCTCAAGCGGTTTCAAAAATATTAATTTTCAGTTCTTTTCTAAAACTTTAACACCCGGAACATTTTTAGACCATAGTTTATAACCATAAGTATCATTAATTTTTCATGTAGATTCAAACCCTAAAACATTCGCATATAATTAAGAAATAACATTCTGTATATCAAAAGTTTCAACTCAGCTATGGAAATTAATATTTCTACTTTTAATGTGCTCAGCATTAGGTACAACCAAAAGCAACACAACTTGCAACCATTGTTTTTGCTACTATTTACATTTACAAGATATTGCACGTAATTTTTGACAACTAACTGTATATATGAGGCTTACAGCAACGTCCGCAAAACATACCTATAAGAAGAACACGAACAGGATGAATATTGAAGGTGCAAACAAATTGAACAGTGAACAGATAAACACACATTTAAGTAGGTGGATTAAACGGCAACAGTTACAGATAATCCAAAACCAGACGAGCGTCTCGCAACAGCAAAAACTCGGTTGCACTGATCATACGCACCCCACAGAATATTTAAGTAACGAAATAAAATACCTCCCTAGACGTGCTGTTTACACGCAATCCTTCCAACTGACCTTCCGACATCAGTTTGCCTAATCAAAAGCTAAAAGAATCAAATAGGGTAAAAGGGGAAAAAATTACATTATGCTCACATGAATAACAGGGTCGATTTGCGCATAATCAGTGCAACCGAGTTTTTACTGTCGATAGACGTCAACATTTGGAAGAAGGTGCTTAATCTCTGAAGTAGTGCTTGCAGAAACTATATATATATATATATATATATATATATATATATATATATATATATATATATATATATATATATATATATATATATATATATATATATATATATATATATATATATATATATATATATATATATATATATATATATATATATATATATATATATATATATATATATATATATATATCGAGTTGCGAATTTAAGGTTTCATTTACTGTGTGTGTGTCAATTAATATCATAGTATTATGTACTCTATGTGTTTAAAACAATAATTTCTAATCAATGGGCGAGTTCACCAGGCGCCAGTAGGTGCCAGCGGTGCATTGTTATGTCAAAAAATGTTGACATTTGTCAGCATTTTTTTAGTGATGTACGTGGGTTCTTGACCGGCTATTAACACTGCTACTGTTTGGGATAAGTACAACCCGTGATACAATTAACGAAAGATATGATAATGAGACTACCTATTTTTAGAACTTTCACGCGCAAGGTGTCATGTGATGAGTCCAATGCAACAATATGATGTCGTACAGTGGAGTTTGACGTTTCATTGCAACCTCCCAACAAATTACGTATTTCACGCATTAAACTGACGTATAAAAACTTTTTGATTGCAAATGACTTTAAGTGTGTAGTTGGACTTCTATAACGTTACTCACCACGTGACGTCATAGGAGGGGGCGGGGCATATGCGCAATATCATATCTCGTGAAGTCATTATATCATTAGTAAAACCCGTGTCATTTGTCATTTAATAAAATCACAGCCCAAAGGAAAAAGTAGAATTGTGTTTGTTACTCATTTTTGCGAATTATTATTATATTAATTTATTTTATAATAAATATATTTTGTTTTATTTACAAGTTTGATTTATCCAAATCAATAAAAGATCCCAAAAAGAATTCATTGTTTGGGATTAGTTTAAAAAAGTAATGGGGAATGGGAAAAGCTACCCAGATAACTTAATGTTGCAAGCTACATATATAAATAATGTTGCAGTGATCTTTTCAGGGGAGATTCATAGATTTTTATTTTTTAAAGAAACAACAAATTTTACTTTCGTTGTAATTCAAATGTAAGTTTAAGTTGGTGGTGGTGGTCGTAAGTTAGCCTCGAAAGTTTCCTTCCATTAGCCACAGATTTTTATTACTTTTAAGTTTAATAAAAATAAAGATTACCTTGTCTCTCTTGTGTTAGTCATTTATATTTTCTATTTTCTACGAATTAAAAAAAAAGTTAATATGCATTGATTACCAATTTGTATATTGACATTAGTTTATGACAAAATAAACCCATTTTAATTTAAATTACGGCTTTAAATTTCTTTAATTCGCATTTGAGAACAAGAAATTTCAGGAAACCTAACCTCATTTTCAATTTTGGAAATCCTAGACAAAAGTGTTTGATAAGCTTCCAAAAGTACTTTTGTTTCATGTATTTGGTATTTTTAATCAAATTAAGCTATGTACATTTACAAAAGAAGCTCGGGTCGCAGCAAGTACGTTATGGTAGTGACTTTTTATGAAATGCTTCAAATTTGAATAACTCAATATTCTATAAACTTATAAAGTTTAATTTTGGTATATCGTAAGGTCTTTCCTAAGGCAAAATCTCCACTAAATTTCATTAAACTAACTTTGTAATTTTCGGAGAAAAAAAAATTTTTCGAAAGAAAATTTAAAATTTGAATAACTCAATTTTCTGTAAACTTAGAAGGTTGAATTTTGGTACGTAGTAAGGTCTCTCCCAAGGCAATATATATAGCAAATTAGATTAAAGCAACTTTGTTATTTTTGGAGAAAAAATTTTTTTTTGAAAGAAAACTAAAAATTTTCCCGTAAAACCTCGTCCGATTTTGCTGGCTAACGAACTCATCCAAGCCATTAATAAAAGAAAGGCACTTGCTGAGTTGCATTAAAATCGGTTAATTATTTTTTGAGTTATCATATATATATATATATATATATATATATATATATATATATATATATATATATATATATATATATATATATATATATATATATATATATAAATTACAATTGCCTCTGGATATGGGTTCTAGGGGTCCTAGTTCGCACTCATTTGAAAAAAATTTTGCAAAGTCTCACCATCGATATCTCTCTATTAGTGAATTTTTTTAAAATAAAAATTCACTAATAGTCACAGTGAATTCCTTTTTTTACTATATCAATTACTAGCCTCTTTATTTTAATTATCACCAAAAAAATAATTTACCCGTTAATTCACATTGCTACATTTTTTGACATAACAATGCAGCTGTTGGTACCTGGTGTACTCACTCATATTCTATAATGAGTGTTGTCAGGTGTCAGGATTAAAATGTCGTTGTCAAGTCAACGTCAACTGTCAACGCGGTCAACTTGACCATATTTTTTGGGTGGAAAAGAACTGAAAATAATTTTCCTGACCGTACAACTTCTTTTAGAAATTTTAAAAGTATTATCAGTTTCTTGTAAGACTTGAAAGTGTGATATTAATTTATAAAAATGTTGTACCTGGAAGACTACCTAGAAAGTAAGTACAGCAGTTGTTTTTGTTTGGCCAAAATAGTTAGACAATGGCGGTACATTTAAAAATATGTTTTACTATTTTTAGTGATCGAACATTTACCTCAACAATTAAGAGGACGTTTTAATGAAATGAGAGATATGGACTACTCTATACAACGTAAGTACCTATACCTACTTCATAGCACGACCGAGTTCAATGTAACCTTTAAAAACCATTATTTACAATATGTTACCAAGAATAGTTAATCGAAAGATTCTTTCAAATATGTAACCATATTCGAAATTTGTGTAAAGTAACATTTGTCTTTCATTAGATGCTATGGAAGATTTGGATAAACGTGTGAAACAGTTTTTCAATGAATGCAAGAGATATCCACCAAGTGAATTGCCCGATTCAATAGAACAGGAGTACCAACAGATTAGGCAAGAGTACCATAAGTCTCTAGAAGAGGCTGATGAGAAGGTACAGCTAGCAAATCAGATGTACGACTTAGTAGATAAGTTTCTTCGTCAACTGGACACTGAACTGCACAAGTTTAAATGTGAACTTGAGGCTGATAACAAAGGGATCACTGAAGTTTTAGAGAAACGATCATTAGAGTTGGATAACCAAGTGGTTGTACCCACACCAGCTGTAGCTTCTCAACAGAAGGAAAACCGATTTGAAAAGTAAGCTATGCATTAGTTGTTAGTGACTAATTTATTTTGCAGCCTAGGTGGCCCAGTGGTAACAAAGGGTCTTGGGTTCGATTCCCAGTAGGGGGTAGGTAGTAAAGAGCAAATATGACCAGAAAATTCGAATAAAACGGGCTTGAAAGCTGTCTTTTTCACATCTTGAAGCCATATCCCCCTCAAACCCTACCTACCCCGCACAGCACCCCTATTCCCCCAGGTGCCGTAACTTCCTTGGCGGGTAGGAACAAGACATTTTTTTGTGGTTTATGCAGCGTGTTTTTCAATTATCCATGTTGCTGATCCCCCCACTAGCCCAGATGATCGAGAGTATACTGTAAATAGTTCGAACGAAATTGTTTAAAATTTGTCCATATTTAGCTAAATAGCAAATATCAAAGAATTAATGTAACACTTGTAAATCATCCTTAAATATTTAATATCTGAATAGAAAATGAATCACTACTAGATCTCATTGTAACCAAATTTGATGCCTGCTTTCTTTAAAAAACATATTTGCTATTTAAAACATTTTAATGAAAATTCACTACCATAACGGACTTGCTGTGTCCAGACTTTTTATTTCTTTCTGCATTAACTACGTTATTTTGGTAAGTACACTTGGCGAACCAAAATCACCAGAAAGTTTGAATTTTTCATCCTCTGATTACGATGACTTTGTAAGTGAAATGATCGCCAGGTCTTTAAAAAGAGATGTGTTGTGGTGGCTTGATAGTTAGCTGTTCATTCAGGAAAGATGGGGAAATTCAGGTCTTTAGCCGAGAGCAGTCTTTCTGGTGAATATAGTGTAAAAGAAGTTACGCATCAACACCCGCGAATACGTATCGTTGGCCTCTCTGAAAAGATTGAGGGGGATGAAATAATAAGACTCATTAAGCTTCAAAATGGAAACATATTTGGTGACTCTGATGTTAAGTTAATCTCTACTGATCATCTAAGAAGTAATAATAGAATTTATCAGGCTGTTCTGCAAGTTGATTGTGTTTCCTATAAGTCTGCTTTAGACATTGGTCAGATTTTTATCTGGTATGATCGCTGCTCTGTTTATGATGGTATTGATATTACGCGATGTTTTAACTGTTCTGGCTTCCACCATACTTTCAAATTCTGTAGGGGCAAAACCATATGTCCTAAGTGTTCTGGTAACCATCCTCTGCTTCTACTCTTTGTTGCGTGAACTGCTTCAAAGCTGATAAAGTAAAAAATGGAGTTGCCTATGATCATGCAGCCTGGGACCATAACTGTGTGATTTACAAACAAAAGCTGCAATCGATGAGAGCAGAGACTTTGCAGATGAAATAGCAATTACCCCAATGCCATGTTGAAGTAGAAACCCAGTCTCCTAACAAACCTGTTAAGATCTGTCTCAAATTTTAGACATAATCATAAACACTTGAGAATACTCTATCATAATGTAAGAGGCCTGCGTACAAAAACATCTGATGTTTTTAACTGTGTTTATTCACAGACCAGTGCATTGGACATTATTGCTTTCTCCGAGACTTAGCTTGATAGTAGTATCTCAAGCAATGAACTATTTGATGTTAAATACGTAGTATTTAGGTCTGACAGGGATAAGTTGGCTACCTCTCTTTCAAGAGGTGGTGGTGTTTTACTGGCTGTTCGTTCATGTTTCATGGTACAATCACTCAATGTTGCTCGCAATTGTGATATACTTGCGTATGTATCTGGTATTACATTGTTGGTGTGAATATATCAAATCATATTGCCTCTTTGAATATATTTGTGATATATATTCCTCCAGGTACTAGTACAGCTGATTATTCTGACTTCTTTGAAGCTTTGGAAATGCTCCATATTAAATATGGTCATGACTCCTTATTTGTAGGTGACTTCAATTTTCCTGAATATGTTGACTCTTTCAATGCTTCTCCTAACAATCGTATTTCTATGTTAATGAGTTTTTGTGATATACTTCTTATCAAACAATTTAATTTTGTTAGAAATATCAATAACAGAATACTTGATTTGGTTCTTTCCTCTCATTCTTGTCAAGCTGAGACTGTTGCTGTTGACGGTTATCATCCTGCATTGTTTATTACTGTTGATATTGAGATATCTAAAGTTTCTTCATTTGGCGGGAATACTGATCATTGGTCTTACAACTTTCGGCAATGCAATTTTATTGCCTTATATTCTCATCTGGAGGAGGTGTCATCGGACGAGCTCAATGACTTCACAGATATAAACTCAATGATGGAATGTTTATAGTCAAAACTTTATAATATATTTGATCTGTTTGTTCCTTAAACAACTCTGAGAGCTGGAGATCGATTTCTGTGTGGTTTTCTAAGGAAACAAAACGTAACATTAAACATAAATATAACTATTGGCATAAATTAAAAAAATATGGTAACTCTGAATATTTTGAGAAATTCAAAGATTTGCGAATTAAAATCAAGAGGGATATTCAGGTTTCTTATCAGAATTTTGTGAGGAAAATCGAGCAAGATCTTAAACTTAACCCCAATAAGCTGTGGAGTTACTTCTCACAATTAAATAGTAAATCTTGCTTTCCAAATATTCTTTCTGGGCAGGAACTAGTGGATGGTTTCACCTCCCATTTTAGGAACAATTTTTCTCCTAGTGGCTCCCAATGTTTTGTTTGAAGCATGAATAATATGTCAATACTTTTTTTATCAACAGATTGGATGATATGGATATCTTAAGGGAAGCTAAAAAAATCAAGGCTAATTTTTCATCTGGTCCTGACTTGGTACCTGCTTTTCTTGTTAGGGACTGTGTGAGTATTTTTCTAGCTCCGCTAACAAAAATTTTTAACCTTATACTTTAATCATCTGCTTTCCCTGAGTTTGGAAATTATCACGTGGTTTTCCGATATTTAAGGCAGGTGGAAGGACTCTTTTTTCCAATTATCGTATGGTGTCAATTTGTTGTGTCTTCTGTAAAATTTTTGAAGCTGCTTTATATGAACATATATCCTTTAACATAAAGAATAGATTATCTGTTGTTCAGTTTCATGGCAGGTCATTCTACAGTCACGAATTTAGTCACAATGATACAGTTTATTGATGGAGCTCTTGAGGATCATAGCCAAGTCAATGTTATATATACAGACCTTTCGAAGGCTTTTGACCGCCCTAACCATGTTGTCATTATTGACAGGCTGCACTGTCTTGATTTCTCAGGGAATCTGATTGAGTTATTTAACTCGTATCTTAGCGGACGAAAGCAATTTATTGAAATTAAGCGCTTTAAATCAGATAGCTTTGCAATATGTTCTGGAGTGCCATAGGGCTCCATCCTTGGTCCGGTTCTTTTTAATATTTGTATTGATGGTATATCAAACATCCTGGAAGTGCCTTACTTAATATATGCAGACGATATAAAGATTTACTTGCGCGTCAATCATCCTGATGACTGTATTAAGTTACAGAGTAGTTTAAATCTATTCGATAGTTGGTGTGGTGGCAATGGACTTTCTCTTAATGTCGGTAAATGTTGTGTCATGTCTTTTTCACGTAAGAGGTGCCCCATCCTATTTGATTATAACATAAATAGTCAGCTACTAGGAAGACCATCTGCTGTTAAAGATCTTGGTGTTGTGTTTGACCCTGTTCTCTCATTCAGGCAACATTTGCAGCATGACACTGGTTCAGCCTACAGAAGAATGGGCTTTTTGATTAGAAATAGTAGGTATTTTGCTTCATCGGATACATTTATTATGTTGTATTGCTCTCTGATAAGGTCATCTCTGATGTATACATCAGTGGTATGGGCTCCCTTTTATGTTACACACATTGGTAATCTCAAAAATATTCAAAGAAAGTTTCTCAAGTACACTTGTTTTCGTTTGGATGGTCAGTACCCTTGTATTGGGTTCCACACAGTGATTTATTATGACTTTTTGACTTGCAGACTTTGGAGAATAGGAGGAAGTGTAGCTCTTGGATATTTTTGTATAAATTAATTAATTGCCAAGTTGACTGTCGGTCTCTGTTGGAACAGATTAATTTTAATATACCACGTTTAGGATCACCTCATCCATTGACTTTTTATCAACTAACTGTTCGTACAGTGCGTATGTGGTCTTCGCCTGTTTATAACGTGTAATATATATTCAACTTTGGAGGACAGCCTAGATGTTTTCAATTGTTCTGTGTTTGAAATAAAACTTTTGTTTGAACTTTGTTAACTAGAATGTTTATATTAATGTATTGTTTCTTTTTGTTTCTATTAATGTTATTTCACTATTATATATATATATATATATATATATATATATATATATATATATATATATATATATATATATATATATATTGTTTTTTTCTTCCCATCCTTTATATTGCAATTTTGCTGTTGGATGGTGTATCTAACTAAATTTGGGTTCTCCAAGTGTACTTACAGGTTTAAATCTTCACTCACTTAATGTTATTTTGCTTTGACAAGTTTTACACCCGTTGTGTGTAATAAATACATGTAGTATAATATGAGTGAAGCATTATTACTCATTACTAACTTTTTTATTTTTTACAGTAGTAGTTCAAGTACATTTAGGTACAGCAGTCGTCCACCACGCAATGAGAAACGTCGGGAGACTAGTACGCTGCAGGCACCGTTTGCGGAGAAACGGCAGGCGCTAGGTCCCAGTCCTTTGATGGAGTCGAGACATATACCATCCGCTGTAGCTCCCTCTCAGGTGACACCCGCAGCTCCTACTCAAACGCAGAACGTTACCTCCTATAATCTTCACATCGGAGCAGGGCCTGCCATAGCTGCAGCAGCCTCACAGGCTATTGCTGCCACACAGCAGGTGAGAGTATGTTCTTTGCTTGTTTAAATAAAATAGTATCACTGAAATACCAAAATAAATTACTGTGAGAATGTGATATCGAAATGTATTATCAAAAATTAAAAATTCGTATTAAATCAAAACTGTTAGGCTTAAGTATGAAAAACAAACAGTATTTTTGCAACTTAGAATGTGAGACTCTGGAAACTGGTGGGGAGAGGGAGCAATAATAGGACATGCAAGAGTCGTCAAGGAGGTGGAAAATGAAATTCCGATTTCCACCATCAAGGTACATCCACCATCAAGGTACGGAATGCAGAGGACAATTCTGTGATATAACATATATTAAAACACAGAAATAAGATTGTGGATTCTCATATACGTGTCAGTTCTGATCTTACAATCAAACAGAGGGAGTACTTAAAGAAACCTAGCCTAGAATTACAGGCTAGAACTATAGAATATAAAAATCTCACTATTAGATATATTGGTGGGGTTCCTAAGATTGTTCCCCTCAAAAAAAACTAGGGGTGTCGGATGACCATTTATTATTAAGCACTCCTGGTGATGAGAATTCCTTGTTTGTTCATTATCATAATGTTGGTGGACTACGAACAAAATTACCCAGGCTCCGACAGGGTCTGTCTTCTTGCTGTTTTCATGTTGTTATGTTGGCGGAAACATGGCTTACTGCTTCCCACTGTGATGCTGAACCCTCTTTTATGAATTATAATATTTACCGTAGTGATCGTGACAGTATTCCGGGCAATATCAGGGATCGGGGGGGTGGGGGGTCTGATAGCTGTGCATAAAGACCTTGATTCTACTAGGATTGCTGGTGATATTTCACTCAATGAAGTTTATGTGATGGTGAGGATAGGAAGGCGGAGCCTCATTTTTGGTGTTTGTTACATTCCACCTAATTCAGAAGTTGCTATATATGAACATCATTGTGATTCAGTCGATCGTGTTTTATCTGATCATCCCAATTCTGAGGTTGTTGTCTGTGGGGACTACAACCTCCCAAACGTTACCTCGACAAGCAGTGCTGAGAGTGCTCCAGTTATTAGTGGTTACAGTCCATCAGCCTCACTTGTTTCTAACAGTTTTGGCTCTTGGGGCTTGTTCCAAAAAAAATTGTACTTAATAAATTGAATAGATCTTTAGATTTAGGTTTTAGTAATGTAGATAACATATGTGTTGGTGCGTCTTTGGATCCGGTTTTTCCTGCTGCTGCACATCATGTGCCCCTGGACATTTCTTTTTCACTTGAGACTCCTCCAACTGAACCATATGAACAGTATTTTTATGACTTTCGTAATGCCTATTATTGTGCCATGAATTATATTCTTTCCGAATTTGACTGGGAATATCTTGAGTCATTGAAGATAAATGATGCTGTGAAATGCTTTTATGACGTTCTTTTTAATGCTGTGGATCGGTTTGTTCCAGTTAAGAGATGTAAAAAATTATGTTTCCGTCCTTGGTTTAGTGTCGAGCTTAGAGGCATGATAACTGAGAAGAAGAGAATACACAGTCAATATAAGAAATATGGTAGAATAGATGATTATATTAGGTTTTCTGGTCTCCGAGAGGAATGTAGGAATCGTCATCGTTATTGTTATCGTTATCTTTATCGTTATTGTTATTGAATGGTGGATACGAACCTAACAATTACATACGAGTATTAAAAAGTAATGGTGATTTGCTATTAGGTAAGATTATCTCAAAGTTTGGTTGTTTGACCCACTCTATTGACTAACTAACCATATTTAAACCATGGTTTAAACACACTGCATATGTCTAGATAAATTGATTCCTTTATAAAGATGATGGCTGCAGCCTGTATGTTTCTTTTTATGCAGATGCAACAAGGTAGAAGAACAGCCAGTTTAAAAGCTTCATATGAAGCTATCAATCCTGGTGGTCATGGTCATGAGTTCAGCATAGGAAGAGAGCTGGCTGGAGCTGCTCAAACTGCAATACAAGCAATACAACAAGATAATGCCATAAACAAAAAGAAGCAGAAGTAAGTCTCCTAAAACTTAATAATACGATAATAACAGTGTCTAGAGTACTAGTAGATTACTTCGTCATCATCACAGTTAGAGGTGATGTCTTCTCACCCATGACTCCCTGTCTCCATCAGCTTTTTGCATTCGATTGTAGCTTCCACGTTCATCAATTGGGCCAAGTTTTTTAGATGTTTTAGTGAAAAATTCACTAATGGAGAGATCAAATGAGCGCGAACTAGGACCCCTATATATATATATATATATATATATATATATATATATATATATATATATATATATATATATATATATATATATATATATATATATATTAAATGCACCCTTTTACTGTCCAGGTCACCAGACATAGAACATCTTGTTATGCCCGCTCTTTTGTCCCGAGGACTTCCAAGTTGTGGAATTCCTTGCCGGCATATGTTTTTCCTTCTCCCCTGAACCTCCAAACCTTCAAGTCCAGAATTAACAAGTTGCCTCTTTTCTCCTTGTCAACACCCACGGTACGATAGTATTTAGGCTGTAAGCCCTTGTGGTGTGTTGATGAATATATATATATATATATATATATATATATATATATATATATATATATATATATATATATATATATATATATATATATATATTAGAGGTGTGCGAACCCATGTTTTGTTCGAACCGAACTATGAACGAACCCAAGCAAATATGTTGCCTCGAACTGCGAACCTCTGAAATAGTATGTCTAAGGTTCACAGTCGAACTTCGAACTTCTTAGAAATTTAAAATCGAACATCGAACTACCCAACATTCTTCAGTGTTCATATATCATTTCCTTAAACACAAAATTTAGGAATATTGTACCATACAATATTTGATATCTGAAAGATTCCCACTCTTTTAACAAAAAGGAAGAGTTCGGCAAATATACAGGTTGATTGGGTGAAAATGCCTTCTGGTGCTGATCGTTTTGGCTCATGGTGAAATAAATCATGTTGAAACCAGTGTTTTCCAAAGTCAATCTGCAATTATCCTCATTTATTCTGAAAATTTACGTTACTGATCGCTTTCAAACACCGCCATCATAATGTTGTTACTGAAAAAGGTGTTGGGAGGCTAGGATATATAAGAAAAATAATACTGTTATTGCTAAATGGCTTCGTCGTCTCTCAATGTGCCCACCATCTGTCAAAAATATGCATGAGTGAAATCTCCTAAAATTATGCTATCCACCCAATGAGACCGATAACGACTTTAAAGCGCCGCTACCGAGTTAACGGGGCCGCAACTTCGCTATCTTTGGCAGCATTCAATGCCTGTAAAGTTAAATTTCGAAGTATTTTTGAGCAACGAACTTCGAAGTATTTTGGAGAATTACATATTTCGAACTTCGAACAACTTCAACATCGCTAGTGCGAACATATTTCCGGTTCGAGTTCGAGTTCGGGTTCGGTTCGAAATTTCGAAGCTTCGCACACCTCTAATATATATATATATATATATATATATATATATATATATATATATATATATATATATATATATATATATATATATATATATAAAATCTAATAACAAACACACAAAAAGAAAATAAATTCAATAGACAATTTAATTCCCCATTACCTGTCTCAACAGATGCCGGTAATCCTCTTAACCCTTTAAGTACCATGACCAAAGCCCCTGACTTAATTGACTGTGACCCGACTTCTTTCACTGATAACGAAGCCAGTAGACGGAACGATACATACAATACAAGACTGGCAATGAACTACCAGACCTCTCTGTGGCCTAGGGTTGAACACACTGAGGCCTTGGGGACGATCTCTGGCGAGGTTTGGGGAGTAGGCAGATTGAGGCCTTAGAGTGTCCTTACATATTTCCTTTACCTCTTGATAATGGCTCCAAAACAGGAGCCGAAACACGAGTTTTAACAAATTCTGGATGCGGTTCAACCCAAGAACCAAGTATGTCTCACATTAAAAACCGCGGAAATCTTTCCGAATATACAGCATGTCCCAATGGTGTGTAATTCCTCTATATATCTCTTACCCTTAGAGCTAGCCGAAAAAACTTTGAACAAAATTTTCTAGTGATTATCTAAGCTATATCGAGAAAATATATTCAGCTTTATGGAACTTCTGGTTGCACAGGAAGTAGCTATTAACTTCGTTATTTTAAATGGAATGCTATACTTTTTATTGAATTTTTGGATATAGATTAAAAAATAAGTGTAACTTTATGTAGCATTCCCTATAGCGATCTTTGATATTTTTGAAAATATTATGACTATTTTTTTTTAGCTCAGATTTATGTGTTATTTGAAACGTCTGCTGTGAACTGAGTTTTGAGTTTTGCTACCTTGAATCCTACATATCAATAGACGACATTTAATACTTTAAAATGGTTACAGAAACGCGTGTTTGTACTAGAAAGATTGAACTCTGTACCAAAATTTAGATCCCTAGCTTTAAAGACAAAGAATTTATGGCCAGTTAAAGAAACAAATTTGTAGTTTTCCTCAAAATGTCAAACTCGCAATTTTAAACGTCAAAATTGGCAATGTTTAGGCAAAGAATGTGAAACAAATACCGATTGTGAAAAGAAAATGTTGCAGGAAGAGTGTTCTGCAAACCCTTAAGTTTCAGATTCAACCGTCATTGCCCTTCATTTTACTAAAATATTTACAGAATATTCATTTCAAAACGTTTCTCTGACGCTTTGGCTGTCAGTTTAGTTAATTTGATGCTTTTTTGGATATTTATTTGTAGGTTTAGTGAAGTTTATGGTTTAACGGATGCAGTAAGTGCGTTTTGGTAGCGAATTTTCGGTAAATTTGCTGATTATCTCCCGAACGCGAACAAGAAATTTTTCTTGTGGTTTGTGCATCCAGATGGGGTCCTAGTAATATTTCTGACAGCAATTTTTTGAACAGCGTTCGGGAGCTAATCTGCAAATTTACCGAATTTTCATTAAATCCTCCAAATTTCAATAACTCAATTTGCTATTAACGTAAGCTTTGTTGGTTAGGAAATCAACATTTAAGTTTATTTTCGGAAAATTTTGGTATATTTTCAAACCATAAGTAATTTTGATAAAATATAGTACATTGTTTCTACTACATAGGATATACCGATAATCAGATTAATGCCTGCTCGCATTTGCTATTAAAAACATTTTTATGGAAACTCACTTCCATAACACATTTGCTGCATCCAGACTTGTAAAAAATGTTTATATATTTTCAAACAATAAATTTATTTCGATGAAATATGGTACATTGTTTCTACTATATAGGCAACCAAGTTTGATGGCTGCTTTCATCAAAGAAAGAAATTTTTATACAAATTGCCTTCTTCCATTCAGGTACGATCTGAATAGGCCAAGCAGGCCCTCAGAGAATCCCACAGCCCTCATCCTGATAGATGGATCAGTATACACAACATCAACCTATGAAAGGGGGGGGGGGGGTGAGAGCAGATGCAATTAGTTTTTTTTTCAACAACACCACGAGGGCTCAGAGCCTAAATATTATCGTACTGTGGGCGTCGACAAGGAGGAAAGAGGAAACTTGTTAATTTTTGACTTGGAGATTTGGAGGAGAAGGAAAAACATGTGCCGGCAAAGAATTCCACAACTTGTAAGTCCTCGCGACAAAAGAGCGGGCATAACAAGATGTTCTATGTCTGGTGACCTGGACAGTAAAAAGGTGCATTCGCTCTGTTCCCCTGGTAGATCTGTTGGCGGCAGCAGGTGGAGGAACTATGGAAGAAAGCTCCTCTGAGCAGTGCCCGTGCAGATATCTAAAAAAAAAGAGAGAGGTCACAACCACGTCGGTGGGCAAGGGATGGCAGCCTTTGGGTGAGGGTAGGGTCACCGATAAGACGTACAGTTCTCTTCTGAATGGAGTCCAGGATAGCGAGTGTAGAAGCGGCAGCGGCACCCCAGATGTGGGAGCAGTATTCGAGGTTTGTCCTTATTTGTGAAGTATAGGGTATAGAGATTAGCTGGTGAAAAGTATTTGCGAGCCAGGAAGAGGAAACCTAATTTCTTAGCAGCTGCTTCTGCAATTGATGTGACATGTTGGTGCCAATTGAGATTTCAATCCACAGAAATGCCAACAAGTGAAAAGGGGACTCATTACTTTGAATAACTTAGTTGTTCATTGTGATGGGTCTTGGGCTGGTGTATCTCTTATGAGTTAGAAAGCAAGAGTGAGATTTGATGCAGTTGAATGATGCAATGTCAACTTAATTCGTCACACTTGATCTCCCCAAATGCGACATGGAGAGCCTGTTTTTGATGTAAAACAGTATTCACTGAAAAAAGCAGCTCTCAAAAATATATTACAGAAGACACATGTATGGTTATTGGTCAATGGTTTGATGGATCATTATTATTCCCCGCCTTGAAGAAAAACCTCTGAAAGCATTCAAATCATCGAGAATGGCCAGATCTAAGAAATCATTTTAAAATTTTCTTAAGTGAAGTCGAGAAAGCATATAAGCAGGTGCCTACCAAGACATGTTAGCCTTAATTCTCTTGGCAGCTGTAAAGTCATCAACAAAAAACACTTTGATGTCACTTAAAATCAAGCTGGGGGCTATAGGTGAAGAGATGGAGGTGGAACAAGAACAATTTGCAAAATAAGAGGCATATCTAACAACTGCTGGTTGCTGATTAGACTAATTATTATTAGAAAGTGTTGACAGCACATAGAAGAAAAGTTTGTACGATTAGATCTAACCTCTCTGGCAATAGTTACTTGAGAAAGATGAATGTCTCACTTAAGTTTTTGCCTTAGCTTCATAAATTTATTTGGAAACTCCACATTTATGACACTTTTCAGTCGCTTTTTTGACCTTTGAGGAGCCAGTGGCCACATCCTGGCTGTTGTACTGTATTTTGTGTACCATTATTTTGTCTTTATTTGCAAATTAGTTTGATCCATGCAATGGGGCTGTTGCCTGTTTCAGTGGTTATAAATAAATTAACCTATTTATTTAAAGATCATTTAAATTTAGTTTTTTTTTGCTTTCCAGGAAATGGTCAAGCTCAACAAGTGCTACTGCTTCGTCATCTTCATCTTCAGCAGTTCAGGCCATACTAAATAGCCAGCCAGTGGTACAAGCACCTGAGTCTCCCAGTGTGGACTTGGCTGCACAGAATGCTGATGCTACTGATGGTGAATGGACGTATGACCCGAACGAACCAAGATATTGTCTCTGCAATCAAGTCTCTTATGGGGATATGGTTGCCTGTGATAATGAAGATGTAAGTATTTCTTTTCTTATCACTTTAGTGCCCAACAGGCTTACACCCAATTAAGGGCAAAGAAATTTACAGATGTTATGTCTTAGTACAGTCACCAATTAGCAGTTATTTTGAAAACTTAAAGGAACATAATCATTGTAATAGTCGTAAGTAGGTTAGGTTTGATTGTGAGTGGGCCATAACAGTCCCTGCACTGCGACCTTAAGGTCTATTGTGGCTCACGCCTAATAGTCTAAATACAACTCCATACCGTTTTATGTAGGCTAACAGCATATTAAAAGACTTAAACTTAAATGAGCACTTGTTAAGTCAACGGGAGCGGGTTCAAGAAACTTTGAACTGCCAGTAATGATTTGTCACCCATTCTTGGAACAAGTCTATGGAACTACACGGTGAATCCCAATTGTTGCTCTAGACATATCCAAAGCATTCGACCAGGTCTGGCACGCATCTTACAATAGAGGCATATTCCCTAGTAACTGGAAAACTGCTCGAGTACAACCCATGCCCAAGAAAGGATCCAAAGTGCTTCCTAGCAACTATATAAAAAGTATATAAACACGAAATACTAAAATTTCCTGAAAAACACAGTCTAATCCACAAGAGGTAGTATGGGTTCTGTCTGCGCAGATCAACCGCCGACCTTCTTTCCTTTTGTCATCTATTCTTGGAGCAAGTCTATGGAACTACACGGTGAATCCCAGATTGTCACTCTAGACATATCCAAAATATTCGACCAGGTCTGGCACACAGCGCTGCTTAATAAACTTCCGGCCTATGGCCTACCACCAAAACTCTGTACCTGGACAGCAAATTTCCTCTCCAACCGAAGCATTTCTGTTGTGGATGGCCATTCCTCTAAACTGTATCCAATTAATGCAGGAGTCCCTCAAGGTTCAGCTTGGGCCTCTACTTTGTTTCTTCTCCACATCAATTACCTCCTCTCTAGCACATCCAACCCAGTTCACAGTTACGCGGATGACATCGCCCTCCACTCACATATACAATATTCTAAGCCTGTCTCTTTAGCCCAATTAGAGACTCATGAAGGGTTCTGTCGCTGTGAATCTCCAAAAAATATTACCCTGGGGATGTATAAATCTTGTATAATTCAACTCCACCAAATCTCAGTCTTGCTTTCTATCTTATAAGAGATACACCAGCCCTAGACCCATCACAACGAACAACCAAGTTATTTAAAGTAATGAGTCCTTTTCACTTGTTGGCATTTCTGTGGATCTGAATCTCAATTGGCACCAACATGTCACATCAATTGCAGAAGCGGTTGCTAAGAAATTAGGTTTTCTCTTCTGGGCTCGCAAATACTTTTCACCAGCTAATCTCTATACCTTATATACTTTACAAATAAAGCCAAACCTCGAATACTGCTCCCACATCTGGGGTAGCGCTGCCGCTTCTACACTCGCTGTCCTGGACTCCATTCAGAATAGAGCTATATGTCTTATCGGTGACCCTATCCTCACTCAAAGACTGCCATCCCTTGCCCACCATCGTGCCGTTGGTGATCTCTCTCTCTTTTATAGATATCTGCACGGGCACTGCTCAGAGGAGCTTTCTTCCATAGTTCCTCCACCTGCTGCCCTCAACAGATCTACCAGGGGAACAGAGAGAATGCACCCTTTTACTGGCCAGGTCACCAGGTCGCCAGGTCACCAGACATAGCTGTGAGCCCTTGTGGTGTGTAGTTGAAATAAAAAAAAGTATTGATCTCAGAAAGCACTTCACTGTGAATAGCTTCTATCTTACTGTGCAGTTGATCGTATTTGGGAAGAATATTTCCCAAGATGCCATCTCTAAGATCCCTGAGAACTGATGCGAGATCCTCTCTGAAGATAAGAGCCAGAGGTGCGTTACCAGCTGAAACTAAAACAATCAGGACAGTGGACAATAACTTGTCACTTTTGCAGAAGCACTGCTCTCATTTCAGTGGGTGATAACTCAGAACATACTGATAAAGAATAGCCCTGCAAACATCACAAACTGACAGTTCAGTTTTATTACATCTCTGGCAAGATGAACTTAGTGTAGACATTTTGCCAGAGTTGCTAAACCGTGTGCCTCGGCATTATGTGTTGTTGTGTAACTGATACTTTGTAACAGCACAATAATCATGCTTGTTTAGTTTTACCGCGCAATTTTGAAGTTGTAGCAGTGCAGTCTTGTAAGTCACAAGCAAGCTGACATAACTGCAGTGTATTGTGCGCATGTCCCATTCCTCGAAAACACGGTACCTGCAATAATGAATACCTGGACAAAGCCTATTATTCAACAGAACATTTGGTCCTTCGAGCCGGATAAACACAACAATGTTGATCACATTTAAAAGGCCTTTCTTTACTGTGTCTGTACATCAGCAGATAATATTAAAAAACCAATCCAGACAATTAATATTAACTTTTAGTCTGGCTAGTATCTTATACGGTTGGAATAAAAAACAAAGAAATAAAATACAAGACATTATAGATAGTGATAAATCCTGTCATATTGGCTGCTACTGTTTTGCCATGTCATCGCTACACGAAGACTATGATGTTGGAACGTAGCCAGAAACGTTACTGATACCATGCCGTAATTTTGCAATCATTCCCCATTTTGGTAGTTGCTCCGTGATGGGAAATTTCTTACAACGTATCACTGACTGGGGGCGAAACACTTAAAAAAGTTATTTATTTATACATACACCATCCAACACCTTAAAAGCCAAATTAAGGATGGGCCGATACACAAAATATAATAACAAACAATAATTAAACAAATTACACAAAAGAGAGTCACAAATTAGATCGCTTTAAAAAACATTTTTATCTCTGATATATTACATGAGAAGATATCTAGGCGGTCTTGCAGTACAGAGTAATCATTGCACATCTGGTAAATTGGAGACGATCGCAGCAATCACGTACGAGCAGTCGGGAGATAGAATGTGCCTGGAAAACGTGCTGCAACACGAGGCACATTGAAATTAAGTTGCTGAAGCAGATCAGGGCAATCAAACACAGAATTAACCAGTTTGTATAAAAATATAACGAAACTGCACTGCCTGCGCATCGGCAAACTGCAGACTAAAGCGAAGAAGTAAACTTTCCTGAGGAAAACCAAGGAAGGATATCGAACATCCTCACGAAAGCTAAGAAATTTTAGAAATTTCCTTTGCACAGATTCCAGACTTGCCACATATATGTCATAAGTAGGAGCCCACACAACTGAGCCATATTCAAGTCGGGACCTAACCAGACAACGAAAAAGCAGGGAAAGGGTGTCAGTCAGTGAGATATTTTTGCTGTTTCTTATCAGAAACCCAAGAGTTTTGTAAGCAGAACTGACAGTCTGCTCATGGTGTGGTTTAAAAGATAGAGTACCATCAAAAACAATTCTAAGGTCCCTAACTGTCCTGGGGCGATCAAGCAGAAGCCCTCTTATATTGTATCTGAAAGTAATTGGGTGCTTATGTCGAGTAAAGGACATCACACAACACTTCGAAACATTCATAGAAAGACCACTTTGACAGCATCATTCATCAAGCATCTGAAGACAGTTCTGAAGCTGCAAACAGTCTTCAACACTCGAAATATTGGCAAAAATCTTAATATCATCTGCATACATTAAAAAAAGAACATGTAAAACATGTTTAACTGGGTAAATAAATATATTAAACAGTAGTGGACCGAGTATGGAACCCCGCGCACTCCCGAAGTAATGTGATAGGTGTTAGATTTGAAGCCCCCAACCTCAACAAATTGCCTCCTTCCATCCAGGTAAGATCTGAATAAGCCAAGCAAGCCCTCTGAGAATCCGATAGCCCTCATCCTGTCAATTAGAACAGAATGATTTAGACAATCAAGGCCTTACATAGATCAGTATACACAACATTAACCTGTGAAGAGCGGTCGACAGCGGACGCAATGAACTGTGTAACATCAACTAAATTCGTCACAGTCGATCTCCCTGGAATGAAACCATGCTGGGAAGTAGAAAGTCTGTTTTTGATGTGAAACAGTATTCGCTGAAAAAGGCAGGCCTCGAAAATCTTACAGAAGACACATAGTATGGCTATTGGTCGATAGTTTGATGGATCACCACTATCCCCCGCCTTGAAGACAGGGAAAACTCGAGACAGCTTCCAAATCGCGGGGAATGTTCCAGATGTAAGAATCAATTTTAAAATTTTCTTAAGTGGAGTCAAGAAAGCATATAAGCAGTCTCGCACCAAGAAGCTAGGAACTAGATCAGGCCCACAGGACATGTTAGCCTTAATTTTCTTAGCAGCTGTAATAATTTCATCATCATTATTACGACAGTCACGACCACTTTCCAGTGACTAATTGCACTAATTGGTTCGTTTTTACTTTACACTTTACATCTGATAGTCTTTTCGGTAGTGCAGTTACCTTAATCAAAAGTTAGTTTTACTAAAATGTACTCATTAGTGCCTACCACAGCTTCCAAGCTTTAAGTCTTGACATATTTAGTTGCAAACTCACTCAACTCTTTTTTTTTCCAGTGTCCATCAGAATGGTTCCATTATCCTTGCGTAGGCATAACAGCTCCGCCTAAAGGAAAATGGTTCTGCCCGCAGTGCACTCAGTCGATGAAAAGGCGTGGTGGAAGGAAATAACAAAGAAAGTAAAGCGACCAATAACAGCATCTCATGTTGTCTCACATGGAAGTCAAGTTGTTATCTGCTCCTTTAAATAAGATGGCATTGATAGTGTTTATGTCGATGTGCATTATCTCGATGTATTGAAGAAGGTTGACGTTTGTGTGGTATAGACATAAATTTGACTCTGTATTTATGCTGTTGTAACATTGGTAACTTTAAAAGTAATTCATTTAATAAATGATCAAGTAAATGTTAAGAAATAAAATTACTTTAATGACACCAGTTAGTTTTTTTTTTAAGTTTTAGTGGGAAAGAGTTAAAGAAGAAACCAATAAGTAAACCGCTACTTTTTGCCAATAAATAAATACTCAACTTGAGATTAATTCAAACTTTTTATGTTGTATTATATGATATGATATACTGTATTGTCATCAATCTTTCCATGACATGTCAATGCGATGTATTAAAACAATACAACAAATACAATTAAAATCCGAAATATAAAATTAATATTTTCAAGAAATTTAAAAACAAAATTTAAATGCGATCAGGGGCGGCTCCTCAATAAGTACGCCCGTGCGCGCGCACTGCCGCCTGCCGTGGAAAAACAAATATTTTTGCTATGCTATATTTTAATAAATTTTTATTTGCTTTTTTACCTCCTGCATTCAACGAAAAAAGTTAGTATATCGAGAATCGCAAAATCGTCAGCCATTAATACAGCATCCGAATAAGTATAGTGTTAATGGTTGGTTGCAGACGTTATCGTTATATACATCCATATCCAAATGTACATCAGTCGCCGGTGGTGAGTATTTTTCGGCGCTCTTGAGAAAATGCGATACTTCATTGCGAAATGATCGAGTATGATCGTCGAAAACGACCGAGTAAGCAATCTGGTGTGCGCTCTCAAATTCCACACTTGCAGTTTGCAGTGGAATTTTAGCAGAGCGTGTCTGTGTCTAGCATGTGTTTAGTAATTTTCATGTAGTGCTGCGCGTCGGATTGATTTTAATTAGATCATTTCGTTGTTTACATGTTCTAACAAGACAATTATTATTATTATTATGATGGCTACTAGTTCGAGTTGCTTAATAAGTGGACAAAATAATTGTGATACTGTGATTAATTCAGTGGATAATATTTTAAATTTAAAGGGTAACTTTTTAAGGGACTTTAACTACGATAACCTATAACTTACTAGAGGAAAACTTGGTAAGTATAGTTAATAATTAAGTTTAGTTAGTTTAGTAAGTAGGTTTTTTATAATACATTTTCGGGGAAAAAATAGGCGAGCCCTTCATTTTTAGTGAATTTTTATTTAAAAAAATTCACTAATAAAAGGTATCGATGGAGAGACTTTGCAAAAATTTTTTCAAATGAGCGCGAACTAGGACCTCCAGAACCCATATCCAGGGTCAGTTGACAACTGATTTCGATGAAACTCGGCAAGTGTCTTTCTCTTATTACTGGCTTGGATGAGTTCATTAGTCAGGAAAATCGGATAAGGTTTTCCGGAAAAATTTTGAGTTTTGTTTCAAAAAAAAATTTCTCCGAAAATTACAAAGCTATTTTAATGAAATTTGGTGGATATGTTGCCTTGTAAAAGACCTTACTACACACTAAAAATAAACTTTCTACATTTGTAGAAAATTGAGTTATTCAAATTTTGAGTTTTCTTTTGAAAAATTTTTTTTCTCCGAAAATTACAACGTTATTTTAATGAAATTTGGTGGATATGTTGCCCTGGGTAAGACCCTACTATACGCCAAAATTCAACTTTCTAAGTTCGTAGAAACTTGAGTTATTCAAATTGGAAGCATTTAATAAAAATTCACTACCATAGCGGACTTGCTGCATCCCGAACTTTTTTTCTTGCGCACCCCCAATGCATTAAGGCACGAGCCGCTACTGATTGCGATATACACAAAATCTTGATTAGAAAATCTTCGCTGGATGTAAGACTCACTCAGATCAAATTATAAAACAGACAGATTCCTATAATTGTCATTAAGTACATGGGGTCACAATTAAAACCTACAACTAGCAACAATGTCAATCAATCACATGTATCTCAGTTGTTTTCCTTAAAAAAAAAATTTTAATTAAAGTTAATAAATGGTGTTGCTTAAAAGGAGATCATGAACAGCTCTTTTGAAAACTTTCTTGGCTAATGTCTGTTACATGTTGTGGTAGTTTCTCAAGCAATTTTTGACCAATGTAGCTGACACCATGTCTTGTTGAGTACGAATGATGGTGATTGTTTCTTGGGAAGTCATCTAAATGTCCAAGAACATACAATACACAATTAAGTACATACAAGCTCACCACAGTAAGTATCTTGTGTTCTTTAAATAAACTGCTACAGCTTGTGATATCAAACCTACTGAGAGCTATGATCACACTTTTTTGCTGTAACAACAGTATTAAATTCAGATGACCCCCCCCCCCCCACACACACACACCCCCCATGCCATTTGAAAGAAAATCGTGGCAGCTCAGAGCAGAACATGAGATTTAATCAAATTCTCAAAAATATGTGTGTTCATACCTTATAATTTGGATGGCGTCAGACATACAAATAAAAATCAAGACTCGGTTAACTTAATTTATTATTAAATAATGATTTTATTTAGAAGTGGAGTTATGTTGGAATTTGATGTGTGTGGGAAGGATTCCATTGGAAAATGGCATGTCAGCAGTACTCCAAAAAACTAGCCTAGGATGGATACTGTCAGGAAAAATTACAAACGACGAACAGCCACTGAATGCAAATCAAAAGGATGAATTCACTGGATTAGTTACTTTGGAAAGACAAAGAGAGCGGTTTTGAAAAACTGAGGAGATATTACACGGTCGGCTGTATACATGCCAAGAACAAACATCTGAAGATAATTTTACAAAAAACACAAGTAGAGATGAAACTGGGCGATTCATTGTAGCATTGCCAATGATCCGTGTGGAAAGATTGGGTTAGTCATCGCATGAGGTACTGACAATATTTTACCGATTAGAGAGAAAACTAGAACAGGAACCTGAGGATGTTACACGGAGTTCATGAACAAATATGAAGAACTTGGTCACATGAAGAGGATTTCAAATTTAAATAAAGACAAGGAAGAAGGAGCCTGTTATCTACCTTACCACCCAGTGATAAAGTCTGACAGCCTAACGACGAGGCTAAGAGTAGTTTTCGATGTATCGGCCAAGACGTCAACTGGAGTAGCCCTATATGATCGACTATTAGTGGGACCAAATGTTCAAGATAAATTATTTGATATCGTCTTATGTTTTCACATGCATCAAATTGTTCTCATAGCAGACATAGAAAAGATGTTTAGACAAATCAACATAAGAGAAGAAGATATAAAAAACGCATTTACTGGAGGCCAAACGCTAAAGAAGAAGTGTCAATTTTTTAATTAAAAACTTACATATGGCACTGCATTAGCATCATTTCTACCAGTAAGATGCCTTACCCAGTTGGCCTTAGAAGAAAAGAAGGATACCCAGCAGCAACAGAAATTCTGAAGAAGGATTTCTACATGGATGATGTACTGACGGGGGCAAATACACAGCAAGAAGCAATTGAGCTGAGAAGCAAACTCACAGATTTATTGTCAAGGGGTATGTTTAGGCTTCGAAAATGGAGATCAAATGACCACCAAAACTATACCTGGACAGCAAATTTCCTCTCCAACCGGAGCATTTCTGTTGTCGTGGATGGCCATTCCTCTAAACTGTATCCAATTAATGCAGGAGTCCCTCAAGGTTCAGTGTTAGCCTCTACTTTGTATCTTCTCCACATCAATGACCTACTCTCTAGCACATTCAACACAGTTCACAGTTCCGCTGATGCCAGCACCCTCCACTCAAATATACAATATTCTAATCCTGTCTCTTTAGCCCAATTAGATAAGGATCGCAGACTCATTGAGGGTTCTGTCTCTGTGGATCTCCAAAAATATTAGACTGGGGAAGTAGAAATCTTGTACAATTCAACTTCACCAAATCTCAGTCTTGCTTTCTATCTCATAAGAGATACACCAGCCATAGACCCATCACAATGAACAACCAAGTAATTCAAAGTAACGAGTGTGAGATCTCAATTGGCACCAACATCAATTGCAGAAGCGGCTGCTAAGAAATTAGGTTTCCTCTTCAGGGCTCGCAAATACTTTTCACCAGCTAATC
This sequence comes from Tillus elongatus, assembly GCA_964006375.1. Taxonomy (NCBI): domain Eukaryota; kingdom Metazoa; phylum Arthropoda; class Insecta; order Coleoptera; family Cleridae; genus Tillus; species Tillus elongatus. The sequence continues at coordinate 30,790,497 of OZ023262.1, read as the reverse complement.
TCTATACCTTATATACTCCACAAATAAGGCCAAACCTCGAATACTGCTCCCACATCTGGGGTGCCGCTGCCGCTTCTACACTCGCTATCCTGGACTCCACTCAGAAGAGAGCTAGACGTCTCATCAGTTACCCTACCCTCACCCAAAGGCTGCCATCCCTTGCCCACCGACGTGCCGTTGGTGACCTCTCTTTCTTTTATAGGTATCTGCACGGGCACTGCTCAGAGGAGCTTTCTTCAATAGTTCCTCCACCTGCTGCCGCCAACAGATCTACCAGGGGAACAGAGCGAATGCACCCTTTTACTGTCCAGGTCACCAGACATAGAACACCTTGTTGTGCCCGCTCTTTTGTCCCGAGGACTTCCAAGTTGTGTAATTCCTTGCTGGCACATGTTTTTCCTTCTCCTCCAAACCTTCAAGTCCAGAATTAACAAGTTGCCTATTTCCTCCTTGTCGACACCCACGGTACGATAGTATTTAGGCTGTGAGCCCTCGTGGTGTGTTGTTGAAATAATAAAAAAAGCCTTTCAAAAATATTTGATCCGGTGGGTCCAGTTATAAATAATAGCAAAGTTAATCTTGCAACAACATTGGTAACTGAAACTAGGCTGGGACGAACAGATAAATCCAGATATGAGTGTTATATGGGCACGATATTATAGTCAATTAGAAACAATTACCAACCTAAAAATTTAAGTAAATGTAAAGCTTGGAGAAGTTAATGATAAATGATAAAGGTTAATGATTAAGTTAATGATAAAGGTTTTGTCTCTGCCCCGATTAGAACTAAATGGTGCAGTATTGCTGAGTAGGCTGATGTCAACAGTCAAGGAGGCCCTTGGTAACAAGGTATTTGAAACTCATTACTAGACCGACAGTCGTAATGGCATGGATCAAGTCCCCTTCAAATCAATTAAAACCATTCGTGGAAAACCGAGTAGCAGAGATACAGCGACTTACCACCATCAAAAATCGGAGGCACGTATCTTCAAAAGAAAACCCCACAGATGTACTTTCTAGAGGCTTCAGATGTACTTTCTAGACGCCAGCTGACCTGTACAAGAATGAACTTTGGTGGCAAGGACCAAAACTTTCATACAACAAAGAAGAGGCAGAATGTGAACTGAGGTCGGCAAGGCTAATTCTGGTGGCAACACAAGTTACTCAATTTTATGAAAAATTTTCTTCTTGGAAAAGAAGAGTAGTGGCACACTGTCATCGATTTATACATAACAACAGATTTAGGAACGACAAACGGGCAGGAGCTCTCACCGTAAGCGAACTAGGAAAAGCGAATTTATCTATTGTTAAAAATACGCAATCAGAAATCTTTAGCGAGGATATTAAACAGCTCAACATACAAGGATTCGCAAAAAACAGGGGCAGCTTACTTAAGCTACCTCCATTTATCGACAAGGAAGGTCTGTTAAGAGTAGAGGGAAGATTGAATCAAGCTCAAATAAGCGAAGACCAAAAACACCCAATTATTCTTCCCAAAGGTCATCATGTTACCATTTTAATATTAAGAGAAGAACATGAAAAATTATTCCATGCAGGAGCTGATCAGATGCTCGCTTCGATACACAAAAGATATTGGCCAGTCGTAGCTAGGTCAATGAAGAAAAAAATTGTACACAATTGCGTAAAATGTTTTCGATTTAAACCTTCGACAAGAGAATACCTGATGGGAGACTTGCCTGAGTGTAGGGTCGTGGCGACAAGCAGACGCTTCGTTAAAACAGGAGTTGTTATGCTGGTCCTAGACAGCTTAGAGAACGCCGAAGAAGTGGTTGACCTATTACATACAAGGCATACATCGCAATATTTGTAAAGCTGAGTCTGAGCTCAAGGATTTGTTGAACAGTGAATATAATAATTACCTCATGAGCTGTGAAAATTCAGTCTCTAATAACCCAGAAAAGTTCTGGTCATTTCTGAACTCCGAGAGACAACATAATTCTCTTCCCAAAACAATGTAATATAATGGTCTCAACTTGCATCAGTCTGATGGGATTGCTAATAGTTTTGCTGATTTTTTCCAGTCTACATATATATATATATATATATATATATATATATATATATATATATATATATATATATATATATATATATATATATATATATCGACACTCCACACCTGTACCGCAATCTGTGGTAATGATGATTATACTTCATTACAAATAGTGAGGTTTTTGAGGAGGTTCTTCGTTCGTTTACCTCACATGACGTCTAATCCTGACCTAATCCCATCATTTATTTTAAAGGATTGTGCAGTCGTTTTAGCTCTCCCCTTACAGGTTATGTTTAATCTATGTTTAAAAAACTGTAAAATTCCAATAGTGTGGAAGATATCGAAATCTTGTCCAGTTTATAAGGCTGGTGATAAAAGACTTATAGATAATTATAGGCAGATATTGTTACCCTGTAGCTTCCTTAAAGCTTTGGAAATGTTATTACACAGGCATATATTCTTCCATATAAAGAGCTTCATCACTCCTTCTCAGCACGGCTTCATGCCAGGCAGATCAGCAGTTACAAACTTTATTTGCGCTACGCAATATATTGCGGAAGCTTTAGATAATCCTAATCAGGTCGATGTCATCTACCTGGATATGTCAAAGGTATTTGACCGCATTGATCATGCTATTCTGTTACATAAATTAGAAGCATTTGGCTTATCTGAATCACTCCAAAAACTGATTGCGAATTACCTTATGGACAGGAAGCAATATGTGGTTGCGGAGGGCTGCAGATCAAAATATATTTCAGCCACATCAGAGGCCCCTCATGGGTCGATTTTGGGTCCTTTGTTATTTAATCTTTTTTATTAACGATCTCGTTGGTGGTTTGAGGGTTGAATGTCGCCTGTATGCCGATGACATCAAAATTTTCTGTGAGATGAGGTCGGTAGATGATTGTGTTCGACTTCATAGCATTAGAGGCTGTGGAGGAGTGAGGCAATATAAATAATCTTCTCTAAATATTGCTATTATGTAGTTGTTTTTCCATTACTCTTAGGTTGGTGCCCATACAATTTGATTATTGTCTTAATAATGTGTCTCTGGCTGGGCCAGTATCTATCCGTGATCTGGGTGTAATATTTGATAGAAAATTGTCTTTCTTATCTTATATTGACAATGTATCCAGTGCATTTAAACTAATGGGCTTCATTATTAGGAATTGCCGCGAGTTTAGTAATATTGACACATTTAAAATGCTTTTCTGTACTTTTATCCGTAGTAGACTTGAGTATGCTTCAATTGTATGGTCTCCGGGTTACCAGAACCATGTTCTCCAGTTAGAAAAGATCCAAAGGCGCTTTCTAAAATATCTTTATTTCCACCTCAATGGTATATATTCCTCTGTGGGTTACCCTTCGGAGTATATGCAGCGGGACTTCTTGCTACTAAGTCTAGAATCTAGAAGGGAACAATCTGCACTAATATTTTTAAATGATTTAGTAAGGGGATCCTGTGACGGCTCTCGTATACTTAAGCAACTTAACTTTAATGTTCCGAGAATGTCTTCCTCAAATCCGGTCACCTTTTGGTTACCTACGCCACGAACTAATCTTGTGAAATTCTCACCGCTTTATGGATTGTGTTCTGTTGCCAACAGGCACGCATCTTCCATTGATATCTTTGTGTCGGATCCAAGGTTGCTCAGAAGGTTAGCAGTCTCACAGTTATAGAGGACTGATTTGTATTTCTAATTATTTTTTACTCTTTGTTTATTAGTGTAAGTTTTTTTTCTTTTAGTGAATTTTTATTTTAAAAAATTCACTAATAGAGAGGTATCGATGGTGAGACTTTGCAGAAACTTTTTCAAATGAGCGCGAACTAGGACCCCTAGAACCCATATCCGAGGTCAGTTTAAATTTTTATATGTTATATATATATATATATATATATATATATATATATATATATATATATATATATATATATATATATATATATATATATATATCCGTCTGATAACTCAAAAAATAATTAACCGATTTCAATGAAACTCGGCAAGTGCCTTTCATTTATTAATGGCTTGGATGAGTTCGTTAGCCAGGAAAATCGGACGAGGTTTTCCGGGAAAATTTTGAATTTGCTTTCAAAAAACATTTTTTTATCCGAAAATAACAAAGATGCTTTAATGAAATTTACTATATATGTTGCCTTCAAAGAGACCTTACTACGTACCTAAATTCAACTTTCTAAGTTTATAGAAAATTGAGTTATTCAAATTTAATGTTTCTTTCGAAAAAAATTTTTTCTCCAAAAATTACAAAGTTATTTTAATGAAATTTGGTGGATATTTTGCCCTAGGAAAGATCTTACTACATACCAAAATTAAACTTTCCAAGTTTATAGAAAATTGAGTTATTCAAATTTGAAGCATTTAATAAAAATTCACTACCATAACGCACTTGCTGCGTCCCGAGATTTTTTTTATTTATTAGCTACCTGATTTCACTTCCTAATTTACATTCGGACAATTTCAATCGTCGACAGTGAATTATTTTCATAGATATTGATAATGTTTTATTATAGAATCTCCATAAAACAAGAAAGTTTTTGAAATGATGAGCCAGTAAATTTTATTTTAATTACTTTCAGATCGTCACAACGTGTGGAAGTATCGCACCGGCGACAAAATTTCAAAAAAATTTTTTCGCTTAAGCCTGCTAAAAAGTACCAAAACATATAGAAAACATGATTTAGGACGAATTTTTTTTGTGTGTCTGTTGGTCTGTGTGTCTGTCTGTTTGTAGCCACGATAACTTTAGAACAAATTGAGATATTGTCTTCAAATTTGGTACACGAGTTAGCACTCAACATACGAACGGTTCGGATAGTTTTAGGGTACAATCGTTTCAGGAGGTAGGGGATAATTGGGGGTGATTTGCTGAAAATTGACATTTTTTTCATTAAAACTCGAGTAATATAACGTTTTAGGGTTTATTTATTAGAAAACTTTTAATTTCATAACAAATCTGGTATTTTGTGCTGAAATTAAATTAGAGTTTGAATGTGTGGAGGTGGAATATTGTTGACAAAATTTCGAATTTTTTTTGTTGCCAAAACGACGTAAAAAGTCGGAACATTTTTTTGTCTATCGGCATGTACGTCTATCTGTTAATAGGCGCAATAATTTTCGAACCAATTGAGACATCATCTTCAAATTTGGTATCCAGTTAGCACCCGACAAAGGAACGCTGCGAATTGTTTTTGGGTAAGATCGCTTCCGGAAGTAGGGGATGAATAAGGGGTGATTTGGTGAAAATTGACATTTTTTCAATAAAACTCAAGTAATATAACTTTTTAAAAGTTTATGGGTACAGGAAGAAAATATTTTCTTTGTGGTCAAGTCATGGTCAAGTATTGAGTAGTGTGGTGTAAAAGAAGTTATCACAGAGTATTAAGCGAGTCAAGAGTAAGTGTTGGTGTATACGGAGCGATCATAGAAGGCGATAGTGGAATATAGTTCTATGGACATTTAATAATAGAGAAGAGAAATATTTTAGTTGACACTGGTGTTGGAAAATAGTTGGTAATAATAAATTAGTAGTTTGGAAAGCTGTGTTTTGTTAGTAAATAAATCCAGAACCCCGCAGAACGTAACAACTGGTGTCAGAAGTGGGATTTTCAAGCTGCTAGCAGAAATATTTTCCACAGTATTCGTTGAACAACGTGAAAATTTCTAGAATCTCTGGAAGATCAGTGTCAGCGGTAAGTCATAACTGGGTGTGTTCTTGAAACAGAATAAACTGTTTACGAGCTTTAAGTACGTCTATGCCTAAGACACGTAGCGCAACAGCCAAAATGGACGCCCAGCTATTGGAATTGATTAAAGAAATGAAAGAAGAGGCCAGAAAAAGAGATGAAGAAGCCAAAGAAGAAATGAGAAAAAGAGATGAAGAGGCCAGAAAAAGAGATGAAGAAGCCAAAGAAGAAATGAGAAAAGAGATGAAGAGGCCAGAAAAAGAGACGAAGAAGCCAGAGAGGAAATGAGAAAAAGAGATGAAGAAGCTAAAGAAGAAGCCAGAAAGAGAGATGAAGAAGCTAGAAAAAGAGACGAAGAATCTAAAGAAGAAATGAGAAAAAGAGACGAAGAAGTCAAAGAGCAAATAAGAAAAAGAGATGAAGAGGCCAGAAAAAGAGACGAAGAATCCAAAGAAGAAATGAGAAAAATAGATGACGAAACAAAGAAAATTCTGCAAGAACAAGCCAGCAGAATTGAGAATATTACTTCGTGTATGGACGAACGTATGAAGCAGATAAAATACGACATCTTCCAGCAAGTAGAATGTCGAGTAAGGGGTATCAGCGACGATGTACATGACAAGCTGACGGAAGTACAACAGAAGGTGCATTCACTAGAAAATAAGTGTGGAACCCTAGCCAAGGGAAACATCAGACTCGAAGATAGCCCGGTCGTAAGAATTAAGGTCCCCACATTTGATGGCTCAGTCCCATGGAGTATTTACCTACGCCAGTTCGAAGCCGCTGCTACAGCAAATGGTCGGGGCGAGAGAGAGAAAGCGACCTCGTTAATAGTAGCTCTCAGAAGAGATGCACTAGATGTGCTCCAAGGTATTCCCAGGGAAGAACCGTTGAGTTTTGACAGCATGAAACATCAATTAGAGATGAGGTTTACAGCAGCTGTATCGATTGCAGTTGAAAAATCGTTGTCAGAAATCGGGCGAAAGTCTCCAACATCTCCACGCCAACGTTGTCAGACTGACACGATTAGCCTACCCCATAGCTCCGATAAAGTTTCTAAACCAGCTGTCGCTGCAAACCTTCATTGATGGCATCAGAGATACCGACACGCAACAGGCGCTGAGGATGGCGAGACACAAAAACTTGAACGATGCTTTGCCACATTTCTTGGAGTTTGAAGCGGTAAAGCAAGCGTCAGAAAGTCATGTGAAAGTTCGTAGTCTTCAAGTCCAAGAAGAAAATAAAACAGATCCATCCAAGATCATGCAGCTAGTAGATAAAAATAGCAGAACAAATAAGGCCGACGTCTCAAGGACACCCAATAAGAGCTCACCGTGCAAATGCCTTGCGCTGCTGGAACTGCGGCAAGGTGGGACATATAAGGGGCGAATGTTGGGCTCTAAGATCAAGCGCAAGGGAGAAAGTGAAGCTAAGGCCGGTAACCATTTCTCAGGCTAGCGATTATGGTAGCGCTCTCATCGTAGACGGATACGTGAGCGGTAATAAGACCCAGATGGTCGTCGACACAGGCGCACCTAGAACGATTATTCGCCACGACATGGTTCCAAGATGGCGAGTAAGAGAGCCAGACAGCGTGTACAGAGTAAATGCAGCCGGTGGTGATCGGATCCAGGTATTTGGCAAAACTGACGTCGAGTTGCAAATTGGGACATGGAAGGCAAAGCGGAGAGCCATAGTCGCCGCCATATCAGACCCGATTATAATTGGCTTGGACATACTTCAGGGTCACTGCGCTAAACTTGATCTTGGCACTAACATCCTGACTATCGGCGGTGAAGAAATAATAATGTCGCCTGGCAGTAACCTGGTAGTACGGAAAATCACCATAGAGGAAAATAGCAACGCCTACCGTGAAAGTGCCATTCCAGTGAAGAGAGCTGTGAGAGGAAGAGACGACCCAGTTACTCAGCCAGAAGCAACTGGAGATGAAAGTATCAGAGAAATACAGGACGAAGGGTGCAAAGACCACGTAAATGTGAAGCCAACCCAGAAAAAGGCCGGTAAACACATTTGTTGAAACAGAGCCGATGTTGAAAGGATGAATAGAGCCCGCCGAGATATTTGTACAAGTAGAAACATCAGAACAACAGCAACTACACGGAAGAACCAGTACCACCTAAGAACTTCGCTTGAAGGAAGCCCCGACATATTAACGAGAAGGAAAACCATCCACTCTGCTGTCGGAATGCACATACCAATAGAAAGCGACTGCATGAAGACCCGTTATGACGTGCCACCTCATTCAGCTGGTTTTAAAGAAGAAGATCGGGTGTTGTTATACAAGCTAGTACGACGCAAGCGACGGTCACCTAAACTACAGAAATTATGGGAAGGTCCTTATAAGGTGGTCAAAAGGATCAATGACTTTGTCTATCGCATTCAGAGGAGCCCGAAGAGCAAGATGAAGGTGGTCCATATGCACAGACATATGCCAAGAAAGATACCAAGAAATGTCAAAATTCGACCGGGACGATCGAATATAAGATAGGGGCAGTGTCACAGCGAACACTCTGGAATGACATTTCTAGAATAGACCAGAAGTGACAGGTGTAGAATAGTGTAGAACGTCTAGAATCTCTATAGACAGTATAAATAGACGAGCGGTGCGCAAAGTAAATTAGTTCAGTATTGAGTAGTGTGGTGTAAAAGAAGTGATCACAGAGTATTAAGCGAGTCAACAGTAAGTGTTGGTGTATACGGAGCGATCATAGAAGACGATAGTGGAATATAGTTCTATGAACATTTATTAATAGTGAAGAGAAATATTTTAGTTGACACTGGTGTTGGAAAATAGTTGGTAATAATAAATTAGTAGTTTGGAAAGCTGTAATTTGTTAATCAACAAATCCAGAACCCCGTAGAACGTAACAATATATATATATATATATATATATATATATATATATATATATATATATATATATATATATATATATATATATAGTGTTGAATAAATGGATGCCCCTTGTATTATAGGTACTCAACATAACAATTCTGCCTACACAATTGAAGCGTATCAAGCCATGACATTGAATATGAGAATCAGGTTACATTTAGAAAGTAATTTTCTTAATGAAATTATATCATGGGTGTTGCATTGGTTATGACCTGGACAATCCATTTCTCAATTTATTGACCTATTGTTTGAAAAAAATAAAAACTATTGCGTGAGTGAAGGTTGAACTACATTCCTTAAGGGAGCTCGAGCTGATACAAGAGTTCACCGACACTCCTTTATAATTATCTGCATCAATAGTAAATTTTAAAGAAAACTTATTGTGAAAGTAATAATGAGAAACAGAGACAGATGAGATCATGTACAGGGTTGAACAAATGGAATAAATTCAGTATGTGAATTATTGTGCATATTTATTTAAAAAAAAATAGGGACGCAGCAATTGCGTTATGGTAGCGAATTTTCATTAAATGCTTCAAATTTGAATAACTCAATTTTCTGTAAACCTAGAAACTTGAGCTTTCGTGGAGTAAGGTTTATTCACAAGGGCAACATACCAACCAAATTTGATCAAAATAACTTGGCTATTTTAAGCTCGTTTTTGTTGGCCGTGAGTTTCTCATTTGTTACCAGCCCAGTTAATTATTTTATCTACGCATAGAATAATATGTTCTGTTAATGTATTGTTATAATCTAAAAATTCAAAATTCTTCCCTATATGGGTTAGGTAAAATAGATTTAGTTTCTGTATTATTTCTTTTTTGCTCATTAGAAGATTCTCTAGGTGGTGATCTACTTTGCCTACGTGTTTTACCTTGGCTAAAAATGGTAGGTTTTAAATTAGGTCTTATTCGTGGTAGGTAACTTTGTGTTGTTGACTGAGATGATTGCGATGGCAACTCGGGAAACTGAGAAATTATCTAGTATCCTAAATCTATTATTTGTAGCTATTTTAGAATATGAATAATTACTTTCTAATATTCTAGCTTCGTTAAAAGATAAATTATTTATTGACATCAGTTTTTTATGTTTAATTGCTTTTGGTAGGACGGGCATGTTTTGTCTATTGTTGCATAAGCATTACTCTTACAATAATTGCAATATTAGTGAATTTTCTTAAAAAAAATTCACTAATGAGGAGATCCCGACTTTTGAATTTTGAAAAAATTTCTTCAAATGATCGCTAATTAGGCCCCCCAGAACACATATCCGGGGTCGGTTTAAATTTTTATATGTTTATATATATATATATATATATATATATATATATATATATATATATATATATATATATATATATATATATATATATATATATATATATATATATATATATATATATATATATATATATATTTATATATATATATATATATATGTATCACACCGATAACTCAAAAAATAATAGGCCGATTTTGATTAAATTTGGTGAATAAATTCCTTTTGCAAATGGCTTGGATAAGTTCGTTAGCCAGGAAAATCGGTCCAGGTTTTCTCGGAAAATTTTGTGTTTTCTTTCGAAAAAAAAATATCTCCGGAATTAACAAAGTAAGGGCAACCAAATTTCATATGCGGATTTATGTCATTATAGGCAAGTTACCTACCAAAATTTAGCTCCGTAGGTTAAAGGATAAAAAAGTTACAGGCATTCAAAGAAAAATAAATTTGGATTTTCCTCAAAACGTCAAAATTGCGATTTTAAACGTCAAAATTGGTGAGTACATTCCTTTCGCAAGTCGCTTGGATAATTTTGTTAGCCAGGAAAATCCGCCGAGGTTTTCCCGGAAAAATTTGTGTTTTCTTTCGCAAAATATTTATATCTCCAAAATTAACAAAGTAAGGGCAACCAAATTTGGTAAGCTGGTTTATATCGTTATAGGTGTGCCACCTACCAAAATTTAGCTCTGTAGGTCAAAAGACAAAACAGTTATGGGCATTTAAAGAAAAATAAATTGGGGGTTTCCTCAAAACGTCAAAGTGACAATTGAAAACGTCAAAATTCGCAACATTTAGGCAAATAACTTGAATCTAATACGGGCTATGGAAAGAAAATGTCTCAAGAAGAATGTTTTACATACACCGAACTCTTAGTTTCAACCGTCATTGTCCTTCATTTTACTAAAATATTTCCAGAAAATTCATTTCTAATAGACCCTTTCTCTGATGCTTGGCAGTAGCCTTAGCTATAGAGTTTATTGTTTAATGGTATATAATTTTTGTCGAATTTTCGTAAAAAATCAATAAAGCTCAATGTATTCGTTATTATACAAGATATGAAAAAATATTGTATACATTAATTATACGGTGTTTTGAGCTACATCTTAAAAAATTATTGCGACAATCACAGGGTGGCCCATAAGTCGTTGGTGATACAAATATATTTTTTTTGTCGAAAACGCCTTATTTTTTTGCATTTTCCATCGAAATATAATGCATGTTTGTAAGTTAAGAAATTCTGGAGGCAGCAAGTGCGTTGTGGTTGCGAATTTTGATTAAATGCTTCATATTTGAAAAGCTCAATTTGCTATTAACCTATAAGGTTGACCAAGAAACGGATTTTTTCAGTAACACTTTTGGTTTACTTTTGGAAATTTCTGTACGTTTTCAAACAATCAAGTTATTTTGATGAAACATGGCACATTGTTTTTACTATATATGTTATACTGGTAATCAAATTTGATGCCTGCTTTTTCTATATAGGTTATACTGGTAACCAAAATTGATGTCTGCTTTCTTAAAAAGAAAACACACATATTTGCAATAAAAACATTTTTATGAAAATTCACTACCATAACGCACTTGCTGCGTCCCGAGATTTTTTTAAATTTGCGCAGTTACCCTTATCGTGGATCTGTCCACACACCCTAGCTACATAAAGAGTCAGGTTTCTTGCACTGCCTAGAAGTATGTCCATATCTCAAACAATTATAACATTGGACTACGGGGTAGATATAAGGTTCTGCAATAAAATTGACGCTATTTATTTTAACTGACTGTGGAAGGGTGGACCCTTGAAAGGTAACAATTATAATCTGCCTGTTCACAAATTTCACCTTTCCATTTTCTTCAATGATTTTCTTTTTCATACGTTTGACATCTGTTACCCGATGATTACTTTCAATTTCGCGCTTTAAGTATTCTTCATTAAAAAATGTATCGACCATTCTTACCACACTCTTATGCGTATAAAATGTTGGAATGTATGCGACAAGACTATTTTTTGTAATTAATTCGTGTTGAATTATAATGTTTGCCGCCTGATATGAATTACATCTACGTTTACGCGATTAATTCCTACAACCAAAATATCGACAATAGATTTTTTTAAATACTCATTTGCCCGTAAAAAAGTATTTTCCTTTCATAGGGAACAATCTGCCAATATTTTGTATTTTATGTTCGACATATACGTAGTACAGCCCTGGGTGGCTGGTTTTATATGTATTTAATAAATGAAAATTTCGAATATTTACATTATTTGTTTCAGATACTATATCCATCTCAACATTATCGCTGCCTGCTGATAAGACATTGGCTATATCAGGTTTGTCCCCCGTACAATATATATATATATATATATATATATATATATATATATATATATATATATATATATATATATATATATATATTATTGTTACGTTCTTCGGGGTTGTGGATTTGTTGATCAACAAAACACAGCTTTTCAAACTACTTATTTATTAACACTAAATGTACATATATATATATATATATATATATATATATATATATATATATATATATATATATATATATATATATATATATATATATATATATATTCGACCTATATGGGAATGATACGTAGATAAATAAATTAATTTCCCACTGCAACACTAACAAATTAAAAAATCACTTAAAACTTTAAAACACGAAAAGAACATGGAATTATTATCAAGCTCTTCTCTTCACACAAATTTGTGTTAGCGTTAGCACTGTCCGGAACGGGGTGAAAACTGTAAACATTAAAAGGAGTTCAATGTTAATATGGTACGAAATAATAAAATGTGTAAAAATCCTGGATGCAGCAAGTGCGTTATGGTAGTGAATTTTCATAGAAATGATCTGGCACAAAATATTTTATTATAACTTTTTTATCTTGCAACATAGAAATCTAAATTTTGGTGTATAGTTTAATTTTTATATCGTAAACCTACCTACCAAATTTGGTTATCTTGTCTTTTTTATTTTTTGAGATACAAATTTTTTTCGAATAAAAACTCAAAATTTTCCCGGTAAAAACTCGTCCGATTTTCCTGACTAACGAAATTATCCAATACATTTACAGAAGGAAGGTACATGCCAAATTTTATCAAAATCGGCCGATTATATTTTGAGTTATCGGTGTGATACCTATATATATATATATATATATATATATATATATATATATATATATATATATATATATATATATATATATATATATATATATATATATAGTTTATAGTTTATTGTTATATAAATAGTACAAAGCATCTTACAAATAAGTCTAAACTTGTGACTGCAAATGATGCAATTTTGACTAAATTTTAATCTAAATGTCAATTGTTCTAAAGTTCTGTCATCTGATTTTTAATCTCCAAAATTACCTCACCTCATTATGTACCATTACAGTTTCTAGAAATATGGATGGTACTTGAAATCAGTTTCTTCATTTTAATCAAAAATTTCTATATTTTAAAACTTGACTCAAATTAAATTCTTATATATAAAAATTGAAACTGACCCCGGATATGGGTTCTAGGGGTCCTAGTTCGCGCTCATTTGCAAACAATTTTTCAAAATTCAAAAGTCGAGATCTCCCCATTAGTGATTTTTTTCTACGAAAATTTACTAAAATGTATTATAGTCTTTAATTCTAGAATACTGCGGTCCAGGCAAGCGCAGTTGTAATGTTTGTAAATAATGCTATCACAACGTTTGTTAAACCGGCGTTCCATTCATTTGTCTTGAGCGGTATTTTTACCGCTCACTGCAGTGTTGCACTGCAAGTCACTATTAACCGACCATTTATGAAATCAAATAAGTAAATTAAATCGATTGTCATAACATATGTAGTGTATTAAGACAAAGGGAAAAAGAAATAAAACATATTTAACTGTGCACATTTTAATTATATTTTAGGGTGTGCGGCGCACACCTAGCTCACTAGGAGAAATCGCCACTGCTCTAGTAGTGAATTCTCCTAATGAAAATTCAATAAAAAGCATCGCGAAGAAATAAGGACCTTGAAAATAGAAAAATTCTCTATGGGTTTAAAATTTCAAATTCACCTGCAAAAACGTAACCATAGAGCCTTACGTATTAGTTGATCTATGGGCATAGACATAACCTTAAGAATTTAAAATTAAAATTAAAACAATAAAAATAGATAATAGTAGTACTAAATGAATGGAGAATGCAGTGGAAATGCAATTGAAGATTCAACAGGTCGAATAAGTATTTTCTGCGTGTAATTTATTTATTAAAGATTAAACTGAAGTTTTGCAATGAGCTTAAAATCGTATGAAGATTGGGTATCTTTATATGACGATGATTTGAATAAAGTTTGGCAAGATGAACGAGAAGAACTAAGAAAGGCTTCAATGGTAATATGTGTTTTAAAAAAAGAATTTAACAGAATACAAACTATAGTAGATCAAGATTTAAATCATATTAGATTGTGTATGGACAAGCGAGACAAATTAAGAAACAGCTGTTCCCCGTCATCCGTACTCAGGGCAAACAAAGAAAACGTTGAAGAATCGTGGTCAAGTGTTTGTTCTGGAATTCAACCCTTAGAAGATACCCATGCCAGTCAGACTTCAGAAATATTCAAAATTACATCACCCGATATGAAAAAGAATGATTTTGATAGATTAACTGAACTTGAAACAAGCCCAACAATAAAAAAGCGAAGTATAAGACATTTGAAGAAAACAATCCTATCCACTCGAAGTCCATCATTACTACATGGATGTGACCCTCAAAGGAATCAAGGCAATCAAAACATTACAGGGATTAATGTGGGGCATGATACAACTCACCTTAGTAATGATGTGATTAGTTTGAACAGTGATAAAATAAATTTACTGAACAAAAAAGATAAAACCTCACTTCAAAACGTAAATGATAAACCTCTATGCAATGTGATTGAAGATGACATTTTAGAAAGCACAATTATTGAGAGTACACCTGTACGTCTCAGTCTTAAAAGGTATTCTCATAAAAAAGAAAACGTTAATTCAAAATCAAAAAATTTTGAACTTAATACAGTAAAAAGTAAAAAAGGTTTGAAAAAGACAGTAGTGTCTCAACGCAATAATACTTTAACGCAGATGTTGGGGCAGGTACAGCGAATTGATAATATTAAAGAAGATACGATCTCTTGGGATCAACCGGATTTTCCTAGTTCCATGGATATTGATCAGATATTAAAGTATGTTGATAAGCATAATGAAAAATCCACATCAGTTGATATAAAAACCCCTTGTGTTAAAGAAGAAGTTTCTGAGGAGTCAGCAGAGCCAGCAGTAGCAAATAAATTGTCCCGAACATTTATAGATAATTATAATAAATTCAGTCCAGTTTCCACAGGACACAACCTTCCATATAAGGAAGTTGTTCGGGGAAAGGAGAGAAAAAAACTGAAAGGATGGGCTTGTAAACAGTGTGAAGCCTTTTATGGAGCCCTAAATTTACCACCTGGAGAGCTACAGAGAAAAATGGACGAGTGTTCTAAACATAGAAATAGATTTAACCCGCACAATACGTTACCTGGATTTTGGGATATGGGTATGCCAGACACCCCTGAAAATCAGCCATCCTGCAACGAATCTACAGTCTTTTATCCTTAGTGCAATGTATTAATTATAAACTTTATTCTTATAGAAGCTCATATATACAGATAAGGTTATTTTCAGTTATTATGCATCTTGAAGATTTATTTCACTACTTATTGCTTTTATTATTTACACAAGTAATAAAACTTCTGTCATAGAAAATACATTTTTGACTTTTATTAGTGAATTTTCATAGAAAAATTTACTAGTGAGATTACCATTTTAGCGAATTAAAAAAAATTTGCTTATGTGGAGATCTGTGTTTATATATATATATATATATATATATATATATATATATATATATATATATATATATATATATATATATATATATATATATATATATATATATATATATATATGTATGTATGTATGTATATATATATATATATCCGACCGATAAGTCAAAAAATAAAGGACCGATCTTGATAAAATTTGCAGAGTACCTTCCTTTTGTAAGTGGCTTGGATAAGTTCGTTAGCCAGGAAAATCGGACCAGGTTTTCCCGGAAAATTTTGTGTTTTCTTTATAAAAAAATTCATATCTCCGGAAATAACAAAGTAATGCAACTAAATTTGGTACGTGTGTTTGTATTATAAAGAGTGAACTCTGTACCAAAATTTAGGTCCCTAGCTTTAAAGATAAAGAAGTTATGGGCAGTTAAAGCAACAAATTTAGGAGTTTTCCTCAAAACGTCAAACTCGCAATTTTAAACGTCAAAATTGGCAATGTTTAGGTAAAGAATGTGAAACAAATACTGTTTGTGAAAAGAAAATGTTGCAAGAAGAGTGTTCTGTGAACCCTTAAGTTTCAAATTCAAGCGTCATTGACCTTCATTTTACTAAAATATTTACAAAATATTCATTTCAAATAGACCCTTTCTCTGATGCTTTGGCTGTCAGTTTAGTTGAGTTTGGTGGCTTTTTGGATATTTATTTGTAGGTTTAGTGAAGTTTATGGTTTAACGGTCTATAATTTTCTTAGCTAATTATCGTAGAACAAATTTGTTAATGCATTTTTGCATTTTTTATAGAAATATGATGCGTTTATAAGAAAAAAATCTGGAGGCAGTAAGTGCGTTTTGGTAGCGAATTTTCGGTAAATTTGCAGATTATCTCCCGAACTGTTTTCAGAAACCTGCCTAGACCCCCCCCCCCCTGGATCCATAAAATCCGAAAAAAATTTCTTGTTCACACCCCCCAAGGAAGTTACGGGACTGGGAGTGAAGAGGGGTGCTGGGCGGGGTGGGTAGTAAAAAGGAAATATGAGCAGAAAATACGAATAAAACGGGCTTGAAAGTTGTCTTTTTCACATCTTGAGGCCATGTCCCCCTTAAACCCTGCCTACCCCGCACAGCACCCCTATTCCCCCAAAAATGTATTGTTTACACTCCCCAAGGAAGTTACGGGACCAGGAGTGAGTAGGGGTGTATAATTGTTTTTAGCTAATTTTCGTAGAACAAATTCGTTAATGCATTTTTGAATTTTTTATCGAAATATGATGCGTTTGTAAGAAAAAAATCTGGACGCAGTAAGTGCGTTTTGGTGGCGAATTTTCGGTAAATTTGCAGTTTAGCTCCCGAATGTTTTTCAAAAAACTGTTTTCAGAAACCTGGCACCCCCCCCCCAATGGATCCACAAACCCCGAGAAAAATTTCTTGTTCACACCCCCCAAGGAAGTTACGGGACCAGGAGTGAGTAGGGGTGCTAAGCGGGGTAGGTAGTAAAAAGGAAATATGAGCAGAAAATTCGAATAAAGCGGGCTTCGTCTTTTTCACATCTTGAAGCCATATCCCCCTTAAACCCTGCCTACCGCACACACCACCCCTATTCACTCCCAGTCCCATTGGGGGGTGTGAACAAGAAATTTTTCTTGTGGTTTGTGCATCCAGGTGGGGTCCTCGTAATGTTTCTGAAAACAATTTGGTGGAAAGCTTTCGAGAGGTAATCTGCAAATTTACCGAATTTTTATTAAATCCTTCAAATTTCAATAACTCAATTTGCTATTAACGTAAGCTTTGTTGGTTAGAAAACCAACATTTAAGTTTATTTTCGGAAAATTTTTGTATATTTTCAAACCATAAGTAATTTTGATAAAATATAGTACATTGTTTCTACCACATAGGCTATACCGGTAATCAGAGTGATGCCTGCTCGCATTTGCTATTAAAAACATTTTTATGGAAATTCACTTCCATAACACATTTGCTGCCTGTAGACTTTTGAAAAGTGTTTATATATTTTCAAACAATAAATTTATTTCGATGAAATATGGTACATTGTTTCTACTATATATAGGCAATCAAGTTTGATGCCTGCTTTCATCAAAGAAAGACATTTGCTATTAAACATATTTTAAAGAAAATTCGCCACCACGACGCACTTGCTGCGTCCAGAGATTTTAAAATTTACTCAACTGAAATCTGAACTCTAAACACAGCCTGCTGTGAATTCACAAACATGTCAATTATCGATATTTTGCTCCCTGTTAGAGATATCGAATAAATTATTAGAAAATGTTCAGAATGTTATTCTAACCCCACATACCGAGTTTCATGACAAAATGTGCATTTTTAGTCAATTTCTTAAAGAAATTCAATTATGAAGAGATCCCGACTTTGGATAAAATTTCTTCAAACTACACCCCCTAGAACACATATGTTATATATATATATATATATATATATATATATATATATATATATATATATATATATATATATGCAGGTGTCCCACGTCGAGTAATGTATTAGATTATTTCCGAAAAGATACATTTTTGAGTGCTGAAAATTTGTACACGGGGGTTTCCGAAGATGCTCTATTTTATGGAAATAATTTCCAAAATGGCGGACTTCTAGTTACACCGTAAATAGAAATAAACATCGTTATTTTAAATAGAACAGCCTGTATATTGTTGCGTTTTTAGAATACTCATCTAATTTTAGGTTAAAAGTTATTAGGGTGCGCTCTCCCAATCTTCAAATGTTTTCGAGTTATGTCAATTTATTTGAGAATTCTGTTCAAGGGGAGGCTGACTTAATGAAGGTGATTTCGTGTCGTGTTAGGATGCTGAAAATTCTTTAATTTGTCAGAGACGTTCTAAGGCCATTAAGCTTCGACATGATTGTGAGGAAAAATTGTTTCATATACAGGTTGTTTTGTAGGATGTATTAGAATTTGGTGTGCTTTAAACTAGAATAACTCATTTATTTCAAATGGAACATCCTGTATATTATCTTCTCGTTGAATAGAGCAGATAATTCTCTTTCAAACTGTATTAGCATTCTCTATACCTAAAGTTGATAATTGTAGAGATATTTATGAAATTTCAACAAATAACAGAGAATAACCAAAAGTATTGACAGTTGAAAATGATTATGACTAGCTAAGAAACTCATGATTGATATTGTTCAAATTGTGTACCATTTGCATTAATACATCGCTCTAAGCGTATTACAACTCCTTCACATGCTGTACACCGTATTTCTGCGGGATCAATATTATCCAAACAATTACGGACTCTATCTTCAAGTTCTTCCCTAGTGTTGACTGGAGTCGCATAAACATCTGATTTCAATTTACCCCATAGGTAAAAATCCAGAGGAGTGAGGTCGGGCGACCGTGGGGGCCAATTGTATGTTCCGCCGCATCCCATCCACCTCTCTCCGAACTCATCATTTAAAAAGCTCCTCACATCTGCTGAATAATGCGCAGGAGCCCCATCTAGTTGATACCAACAATTCACATACACAGTAAGTGGTGAATTGTCCAAAAAATCAGAGGCAGTGGTTCGCAAAATCTCTAGGTACTGCACAGCTGTCAGATTATTATCGTAAATGCAGTACGATATTTTATTATCCATCAGAAGAGCAAACAAGTTGAAGCTGAATTTTCTCTGAAAACAGCATTCTCCTTTGACATGAGGATTGTCTTGAGCCCAGTAGTGAATATTATGTCTGTGAAATATTCCTTCATGGGACATCTTTGTTTCGTCGGTCCAAATGATGTTTTTCAGGAATAAAGGATTGTTGCGGTGTCTTTTAAGGAGAGTGTGACAAAATTCAATTCGGTGGGCTGGGTCGTGCGGTTCCAGAGCTTGTACACTTGTAAATTTATAATTATGCATCTTATGCTTGGACAATATTCTCTGTATGGAGGAACGTGCTATGTTCATGTCATGTTCAGCTGAACGTATTGACACCTTTGGATGAGCTTCGAAATAAGACAACACAGAAATTTGTGTGTCTTCGTCTTCTGTAACTGGAACTGATCTTGATGTTTGTTTAATCGTGCAACTTCCTGTTCTCAAGAAATTGGTTTCATAACGTCTGAATTTCAACGCAGTCATTGGCGAGGACTCGGGATACCTATCATTAAATAGCCGACACGTTCTGCTCACCACTATGTTGCACTCCCCATGAAAATAAAATAAATTCAGCAATTGTTCGTTTGAATAGCTGGCATTATCCATTATAAGGTAGAATTCCTATTAATTCAGACAACAAAGACAAAATAACTCACGTTGTGAATGACAGAAATATAAAACTGACAATAAACGTGAAAATGTCAAACACCACATAGCACTCTTAGAACTCATACAGATTTTAGACATACTCCTAAATTTGTCTTTTTTTTTGATAAACGGCAAATATCTCGACAATTATCAACTTAAGTATAGGGAATGCTAATACAGTTTGAAAGAGAATTATCTGCTCTATTCAACGAGAAGATAATATACAGGATGTTCCATTTGAAATAAATGAGTTATTCTAGTTTAAAGCACACCAAATTCTAATACATCCCACCGAACACCCTGTATATGAAACAATTTTCCCTCACAATCATGTCGAAGCTTAATGGCCTTGGAACGTGTCTGACAAAATAATTTTCAGCATCTTAACACGACACGAAATCACCTTCATTAAGTCAGCCTCCCCTATTGAACAGGATTCTCAAATAAATTGACATAACTCGAAAACAGTTGAAGATAGGGAGAGCGCACCCTAATATCTTTTAACCTAAAATTAGATGAGTATTCTAAAAATACAATAATATACAAGATGTTCTATTTGAAGTAATATCTATTTACGGTGTAACCGGAAGTCCGCCATTTTGGAAGTTATTTCCATTAAATAGAGCATCTTCGGAAATCCCCGTATACAAATTTTCAGTACTCAAAAATGTATATTTTCGGAAATAATCTAATACATTACTCGACGTGGAACACCTATATATATATATATATATATATATATATATATATATATATATATATATATATATATATATATATATATATATATAATATAATATAAAGGGTTGTTTTTTATGAAAAAAAGTTCCCATAAACATAGGTGCTAAAATGCATTGTTTCCAAGATACAAGGTGTTAAATTTTTTTGTAAAATAACGATTTTTGTTAGATAATTTAAATATCTCCTCACCGATTGTTTTAAAATTTGGCAGCGTTGTTTGTATTATTAATGGGCTGATTTGGCCCTAATTAGATACAGATTGTTAAGTCCATTGGCGTTAAGGGGGGCATCTCAACAAAATTTAGTGACATAAAAATGTACGCCACTGACTGCAATATGATTTGTATATTATTTTGAGATAAAAAACCTAAAACTACAAGTTTTTTGTCTCTTGAAATTTCTCCGTATCTTGAATCGTTTACACGATAAAAAAACCCTTTTTATGGCATGTCCATTTTCATACAGAAAATCACAAACACGAACAATAATTTTTGTTGAGGTGACCCCCCTACTGCCAATGGACTTAACAATCTTTATCTAATTAGGGTCAAATGATACCATTATTACTACAAACAACGCTGCCAAATTTCAAAACAATCGGTGAGGAGATATTTGAATTATTTTAAAAAATCGTTATTTTACAAAAAAAATTAACACCTTGTATCTTGGAAACAATGCATTTTAGCACCTATGTTTATGGGAACTTTTTTTCATAAAATGACCTGGGAAGTAGTAGTAGTAGCTGTGGTGGGGAGGCCAACGCCAAGCAAGTAGGCCACCATGCCCTTTTTGCCAACCCCAGCAACCATGCTCTACTCATCCTTGGTTCCGTCGCCAAATCGCCTGGACCTTGAGATTTCAGGTTAAGTAGTTACAAACCCATCTTGGCTGACACCGACTCCAAAAATAACAATAATTTTACATTATATGATCCTAATAATTTTATTGTCTTTTAAGCAGTCTACACATATATTTAAAACTTTCTGCTTAGGTGAACTTTAAATAAATATTTTGATAATTGTATGTTAGTCATAGGTATGTGTTGAGTTAGAGGTTAAGTTTAAGTGGGTACCTACATTCTTGCGTGGTAAATGCATTGATCGTACATTGAGTGGAAAAAATAAGTTGATTGTAAGTTGTAGACAGAGGAATACGCAATTATTTTTTACTTTTTAGTGCATTTTTTGTTTTAGAATATTTTTTTGTGAAGTCGGTTTTCCATTTTGTTAAAATTTTTGTGTATTTCTTTATTTTTAGTGAAGCTGAAGCTTTATATCTGATTTAATTAGACGGAAGCGTAACGGTGTGATCCACAATCATCATCAATGTAGTCGAAGTCAATTATATACGCATTATTAAGGATAACTAAAAAAGTACTAGTTGGATCCTGATGACATTTATATGAGACCACACAAGAAGCACCAGATTTCAAATAAAAAAAGAACCATCAAGATCGGTTCACCTAGAAAAAAGTTCTGAGGTAACACATAAGAACATCATCAATGTAGTCGAAGTCAATTAAATACGCATTATTAAGAATAACTAGAATATTTTTTTGTGAAGTCGGTTTTCCATTTTGTTAAAATTTTTGTTTATTTCTTTATTTTTATTGAATCTGAAGCTTTATATCTGATTTAATTAGACGGAAGCGTAACGGTGTGATCCACAATCATCATCAATGTAGTCGAAGTCAATTATATACGCATTATTAAGGATAACTCAAAAACTACTGGTCAGATCCTGATCACATTTATATGGGACCACATGAGAAGCACCAGCTTTCAAATAAAAAAAGAATCATCAAGATCAGTTCACCTAGAAAAAAGTTCTGAGGTAACACACTTAAAAAAAAACATACAGTCGAATTAAGAACCCCTTTTTTGGAGTCGGTTAAAAATTCATTACCATAATGCACTTCCTGCGTCCAGACTTTTTTAAATCCCCTTGGTATACATGAAACCATGTCCGCTACAACCGCTCTCTTCACTACACCTTTAAGCACAACACAATATTTTTTAATTGCGGAAATCAAAGCAAGGTAGACGTGTGCAGGTATAATAAACAGACTCATAAGGAATGTTTTAGTATTAATTATTGATTTTGTCACAACGAAAGTTTCTCAATAAATTATATTGTGCAAATTACATAATACCTCTTCTCTCAGAATTACAATTATTACAGTTTCAAAAGGAAAGCAGTGTGAAAAGTTATACAATGATTGGGATCATCGGAAAATATCGTATCTCATATCATGTTGGAATTTCTAGATTAATTTCAATAATTAGTGGCGTGCATCAGTAGGTATCTTGTAAGAATAATAATATAATAACTTCACACGGAAACTAAATATGATTACAAAAAATCAAGTGAATAAATAACAGTTACCTAATAATGTCACAATTTTCTGAAGATATTAAAAGTCAGGACGCAGCAAGTGCGCTATAGTAGATAATTTTCGTAAGTTTATTTATAATTAGTAAATTTTCGTAAAAAAAATCACTAATTAGATCACTACCTTTGAAGTTTGAAGAAATTTCTTCGAATGAGCGCGAACTAGGCTCCCTAGAACACATATCCGCGGTCAGTTATATATATATATATATATATATATATATATATATATATATATATATATATATATATATATATATATATATATATATATATATATATATATTAACTGACCGCGGATATGTGTTCTAGGGAGCCTAGTTCGCGCTCATTCGAAGAAATTTCTTCAAACTTCAAAGGTAGTGATCTAATTAGTGATTTTTTTTACGAAAATTTACTAATTATAAATAAACTTACGAAAATTATCTACTATAGCGCACTTGCTGCGTCCTGACTTTTAATATCTTCAGAAAATTGTGACATTATTAGGTAACTGTTATTTATTCACTTGATTTTTTGTAATCATATTTAGTTTCCGTGTGAAGTTATTATATTATTATTCTTACAAGATACCTACTGATGCACGCCACTAATTATTGAAATTAATCTAGAAATTCCAACATGATATGAGATACGATATTTTCCGATGATCCCAATCATTGTATAACTTTTCACACTGCTTTCCTTTTGAAACTGTAATAATTGTAATTCTGAGAGAAGAGGTATTATGTAATTTGCACAATATAATTTATTGAGAAACTTTCGTTGTGACAAAATCAATAATTAATACTAAAACATTCCTTATGAGTCTGTTTATTATACCTGCACACGTCTACCTTGCTTTGATTTCCGCAATTAAAAAATATTGTGTTGTGCTTAAAGGTGTAGTGAAGAGAGCGGTTGTAGCGGACATGGTTTCATGTATACCAAGGGGATTTAAAAAAGTCTGGACGCAGGAAGTGCATTATGGTAATGAATTTTTAACCGACTCCAAAAACGGGGTTCTTAATTCGACTGTATGTTTTTTTTTAAGTGTGTTACCTCAGAACTTTTTTCTAGGTGAACTGATCTTGATGATTCTTTTTTTATTTGAAAGCTGGTGCTTCTCATGTGGTCCCATATAAATGTGATCAGGATCTGACCAGTAGTTTTTGAGTTATCCTTAATAATGCGTATATAATTGACTTCGACTACATTGATGATGATTGTGGATCACACCGTTACGCTTCCGTCTAATTAAATCAGATATAAAGCTTCAGATTCAATAAAAATAAAGAAATAAACAAAAATTTTAACAAAATGGAAAACCGACTTCACAAAAAAATATTCTAGTTATTCTTAATAATGCGTATTTAATTGACTTCGACTACATTGATGATGTTCTTATGTGTTACCTCAGAACTTTTTTCTAGGTGAACCGATCTTGATGGTTCTTTTTTTATTTGAAATCTGGTGCTTCTTGTGTGGTCTCATATAAATGTCATCAGGATCCAACTAGTACTTTTTTAGTTATCCTTAATAATGCGTATATAATTGACTTCGACTACATTGATGATGATTGTGGATCACACCGTTACGCTTCCGTCTAATTAAATCAGATATAAAGCTTCAGCTTCACTAAAAATAAAGAAATACACAAAAATTTTAACAAAATGGAAAACCGACTTCACAAAAAAATATTCTAAAACAAAAAATGCACTAAAAAGTAAAAAATAATTGCGTATTCCTCTGTCTACAACTTACAATCAACTTATTTTTTCCACTCAATGTACGATCAATGCATTTACCACGCAAGAATGTAGGTACCCACTTAAACTTAACCTCTAACTCAACACATACCTATGACTAACATACAATTATCAAAATATTTATTTAAAGTTCACCTAAGCAGAAAGTTTTAAATATATGTGTAGACTGCTTAAAAGACAATAAAATTATTAGGATCATATAATGTAAAATTATTGTTATTTTTGGAGTCGGTGTCAGCCAAGATGGGTTTGTAACTACTTAACCTGAAATCTCAAGGTCCAGGCGATTTGGCGACGGAACCAAGGATGAGTAGAGCATGGTTGCTGGGGTTGGCAAAAAGGGCATGGTGGCCTACTTGCTTGGCGTTGGCCTCCCCACCACAGCTACTACTACTACTTCCCAGGTCATTTTATGAAAAAAAGTTCCCATAAACATAGGTGCTAAAATGCATTGTTTCCAAGATACAAGGTGTTAATTTTTTTTGTAAAATAACGATTTTTTAAAATAATTCAAATATCTCCTCACCGATTGTTTTGAAATTTGGCAGCGTTGTTTGTAGTAATAATGGTATCATTTGACCCTAATTAGATAAAGATTGTTAAGTCCATTGGCAGTAGGGGGGTCACCTCAACAAAAATTATTGTTCGTGTTTGTGATTTTCTGTATGAAAATGGACATGCCATAAAAAGGGTTTTTTTATCGTGTAAACGATTCAAGATACGGAGAAATTTCAAGAGACAAAAAACTTGTAGTTTTAGGTTTTTTATCTCAAAATAATATACAAATCATATTGCAGTCAGTGGCGTACATTTTTATGTCACTAAATTTTGTTGAGATGCCCCCCTTAACGCCAATGGACTTAACAATCTGTATCTAATTAGGGCCAAATCAGCCCATTAATAATACAAACAACGCTGCCAAATTTCAAAACAATCGGTGAGGAGATATTTAAATTATCTAACAAAAATCGTTATTTTACAAAAAAATTTAACACCTTGTATCTTGGAAACAATGCATTTTAGCACCTATGTTTATGGGAACTTTTTTTCATAAAAAACAACCCTTTATATTATATTATATTATATTATATATATATATATATATATATATATATATATATATATATATATATATATATATATATATATATATATATATATATATATATATATAGGTGTTCCACGTCGAGTAATGTATTAGATTATTTCCGAAAATATACATTTTTGAGTACTGAAAATTTGTATACGGGGATTTCCGAAGATGCTCTATTTAATGGAAATAACTTCCAAAATGGCGGACTTCCGGTTACACCGTAAATAGATATTACTTCAAATAGAACATCTTGTATATTATTGTATTTTTAGAATACTCATCTAATTTTAGGTTAAAAGATATTAGGGTGCGCTCTCCCTATCTTCAACTGTTTTCGAGTTATGTCAATTTATTTGAGAATCCTGTTCAATAGGGGAGGCTGACTTAATGAAGGTGATTTCGTGTCGTGTTAAGATGCTGAAAATTATTTTGTCAGACACGTTCCAAGGCCATTAAGCTTCGACATGATTGTGAGGGAAAATTGTTTCATATACAGGGTGTTCGGTGGGATGTATTAGAATTAGTAAATTTTCGTAAAAAAAATCACTAATTAGATCACTACCTTTGAAGTTTGAAGAAATTTCTTCGAATGAGCGCGAACTAGGCTCCCTAGAACACATATCCGCGGTCAGTTAATATATATATATATATATATATATATATATATATATATATATATATATATATATATATATATATATATATATATATATATATGTATATATATATATATATATATATATATATATATATATATATATATATATATATATATATATATATATATATATATATATATATAGGGTTGGCTACTAAATCAATTTGTCGAAACTTTACAACTGACTTCAAAATGTATTTTCTGTTAACATGTCTGTTCGGATGTCGTTCATTAAAAAAATTTGCGGTACGGTTGGCACAGTCATCGTTTTTGAAAAAAGAATAATTATTTCAACTCTTTCTTCTACAGAATACACCATTGTGAAATTAATTTTCGGTAGTACTATCAAGTAGCAAACCGACCGATAAACTGAAATAAAAAAAACGCATTTCTCTCATTCCGATAAGAAATGTTCTGATAGTCAATTTTTTGTTTACAAACCAACAAAACATTGACTATCAGCGCATTTATTATCGGAATGAGTGAAATAAATGCGTTTTTGCATCTTCAACTGTGAATAATTTTTAAATGAGTTGATAAAACTTCCAAAAAATTAGTGTGCTGAATTAAGAAAAGAAAGATCTTTCAAATGATGTAACATTCGACCCATGTTCCCTATTTTAAATAAAGGGTTGTTATGACCACCCTTAAGGGGTTGATGTGACAAAGTTGAGTTTTATGTCAAAACATGTCTCCCTCAATATTAAAATTGGCGTGTTTCAGCATTTCTTAAAAAAATTCTCTGGACGCAAATCGGTCTGTTTCGTTTTTAATGCGCCACCCTATATACATATTAAATAATTATATTGTGCAATTCCATTTATATATGACAGAAACATTCATCAGACTTTAATTTGGACATACGACCTTTTCTGATTTCGTTATAATGGAGTTACGACTGTTTCCTGCATGTTGGTCTCACGTTGTTAATTATAATGTAGTTATTTGGTAAATTCTTTTTTTTTGTATTTATTTATTTACACTATGGCGGGGTCACCAATATGGATGTTACTTGCACTTGTTGATATTAAATCCATACGTAAACATTTAATATACTTTATTATTTCACTAACTGAATAAACTATATGACACATTTAACTATAGAACAATTACAACAATACATGAGTACATAACAGATAACTGACCGAGCGTGGAGGACGTGTGTTCACTGTAGCGGTTGGTAGCGAGGAGAGAGGGAGAGAGATCGCCTGATGTCTCTTATAGTTGCCGTAGTTCTTGACAGCTGGCTGTCGCATAACGTAACGCAACGTTTAACTGTCAAGAGTATTTATGCAGAATGATAGAGTAGTGTTGACGGAAACACTGCGGTCGGAATCACCGCCACATACACTGAGAGAAATATTGCTTTCAGTCTAAAAATTACCATTCAAGGCTTTTATGCCTCTAATGCATTTTCATAATATAAATTAATATCAGAAATATCTTGGCTATTTAAATTGATTATTACCATTTGACAAAGACAAATATTTTAGCTAATAACGGTACAATTTCATTTATTTACAGCAGAGAAAAATCTTTCGAAGATGGCTCAATATCTCGACCGAACTAAGAAATTTTTTGCATTGCTTAACAAAGCAAACAATAGTCGTACTAGTGGAGGAAATTTGGATCGAAAGGCAACACAAGTTCACAAGAAGAAGTAACAGTTTCGCTAGCCGAATTTTGTTCAGAGCCAGAGCCACCTGTAATGAATGAGCTGTTTGATGTGTATTAACTAACTGACGATCAGCATAGAAGTCCATCTTGCAACTTTTTAATGTTGGAGAATTGTGATTTCAGAAATTATACAGACAGTATTTCCCAATTTAACTATCTGAATGGAAGTTGGATTTAGATACAGAAAAACAATGTTTTGTTGCTGAAGAAAATGCAGTTGCTAATTTCACCGAAGAACAGAACAGTTTTCGAATCGAGGAATTTATTGCTACGCAAAGTCACAGCACAATACAACATACATGTTGCAATGAAGTTCAAGAACAGAACAAAGGAGAGATGTGTGAAATGACCAAAAAAAAATGAAGGCGAAACAGATGTAGATCCTGATTATGAAAAAGAAAATTGTTCACCTTCATCAAGCAGCGCATTTAATAATACTGAAATAAAAAGAAAAAAGGAGGAAAAGGCAAAATGTTAATGAAAAAAGTTGGAGCAAAAATGAGAATAAGAAGAAGAGAGAAGAGGGAAAAATACCTCGGCAAGAAGAAAACGGAACCTGGAATTACAAAATAAATAGAAAATGTAGACAACTTAAAGACACCTGTGTTTGCAAATCTTCTTTGAAAAATAAAACCATGCAGTCAGTGGCGAAACAGGCACCCCCGCAGCCCTCGCAACGTGGGGGGGGAGGCACTTGGGGGGCCCTGAAGGCAGCTTTTATGAGATCATAATAATATAGGTAATATCTACATGCTTAGAAAAAAATTAAATTAAAATTATATACTTAAGAGTTATATATTTATATCATTTACGTTAAGACTAGTAAACAGATTGTTGGCATGGCAGCAATGGCCATATAATTACAGTTATATAAATCTGGGCTGGGTGACTTTTGCTTCGAAGAACGTAAAAATGCTATATCATATCTTTCATCCTCAGTCCTCAGTCCGTCCTTCCAAGAAACGGTTAAAAATAAAATTTAGGAAGGCCTACTTTTAGGTATAATGCTGTCAATATATTTTGTAATGACAGAAATAACTCGTTTGAATTTGAACTAAAAACTGTTAAACGATTTATTTCATACTTACTGGATAAGGGATAAGGATAACTTTAACTTTAGTTTAGTTGGTGCATCCAAGTGTTTGCGTGCATTAGGTATAGTTTTCTCACAGCATTTATAATCGGGATCGAGGTTGTAATTTGTTAAAAGTTAAAATATTCGGTTTCTGTTTATATAATAAATATTAAAAATTAAAATTTCAATTATAAGTGCAGAAATATGAATTGTGGACATAAACAATTAAGTGGGGTTAAAAAAGGTGCCATCAGAAGGAAAAGACAGAACGAGTTAAAAAACTGACCAGAATTGGCACTTTTTTTAAAGTGAAATTGAATCTATGCCATCAACCTCGGCGTAAAGTTATGAAAATGTTGCTGAGGTATTTAAAATTGAAGTTACCATGGAAAGTGAGGCGGAAACGAGGAAAGAGGCTACTGACTTTCTTAGTGTTAGTGACAAAGTTTGTGCTTCGGATATCGCAAATTATTTGGGAAATGAAATTAATACAGAAACAAAGGGGGTAATTCTAAACACTGGGCCGTGTAAGCCATTCAGTAATTTTCTGAAAGACTACAAAGGACGTTCATTTAGTTCTTCGTATTACAATTATATCACCAAAGCTGGCATACATATTGAAAGGATGTGGCTTTGTTACTCTCCACAACTACAAGTGTCTTACTGTGAACCATGTTGGCTCTTTGTAGATCGAAGTGACAAGAATTTTAGGGATGCTTGGTGTAAAGGAGTTAAGGATTGGCAAGGATTTTCCACGAAAATAAAAGAACACGAACAATCAGTTATACACATGAAATCTTGTTTTTTGTAGGATTCCTGGAAACAAGGTAAAATAATTGAAAATCTAGTTAACACAAAAGAACATTTTAATAAATGGCGAGATATAATGAAAAGGGTGATTGACGCTATAATTACGCTACCAGTTTGTAAGATGCCGCTAAGAGGTCGTCGAGAAGATACCGATGCTGGAAAAAAAGGGTAACTTTTTATCTGTTATTGAATTGCTTGCCAAGTATGACCCTGTATTGCAGTCTCATTTGAGGACCCAAAACAAACATGAATATCTCAGCCACAAAATTCAAAACGAAATCATAAACACTATTTCCAGTAAGATGAAGCATGAAATTTTGAAAGAAATCAACGATGCCACATTCATTTCGATTCTTTTTGACACAACACAAGACATTTCGAAAATTGACCAGCTGTCCCAAGTCATAAGATATGTAAAAATTGAGAAATACGATCAGGGTGTTCCATTATCAATTAAAATAAGAGTCTTTTCTTGGATTTTTTGAAATTGCTGACTAGTCTACAAAAGGTCTTGAACGCAAGACACTAGATATTTTGAAAGTAATGGGAATAAATATCTCCAAATGCCGCGGGCAAGGGTACGACGGGGCGGCAAATATGAGTCGAATATATTATGGTTTACAGAGGCTTATCAAAGAGAGAGAACTGACGGCAGAATACGTTCATTGTGCAACACATAATTTAAATTTATTTTTAAATGATGCATATTCAAATGGGTTAATGATTAAGAACTTTTTTTGATTTATGCCAAAAAATATATAATTCCTTTGGAAATAGTATAAAAAGATGGAGTGATTTGAAGGTAGCTAGAAATTAAAAAAATACATTTACGCTCAAGTCACTCTACACAACGAGATGGTCATCAGAAGGACCTCCATATCCGCTATACGATATAATATTGTTTCAATTCTTAAAGTGCTAAATAAGTTAATATTAGTTAGTAAAAAGAGAGAAGAGGCATCTGAAGCCATATTTATACGAACACACTTAGAAAAATTCGAGTTTATTGTTATTATGATATTTCAGTGTGAAATTTTGGAAAGTATTGACTTGTGCTCAAAAAGTTTACAGAAAGGTGATGTCAGTCTAGACTTAGGTGCCCAACAATTAAAAACTACCTTATATCCTGTTCCTTTATGTAATAGTAAAGGATTTTTTCACGCCCGAGGAGGTACCACCCCATACATCAAGGGGCCGATGAAGTCCCAACGGACGTTTCCGGTTCTGGTGTATGAGTCGGTTTCCCTTATAAGCAAAAATGATGATGGCTCCTCCTTGTATAAAATATTCCGGAGGCAAAATACCCCTCCATTCGGATCTCCGGGAGAGGCGTGTACAGGGGGCGCCAACATCAAGCTTTAACATATCCTTTTCGAATATATGTGGCCTAAATTCTAACCTGAACTCCGTCCACCATTTCCTCCAGGCTAACAGGCCCCAACTCCTCTTCCTCACCGAAACCCAAATCAGTGCCAAAACAGCCACTAATCACCTTAATTTCCCGGGGTATGAGCTCCTTACTGCCTTTAGATTGCATGGAGGCGTGTGCGCATACGTCCGTAGCAATCTACCCTGCACCAGACTTCCCAATTTAGAAGCTGGAAGAAAAGACATACTATGGATAAAACTCTCTCTCAGGGCTGCAACTAAATTCATCTGTTGCATTTACCGGTCACCTTCTGACAACAACTTTGTCCAGCTCTTTGACTACCTTTCTGAAAAAACCGACTATCTGATTTCTGAATATCCTTCCTCCGAGGTCACTATTCTTGGCGACTTCAATGTCCATAATAAGGAATGGCTAGGATCTTCAAAAACCGATCCACAAGGGAGAGCAGCGGAGGCCTTTGCAGTCAGCAATTCTTTGGCCAATATGGTTCAGCAACCTACTTACTTTCCTCGTATCCCAACACACAGCTCAAATCCCTTGGATCTCCTTCTTACTACAAATCCTGAATGCTATAAGATATCAGTCACCGCCCCCCTTGGTCGCTCAGACCACGGCATGGTCACTGCTTCCTGTGCAATGCTACCCGAGGTTACACAGTCATCACACCCACGTATCGTTTGGCACTACAACTCCGCAAACTGGGACGAAATGCGGGATTACTTTTCCTCATTTCCATGGGCGTCTGTCTGCTTCTCTCATCCTGACCCCTCTGATATCTCACAAAACGTCACCGAAATTATCCAAGCTGGCATGGAATTATTTATTCCACGTACACAGAAAACCTCTTCAGCCACTCAAAAGCCCTGGTTCTCTAAATCCTGTGACAAGGCCAGACTTGAAAAGGTCAAAGCTCACAAAACGCTTCTACACAATCCCAGTCAAGAAAATCGTCAAGCATTCAACGACGCAAGAAACCGCTATGTCCGCATTCTTTCTGAGGCAAAAAACTCGTTTAATAACCACATCAAAAACAAAGTCCTCTCAAGCTCCAACGGCGGCAAACCCTTCTGGACTCTTGCTAAGTCTATTGGGAATAATTTCTGCAAGTGCACGTTCCCACCTCTCGTCTCAGGTGATGAAATTGTTTCTACCGCCCTGGGCAAGGCTGAACTTTTTGCTTCGTTGTTCGCCGGAAATTCTACTCTCAACCCACCTCCAAATGTTCAACCACCAACAGTCCCCAATGTCGCGCATAAAATGACTGATATCATTTTCAAAACTAAAAAGGTACGAAAGATGCTCTCTTCTCTTAATACCAGGAAAGCCTCTGGCCTTGACGAGATCCCAGCAATTGTTCTCAAAAAATGCGCACCAGAACTTGCTCCTGTCCTGACTCATCTGTTTCAGATATCTTACAATAAAGGCATATTCCCTAGTAACTGGAAAACTGCTCGAGTACAACCCATCCCCAAGAAAGGATCCAAAGCGCTTCCTAGCAACTACAGGCCTATCTCTCTCCTTTCAGTCATCTCTAAAGTGATGGAAAAGTATATAAACACCGAACTACTAAAATTCCTTGAAAAACACAGTCTAATCCACGACAGGCAGTATGGATTCCGTCAGCGCAGATCGACTGCCGACCTCCTTTCCTTTGTCACCCATTCTTGGAACAAGTCTATGGAACAACACGGTGAATCCCAGATTGTTGCTCTAGACATATCCAAAGCATTCGACCAGGTCTGGCACGCAGCGCTGCTTAATAAACTTCCGGCCTATGGCCTACCACCAAAACTTTGTACCTGGACAGCAAATTTCCTCTCCAACAGGAGCATATCTGTTGTTGTGGATGGCCATTCCTCTAAACTGTATCCAATTAATGCAGGAGTTCCTCAAGGTTCAGCTTTAGCCCCTACTTTGTTTCTTCTCCACATCAATGACCTCCTCTCTAGCACATCCAACCCAGTTCACAGTTACGCGGACGACAGCACCCTCCACTCAAACATACAATATTCTAAGCCTGTCTCTTTAGCCCAATTAGATGAGGATCGCAGACTCATGGAGGGTTCTGTCTCCGTAGACCTCCAAAAAATATTAGACTGGGGAAGTAGAAATCT
Organism: Tillus elongatus; assembly: GCA_964006375.1. NCBI lineage: Eukaryota > Metazoa > Arthropoda > Insecta > Coleoptera > Cleridae > Tillus > Tillus elongatus. The sequence continues at coordinate 30,756,743 of OZ023262.1, read as the reverse complement.
TGTACAATTCAACCCCACCAAAACTAAGTCTTGCTTTCTTTCTCACAAGAGATACAGCAGCAGCCCTAGACCCATCACAATGAACAACCAAGTTATTCAAAGTGATGAGTCCTTTTCTCTTGTTGGCATTTCTGTGGATCGAAATCTTAATTGGCACCAACATGTTACATCAATTGCAGAAGCGGCTGCTAAGAAATTGGATTTCCTCTTCCGGGCTCGCAAATACTTTTCACCAACTAATCTCTATACCTTATACACTTCACAAATAAGGCCAAACCTCGAATACTGCTCCCACATCTGGGGTGCAGCAGCCGCTTCTACACTCGCTATCCTGGACTCCATTCAAAAGAGAGCTATACGTCTCATCGGTGACCCTACACTCACCCAAAGGCTTCCATCCCTTGCCCACCGACGTGCCGTTGGTGACCTCTCTCTCTTTTATAGATATCTGCATGAGCACTGGTCAGAGGAGCTTTCCTCCATAATTCCCCCACCTGCTGCCCCCAGCAGATCTACCAGGGGAACAGAGCTAATGCACCCTTTTAATGTCCAGGTCACCAGACATAGAACATCTTGTTATGCCCGCTCTTTTGTCCCGAGGACTTCCAAGTTGTGGAATTCCTTGCCGGCACATGTTTTTCCTTCTCCTCCGAACCTCCAAACCTTCAAGTCCAGAATTAACAAGCTGCCTCTTTCCTCCTTGTCAACACCCACGGTACGATAGTATTTAGGCTGTAAGCCCTCGTGGTGTGTTGTTGACATAAAAAAATAGGTTATAAAGAATATGCGGCAGAACTACGGAAAAATCAAAGAGAACGCAGTTGAAGTAGCCGTTGGGTATAAGATTGCACCTGTTTTTTCTTCCACAATTGACATTTTGTATAACCAATTAGAATAAAGGTTTATAAGTGTTGATAAGATTCTGGAAAATTTCAAATTTATTTTCCCCAAACACTTAATGCCAATGCCTGAAACATGATTATACAGCAGGTCACGGAACATATACAACGGTGTTGTCGAAATGTTACCGAATTAGTTGGATTTGTTTTTGTTTTCTGTGTTAGATTACCAGCCGCAGTGTCCAACGTCTAGCGTTATTAACGTGTATTGTTTGTATTTACATAACACACAACCTTCGTTAAAAAAACTAGGGGGCCCAAAATTATCGTTTGCGGGGGGCCCAGTCATCTTTTGTTCCGCCACTGCATGCAGTGTAGATCTTTAAATAATCAAGAAAGAAAAGACATTTTTAATAAGTTTTGGTCCGATATGAGTTGGCAGCAACGTAAAGTGTACATACATCTTCTGGTCACGAAAGAAAATACTGCAAGAAAAAGAAACAGAAAAGTTGAAGAATGTTCAAGGAGAGAATTCACCTGGGTTTACCACTTAGAAAATTCGAAGGAAAAGAGAATTCGTGTGTGCAAACAAATGTTTTTATATACATTATGTTTGAAGGAAAAAACAGTAATAAATTAGAAGAATGGCCCCATTAGAAATCAGACGCAACCCACTGAGCAAGGTAATATTGCATTAACATTGCAGAATCTTTTCCAAAGCAAGTGTAAGTTTGATAGATTACTTGCAGAAAGCTTCCTGCAAGTTTGTTGCAAATGGCAAATCTTCCCCCCAGTGACTTTACATATGCAAGTGTTTCTTTTGTAACTTTACTGCAAGTTTACTGTAGTGAGCTGTTACAAACTTTCTTTATACTTACACATGTTGCCTTACAGCAAGCTTCAATTTTAAAAGGACCTAGCAAAGTTGTAAAATTTAAACTTACATTTGCAACCTATCTGCAATTGTATATATTATATATACAGTGCAAGTTTGTAACTTGGAATAATTCAAATTAATCTACTTCAGCTTTTTTTCAAAAATGCTCGGAGTCAGATAATATTCTCAGTTACAATCTTTTCAAAAATGTATTATACAATTTGTGTCAAATGTCATTGATAATTTTTGTAAATGACAACCTTAGCTTTTTGTTGACTATTTTTAAAGTACACATCAAGCGATACAAAACCACCAAATTTCAAATTTTTATTATAAATCTTGAGTCGATAGCACGAAAAAAATTTGTGTAATCAATGAATACAAATTTTAAAACTGCTGGTTTTCTACAACTTTACATGTTAGAACTTTAACAAAGCCAACAAAAACGTAAGGGTTGATTTAAATAAATTATCGATGAAGTCATTTTTCAAATATGGTACATACTGTATAGATTTTTTAAAAGACTGCAACTTTAAATACTAACCAATGTGTCCAAGCATTTTTGAAGAAAGGAAACTATTTGATTAACTGAATTTATTTCAAGTTACAAACTGATACTGAATATAGGTATAGGTGTATTTATACATAATATATATTTCTTGTAAAACTGTAAAAAATGACTTAAGAGAATGTTAATTAGAATGAAATCTTTATTACATAAAAAAATTAAAGACTTACAACACATTTCATTTCTGCTGATAGATAGATATATACACTTTATTGACCATCAAATGTACATGGTAAGTCACTGTCTTTATAAGTACTGACTATAGTTACTCGATAGAGATAGTTAAAACATATAGCAAGTGTCAATGTTTAGCCTAAAATGCAGTTCTAGTCAAAACTCAGCGACAAAATAGATAACTTGAACTCGTGATATCGTTATTAATTGACCGATTTCAAAAATTCTTGTTTCTAAATGAATACCAATTAATTGTTTTTGATATTGTTTTACTAAATAACTCTTAGTCGTCTAGAAAAACGTGTGAAACACCAATAACAAAAACAAAGTCTTCTGCAGCATTATGTTTTGAGAGGCGCGAATTTTTTTAGCTTCTAAAATATGAGGTAACATGTTACATAAAATAAAGTCAACATACAAATACTATTGTGAAAAAGAAATATCTAAAATGGTGCGTTCATTTCGATTTTAGAAAAAGTTTAATTAAGCAAACGTAAGATATGCAATAGATAAATCAAATGCAGGGAAATGAATACAACTTTACTGCGAAAATAGCTTAAATATGGCGACAGTCTCTGAAAGTGTTCACGCATGTCGTAACTATCCCTATCGAGTAAGTATAGTACCGCCAATGTCTGTGTACATTCAGAAACATTGAGTTAAAATAAAGCAAAATTATGACTACAATAAATTACGTACATATATAAAAAGTCTGTGACTAGTGGAACTTGCCTTCCAAAGCTTTTGCCTAACACACTCACACACACAGACACTATACACATTAGTTTAGAGCACAAACAAATTCCTTCACCTTGGTTTTTGTTTTATAACATCCACTAGTGCCTACTGTAATCTTGTTAGTGGGATCATCTTAATAATATTAGGTAGAAAATTGAGGAATTTGATTCCCAAGTAATCAAACATCTGCTTTGTTTTCTCCTTTTTGTGTAACTGTATTTTTAATTCATGCCTGCACCTGGTATTGTTGCGAGCTTCATCATTCACTGGATATTTTGAATACATAAACTGAAGAAGGATATAGCCTCGAACACATTTGGGCAGCTTTCTTGTTGCAGTCCTTATTGCTCTTTTTTGCATGATAAACACATGTTTTGCTGCTGACTAGTTAATCCATATGAATGTTCTATAGCATAGGATACTGTCCCACTGTTCTTATGATGTCGATTGCTATGGATAAGCCACATGCTTCCATAGGTCAATCATATTTAACGTTTTAAAATAATTGGTCTGACCAGGTAAGACATCTCCAGGCTGCTTCTAAGGACATAACAAAATTTAACAATTAGGTTTTCTTTTTTGTAGAGTATATTTCATAAAAAGAAATAAAAATATAAATGCAGCCATTTTATAATAATTCACCAATAGCCACATACCAAAACAATTATGCAACAGAAAAGTGACTAATTTTATTGCTGTTTTAGAGATTCTTACCTGAAATGTTTGTGGATATACTTAATGTTTCATTATCTACACTCCAGACAACGAATTACTTAATTACCCAAATTTAAACAATTCATGCTACAATAAGATTGTTCAATCTTTAAAACTTCCAGGAAAATAAATAGACATAGATCAAATAACAACTTATGATGACGCAATTATAAAAAATGTAAACAACAAACCGCCATTAATTAATGCCCGGCGCTTTGTCAGAGTCAGTTCGCTGTTGGCGTCGGTGTTGCTATTGGACGACGATGACATACGATCGAGAATACACGAGGGAATTCAAATAAATGTTGTTTACAAATTAAAACAAACTTTTAGAAACATTACAATTGTAACTTTACGTGAGCTTACAAATGGAGAAAAACAACAAGCCGGCAAACGAGATATTACATTTGAAAGTTACGTTAAAGTTTGCATTGGTTTTTTGGCTGCAAACATTTAGAAATATTGCAAACTTAACTTACTTAATGGTAGATTATTTAACGTTGCGGTAAGCATTTGTAAGTTACCATGCTTAGTGGGAATAAGCAGTGGGCAACAACGGAACCAACGTTTTCAAGAAAAAGACAGGAAAGTTGTTTTGAAAGTGTTTTTCAGAGACTACTGCAGTTCTAGATCCCCAAAATTATATTTAGAACCCAACTGGAACTCGAAATCAGACCTGTATAGGTTTTATAAATCTTTTTGCGACAACCAGGGAACCAAGTATGTCTCAAGTGCTTTATATTCTCACATCTTTGATGAACTTAATTTGGGAATTTTCAAGCTCAGAAAACACGAGTGCGACATTTGTGTTAGTTACCGCGTGAAAAACTTGTCTGAAGAAGAGTATACACTGCACAACATCAAGAAAAATGAAGCTAGAGAAGCAAAGGAGAAAGACAAGGTTTCTGAAAACAGAGTATTTTGTATGGACATGCAGGCTGTTTTATTGAGTCCAAAGTCAAATACTTCTACACTATATTTCAAAATGAAACTTATGGTTCACAACTTCACTATATTTGACATGAAGTCAAATGAAGGCTATTGCTTTTTCTGGCATGAGGCAGCAGGAGGTGTGACTGCGGATAATGATTCGTCTATAATATCCCATTCCATAACGGAAAACGTGTTGGGCCAGTTACAGCGAAACCAGAGTATAATTCTATAGTGATGGATGCTCTGCACAAAACAGAAATATCATTTTATCAAATGCTCTTTTAAAATTATGCATAGAACATAATATTACAATTGAACAGAAATATTTAGAAAGGGGGCATACGCAGATGGAGGCTGACCACATGCACTCTTTAATTGAAAGGAAGCTTCGAAACACGAACATAAATGTTCCAGAAGATTATGTGGGTGCGTTTCTTTATGCTAGGCAGAATCCCAGTCAATTTAAAGTTGAGTATCTTTCCTTTGACTTTTTCAAAAGTTTTGCCTCCCTGATAATGTTGTCGTCAATTAGACCAGGTCGTAAGTTTGGAGATCCTGTGGTAAAGGATCTTACGGCATTGAAATATGATAAAGAGGGTAATGTATTTTATAAAATCACACATATGCACGACTATGTACCTTTGGAACAAAGACACTAGTCAAAAAATAAAGAACAAGCCCTAAATTCTACATTACCACAACTTTACACCAAGCCTATTTCAATTAAAAAAGATAAGTGGGAACACCTTCAAAAACTCAAAGAGAGTATATCGCAAGATTTTCACTCTTTTTATGATAACTTAACTTATCATTAGAATAACTGTCATTTGTTTTTGGTACCAAAAAATGTTTTCTTGAGAATATTTTATAATTTTCCTGTTTTCCTGTTGTATTATTATTTAATATTTTTTTTGCATTATCACTGTATTTTTTTGAAATTAAATTATCTTTAGAAATATATTTTTTAACAATAACATAATAAGAAAATGTCGTAAATCCGCTACTTAAAAGAGAAAATGTCGTAAGTCCATTATATAACTGAAAATATAACTTTTTTCATTGAAAACATTTCAAAATAATAGGAAGTATTTTTATATTGCCCTTATTGAAAGTAAAAAAATTTTTAGTGGATATATAAACAATCACTACGATTTTTATCCTCTCCTGTAAAACTAGTAAAAGTGGACTTAACGCTATACAGGGTGATTCATAAGTGGTGACCAAAAATGAAACCCCATATTCTTTGAACAATTTTAGAGAGGGTATGTCCTATAAAAATTTTTCCCATAATGCTTCATTAAAAAGATACATGGTGTTGAAGTTGAATTTCAAAAAATAAAATTTCTCAATTTTTTAAAAAGTAGCACATATATTTTGCTGAAACTTCGCATGTGTAGGCTGCTATGTAAGGCGCGTATTCTACCATAACAGTTGAATCGGCTAATCCAGCAGTGGCGCGCGTACCCACATGTCATTGGTTATCCCCCAAGAAAAAAATGGGTAATCCAATGATATATTTTTTTATTTTTCATTTTTTGAGTCTTACTTTCATTCGTGAACAAAATGACTTTCTTGAGAATTTTCTGTACAACGCTTATTTTACGAGTAAGCAATGAATCAGGTAAGTGTTTTAGAGCACAGTTCATGATTTTTAACCACTCGTTGTTTGGTAGAAAATCGCAATGATACACTTTTATCAGGGTAATATTTATTTATTACAATAAATGTTCAAAAATGCCTCCATTGGCCTGAATACACGCACCACATCTTTTTAATATGGAAAATTTAATGTCTTGAAGATTCATTGTTGCTTGAATATGACGAAAAGAATTATTTATCAGTTGTTGTAGCTGCTCTGGTGTATTTATTTGTTCACTGTAGACCAGTCGCTTAAAATCACCCCAAAGATAGAAGTCAAGTGGGTTTAAGTCCGGTGATCTTGCAGGCCAATATATTGGTCCAGTTCTGCCAATCCATCTTTCATTGTAATGTTCATGTAGCCATGTAACAACGTTTCGACTATGATGCGCTGGTGCACCGTCATGCTGGTACCACATTATACCTCTTGTTGCTAGTGGAATGTCATCTAGAATGTTTTCTGCACGGTTTTCTAGGAGTGCTAAGTACGAAGATCCATTTAAACGTTGTGGCAGGACTTCAATGAACAGTGAGCCGTTAAAAATACCACACCAGAAATTAATGAAAAATCTATGTTGAAATGTGCGAGTCCTTGTTGCATGTGGATTTTCCAATGACCATACATGCTCATTATGAGAATTATAAATACCATTTCTTGTAAATGTTGATTCGTCAGACTAGAAGATTAGATTAGGGAATAAGATATTTTGATTGTTCATTTCCAACATCCATTCACAAACGACTCGTCGATGCACATTATCTCCAGGTAGAAGGCAATGAACATTCTGTCGATGATATGGATGTAAGGCTTCTCGATGTAAAGTTCTTCAAACAAAGCTTCGAGAATATTGTAACTGCGTGGCAATCCTCCGAGTACTTGTAGAAGGTTGATCCATCACTGCATCCACCACTCTCTCTTCGTTCAAATTGATGTTGTCTTCTACCATTAGCTCTAGCGTCAGGACGTTGTCCAATACCGCACTGCCGAAGTCTTGAAAACGATCGAGAAAAAACCCTTGGTGTAGGTTGACGGCGAGTGGAAAACCTACGTTGATATTCCCGATAAGCAGCTAGAGCATTTCCATGAGCACATCCGTAGATAAACATTATATATGCATACTCTTCTGAGGTGTACTCCATTATAAGAAGTAAAAGAACAGAAAATTTTGCGATTTTATAAAGTTTACCACTTACACCTATTCAAAATAATAACTTGTTAACCTAAACGTCAAGTGACACTTAATGACAACTTTGGCAAACCAGACTACTACTTACTAAAATACAACAAAGATAATCGTACAAAAAATTATCAAGACATTAAATTTTCCATGTCGTGCGTGTATTCAGGCCAATGGAGGCATAAAAGTGTATCATTGCAATTTTCTACCAAACAACGACTGGTTAAAGATCATGAACTGTGCTCTAAAACACACCTGATTCATTGCTTACTCGTAAAATAAGCGTCGTACAGAAAATTATCAAGAGAGTCATTTTGTTCACGAATGAAAGTAAGATTCAAAAAATGAAAAATAAAAAAATATATCATTGGCTTACCCGTTTTTTCTTGAGGGATAACCAATGACATGTGGGTACGCGCGCCACTGCTGGATTAGCCGATTCAACTGTTATGGTAGAATACGCGCCTTACATAGCAGCCTACACATGCGAAGTTTCAGCAAAATATATGTGCTACTTTTTAAAAAATTGGGAAATATAATTTTTTGAAATTAAACTTCAACACCCTGTATCTTTTTAATGAAGCATTATGGTAACAATTTTTGTAGGACATACCCTCTCTAAAATTGTTCAAAGAACATGGGGTTTCATTTTTGGTCACCACTTATGAATCACCCTGTATATAGAGTATACTTATAAACACAGATCTCTTCAATAGCGAATTTCTTCTACGAGAAATGCAATAATAATGTAATAACCTATTAATTATTCCAATTAATCATGTAAATTATGCAACAAACATAATATTATTCCATTCAACTCTTATTCACAGCAGATAGCTACTTACAACATTTATATCGAAATTGTAAATTTACCTCAAAGCAATAGAAAATAACTGAAATTTTTTCTTTCTTATTATGCAAATTACTGATTTCATGTGATTTTTTATAATAAAATTAATTTTGAAATAATCTGCATTAATGTATTGGCAACTTCTACTAATAATAATGAACGCTATAGCGTTGTTTTTATTTCGTGAACCGTGAAATGCCAATTACCTGCAGCAACGCGTAGGTTTGATGTCTGGTTTGTAGTCATATACAGACATTAGCGACAAATTATAAAGAAAGTGACATTTATCTACTATTATTTACATATTTTCGTCAATTTCAAAACTAGTTAAAGTAGAACACAGAATAATATGTCTCTGTTATACATATACACACTAAGAGCGATCATTTAAATATATGGAGTGAGTAAATAAATGTTGTAAAAAATCGCCATATAGTATCTTATTGGATCAAGTAGACCTAGAAGATCACACAACTGACAAGTGGTAGTAATAGTATACCTATTTAGGACATAATTTTACATCCTGTTATACAATGATATGATGATATCTTTATCGTAAGTTATTTTGTACAATTAGATTAATAGGTACAGATATCGCTTTTTTAAATTTTGCAAACAAAAATCAGTTTTTCCGAATTTAATTAATGTGCAATTAAAAGTTTCTAGCAACACAAAAGTAGCGCAATAAAAATAGGTAGGTAGGTAGGTGGTAGTGGACTTTTCCTTTACGTGATAGTAAATGATTTTTTCACGCCCGAGGAGGTACCACCCCGTACATCAAGCGGCCGGTGAAGTCCAAACGGACGTTTCCGGTTCTGGTGTATGAGTCGGCTTCCCTTATAAACAAAAATGGTGATGGCTGTTCCTTGTACAAAAGATTCAGGAGACAAAATACCCCTCCATTCAGATGTCCGCGAGAGGGCTGTGCAGGGGGCACCGGCATCAAGATTTAACATACCCTTCTTAAATATATGTGGCCTAAATTCTAGCTGAACTCCGTCCACCATTTCCTCCAGCCCAAATCCTCTTTTTCACCGAAACCCAAGTCAGTGCCAAAACAGCCACTAATCACCGTAATTTCCCGGGGTATGAGCTCCTTACTTCCTTTAGATTGCATGGAGGTGTGTGCGCATACGTCAGTAACAATCTACCCTGCACCGGACTCCCCAATTTGGAAGCTGGAAGAAAAGATATACTTTGGATAAAACTCTCCCTCGGGCATGCAACTAAATTCATCTGTTGCATTTACCGGTCACCTTCTGACAACCACTTTGTCCAGCTCTTCGACTACCTTTCTGAAAAAACCTACCATCTGATTTCTGAATATCCTTCCTCCGAGGTCACTATTCTTGGTGACTTCAATATCTATAATAACGCTAGGATCTTCAAACCGATCCACAAGGGAGAGCAGCGGAGGCCTTCGCAGTCAGCAATTATTTAGCCAATATGGTTTAGCAACCTAGTTACTTTCCTCGCATCCCAACACACAGCTCAAATCCCTTTAACCTCCTTCTTACAACAAAACCTGAATGCTATAAGACATCAGTCACCGCCCCCCTTGGTCGCCTAGACCACGGCATGCTTTCTGCGCAATGCAACCCGACGTCACACAGTCATCACACCCACGTATCATTTAGCACTACAACTCCGCGAACTGGGACGAAATGCGGGACTACTTTTCCTCATTTCCATGGGCGTCTGTTTGCTTCTCTCATCCTGACCCCTCTGATATCTCACAAAACGTCACCGAAATCATCCAGGCTGGCATGTAATTATTTATTCCACGTACACAGAAAACCGCTTCGGCCACTGAAAAGCCCTGGTTTTCTAAATTCTGTGACAAGACCAGACTTAAAAAGGCCAAAGCTCACAAAACGCTTCTACACAATCCCAGTCAAGAAAACCGCCAAGCATTTAACGATACAAGAAACCGCTATGTCCGCATTTTTTCTGAGGCAAGAAACTCGTTTAATAACCACATTAAAAACAATGTTCTTTCAACCTCCAACGGCAGCAAACCCCTCTGGACTCTTGCTGAATTTATTGGAAATAATTTCTGCAAGAGCACGTTCCCACCTCTTGTTTCAGGGGATGAAATTGTTTCTACCGCCCTGGGCAAGGGTGAACTTTTTGCCCCGTTGTTCGCATGCAATTCTACTCTCAACCCATCTCCAAATGTTCAACCACCAACAGTCCCCAATGTGGCGCATAAAATGAGGGATATAATTTTCAAAACTAAAAAGGTACGAAAGATGCTCTCTTCTCTTAATACCATGAAAGCCTCTGACCTTGACGAGATCCCAGCAATTGTTCTCAAAAAATGCGCACCAGAACTTGCTCCTGTCCTGACTCGTCTGTTTCAGACATCTTACAATAGAGGCATATTCCCTAGTAACTGGAAAACTGCTCGAGTACAACCCGCCCCCAAAAAAGCATCCAAAGCTCTTCCTAGCAACTACAGGCCTATCTCTCCTTTCAGTCGTCTCTAAAGTGATGGAAAAGTATATAAACACCGAATTACTAAAATTTCTTTAAAACACAGTCTAATCCACGACAGGCAGTATTCAGGCAGCGCAGATCAACTGCCGACCTCCTTTCCTTTGTCACCCATTCTTGGATCAAGTCTATGGAATTACACGGTGAATCCCAGATTGTCGCTCTAGACATATCCAAAGCATTCGACCAGGTCTGGCACGCAGTGCTGTTAATAAACTTCCGGCCTATGGCCTACCACCAAAACTCTGTACCTGGACAGCAAATTTCCTCTCCAACCAGAGCATTTCTTTTGTCGTGGATGGCCATTTCTCTAAACTGTATCTAATTAATGCAGGAGTCCCCCAAGATTCAGCTTTAGCCCCTACTTTGTTTCTTCTCCACATCAATGACCCCCCTCTAGCACATCCAACCCAGTTCACAGTTACGCGGATGACAGCACCCTCCTCAAATATACAATATGCTAAGCCTGTCTCTTTAGCCTAATTAGATGAGGATCGCAGACTCATGGAGGGTTCTGTCTCTGTGGATCTCCAAAAAATATTAAACTGGGGAAGTAGAAATCTTGTACACTTCAACTCCACCAAATCTTAGTCTTGGTTTCTATCTCATAAGAGATACACCAGCCCTAGACCCATCACAATGAACAACCAAGTTATTCAAAGTAATGAGTCCTTTTCTCTTGTTGGCATTTCTGTGGATCGATATCTCAATTGGCATCAACATGTCACATCTTGCAGAAGCGGGTGCTAAGAAATTAGGTTTCCTCTTCCGGGCACGCAAATACTTTTTACCAGCTAATCTCTATACCTTATATACTTCACAAATAAGGCCAAACCTCGAATACTGCTCCCACATCTGGGGTGCAGCTGCCGCTTCTACACTCGCTATCCTGGACTCCATTCAGAAGAGAGCTATACGTCTCATCGGTGACCCTACTCTCACCCAAATGCTGCCATCCGTTGCCTACCGACGTGCCGTTGGTGACCTCTCTCTCTCTTTTATAGATATCTGCACGGGCACTGCTCAGAGGAGTTTTCTTCCATAGTTCCTCCACCTGCTGCCCTCAACAGATCTACCAGGGGAACAGAGCGAATGCAACCTTTTACTGTCCAGGTCACAAGACATAGAACATCTTGTTATGCGCGCTCGTTTGTCCTGAGGACTTCCAAGTTGTGGAATTCCTTGCCGGCACATGTTTTTCCTTCTCCTCCGAACCTCCAAACCTTCGAGTCCAGAATTAACAAGTTGCCTCTTTCCTCCTTGTCGACACCCAAGGTACAATAGTATTTAGGCTGTGAGCCCTCGTGGTGTGTTGTTGATATAAAAATTTAAAAAACCTCTCTCACCGATTTAATGGCTGACGAAGTAACTTTTATCAGTTTCGGCAAAGTTATTTGCACATTATGCATTACTGGTCAGGAAGAAATCCTCATTTGATGCAAGATGTGGATCACCAGAACATGTTAAGACACAATTATCGGACCGTTTATCTTTGATTGCCATCTAAATGGCGACTCGCACTTGAACTTTTTACGAAAGAACCTGCCTGCCCTTCTAGAAAATGTGGTTCTCCATGTAAGATGCATGCTCGGCACATTTTTCACGAGTCCGTGATTTTCAAGATGCCACTTTTCCAAATCGTTGGATTGGAAGAGGTATTTTGTTTCCGCGGCCACCTAGATCCACAGATTTAACCGTGTTAGATTTTTAATTGTAGGAAAGACTAAAAGAGATTGTGTTTCAAACACGACCAACCACACGGGAGAACGTGATTGATAGAATTCGAAGTGCCTCTATCATCATTTCACGAGCTGAAATTGAAACTGCCGTTTCCAGCATTAAAAATAGATAAAATTTGTATTTTGCAAAACGGTGATCACTTTGAACAGTTATAAAGTGCCGTTTGATATTTGCTTAACAAGCTTGTGAATTTAGCCTAATTTTAGCCTAAACATGGGCACTCTCGCTATATGTCTTAACTATCTCTATCTAGTAACTATAGTCGGTACTTATAAAGTCAGTGACTTACCATGTACATTTGATGGTCAATATAATCTATATATCTATCAGCAGAAATGAATGTGTTGTAAGTCTTTAATTTTTTATGTAATAAAGATTTTATTCTAATTAACATTGTCTTTAGTCATTTTTGTATAGTTTTACAAGAAATATATATTATGTATAAATACACCTATATCTATATTCAGTATTGGTTTGTAACTTGAAATAAATTGACAATCAAATACAGTTTCTTTTTTTCAAAAATGCTTGGACACATTGATTAGTATTTCAAGTTGCAGTCTTTTAAAAAATCTATACAGTATGTACCATACTTGAAAAATGACTTCATCAATAATTTCTTTAAATCAACCCTAGGTTTTTGTTCACTATTTTCAAAGTTCTTACATGTGAAGTTGTAGAAAACCAGCAGATTTAAAAAAATATTCATTGATTAACTACACAACATTTTTTTCGTGCTAAATAAAAATTTGATCGCTTGATGTGTAGTTTAAAAATAGTCAACAAAAAGCTAAGGTTGTCATTTACTAAAATTATCAATGACATTTGACACAAATTGTATAATACATTTTTGAAAAGATTGTAACTGAAAATATTATCTGACTCCGAGCATTTTTGAAAAAAACTCTGGACGCAGCAAGTGCGTTATGGTAGTGAATTTTCATAAAAATGTTTTTAATAGCAAATATGTGTTTTTTTTTTCAGAAAGCAGGCATAAAATTTGGTTACCAGTATAACCTATATAGTAAAAACAATGTGCCACGTTTCATCAAAATAACTTTATTGTTTGAAAACGTACAGAAATTTCCGAAAGTAAACTTAAAATGTAACCGAAAAAATCCGTTTCTTGGTCAACCTTATAGGTTAATAGCAAATTGAGCTTTTCAAATATGAAGCATTTAATCAAAATTCGATACTATAACGCACTTGCTGCGTCCAGAATTTCTTAACTTACAAACATGCATTATATTTCGATGGAAAATGCAAAAACATAAGGCGTTTTCCACTAAAAAAAATATTATTTGTATCACCAACGACTTATGGGCCAGCCTGTGATGGTAGCAATAATTTTTTAAGGTGTAGCTCAAGACACCGTATAATTAATGTATACAATATTTTTTCATATCTTGTATAATAACGGAGATATTGAGCTTTATTGATTTTTTACGAAAATTCTACAAAAATTATATACCATTAAACGATAAATTCTATAGCTAAGGCTACTACCAAGCATCAGAGAAAGGGTCTATTTCAAATGAATTTTCTGGAAATATTTTAGTAAAATAAAGGACGATGACGGTTGAAACTAAGACTTCAGGGTTTGTAAAACATTCTTCTTAAGACATTTTCTTTCCAGAGCCCGTATTAGATTCAAGTTCTTTGCCTAAATGTTGCGAATTTCGACGTTTTAAATTGTCACTTTGACGTTTTGAGGAAACCCCCAATTTATTTTTCTTTAAATGCCCATAACTTTTTTGTCTTTTGACCTACAGAGCTAAATTTTGGTACGCACCTCACCTATAATGACATAAACCAGCGTACCAAATTTGGTTGCCCTTACTTTGTTAATTCCGGAGATATAATTTTTTTTTGAAGGAAAACCCAAAATTTTCCGGGAAAACCTGGGCCGATTTTCCTGACTAACGAACTTATCCAAGCCATTTGCAAAAGGAAGGTATTCACCAAATTTGATCAAAATCGGCCCATTATTTTTTGAGTTATCGGTGTGATACATATATATATATATATATATATATATATATATATATATATATATATATATATATATATATATATATATATATACATATATATACAGGGTGCTACAGATTCGAGGCTCACCATGGGTATCTCCTAAACCGTAAGAGATACAGGGTGGGTTAAATTGAGGCAAATATGCGTATTTGTGGGTCTTGTAGCATGCCATCTTAAAATTTGATAATTTCCGAATACTTCCGAAGATATACGAAAAAAACCTAAAAATGTAAATTCCGTTTTAGTGAATTTTCGTAGAAAAAATTCACTAATGGGGAGATCCCGACTTTGGAATTTTGAAAAAATTTTTGCAAATGAGCGCGAACTAGGACCCCTAGAACCCATATCCGGGGTCAGTTTCAATTTTTATATGTTTATATATATATATATATTTATATATATATATATATTTATATATATATATATATATATATATATATATATATATATATATATATATATATATATATATATATATATATATATATATATATATATATATATATATATATATATATATGTATCACACCGATAACTCAAAAAATAATCGGCCGATTTTGATAAAATTTGGCATGTACCTTTCTTTTGTTAATAGCTTGGATAAGTTCGTTAGTCAGGAAAATCGGACGAGGTTTTCCGGGAAAATTTTGAGTTTTCATTCGAAAAAAATTCATATCTCAAAAAGTAATAAGCCGATTTTAATAAAATTTGGCACATACCTTCCTTTTGTAAGTGGCTTTGACATGTTTGTTAGTCAGGAAAATCGGACGAGGTTTTCCGGAAAAATTTTAAGTTTTCATTAGAAAAAAATTCATATCTCAAAAAGTAATAAGCCGATTTTAATAAAATTTGGCACATACCTTACTTTTGCAAATGGCTTTGACATGTTTGTTAGTCAAGAAAATCAGACGAGGTTTTCCGGAAAAATTTTGAGTTTTCATTTGAAAAAAATTCATATCTCAAAAAGTAATAAGCCGATTTTAATAAAATTTGGCATGTACCTTCCTTTTGTAAATGGCTTTGACAAGTTCGTTTTTTAGAAAAATTGGACGAGGTTTTCCGGAAAAATTTTGAGTTTTCATTTGAAAAAATTTTTTATCTTAAAAAATATAAAATCTATGATAACCAAATTTGGTAGGTAGGTTTACGATATAAAAAGTAAACTATACACCAAAATTTAGATTTCTATGTTACAAGAAAAAAAAGTTATAATAAATTAAAATATTTTGTGCCAGATCATTTCTATGAAAATTCACTACCATAACGCACTTGCTGCGTCCCGAGCTTTTTATTTTTTCCTGAAGTTATTCGAAACGATATAAAAAAACAAAAGGCACTTCTTCATCGCCACTTTTTTTACTCTACAAGATGCAGTAAACAGATTCTCAGTACAACGTTTCGTTTCGAAGAAAACATCATCAACTTTGTTTTTTCATATGGCCGTTAAAATAATTACACCCTGTATTAGGAAGCATATTTCATTGCAAATTCAATGATGTATAGCCCGATAGGTTCCTTATGGTTTTTTTTGCATTATTTAAATTTTCAAAAATTTTCAATGCGTAGCAGGCGACGGAGACAAAAAAGTTACGATGATTGTCAAGTCAGACATAATCAACACCATGATAAACAGTTAAGAGAACATGGTTCAAAGATACAGCCCTTTAATGGTAGGACGGACGGACGGATGGCGTACTTACCCTTATTAGTAATGGGTTTCCGTTTCTGTACGAAACCCTAAAAATACTGTTCATTAATCTAATCTGCGCTTTATTTAAATTTGATAATTTACAATGGGAGGGCTTTGGACATGAAACACTAGTACAACTGTCAAAATTCAAAATGCATAGAAACTCAACAATCAGACAGACGCCAGTTGTGCATCTCAATCACGTTTACTTGTTATCATTAATTTTAAAATACTTTATTTGACGTTTTGAGAATCTTGATTACAATGCAGTTTTCTAATCAAGAGCAAAGTGACATGTTAAGAGTTTTTTATTTATTTGTGTCACAGAAATGCGGTTCGTGCTACAGATATGTAATTCCAACAATATCCCGAGCGAAGTCAACCACATAGAACTTATTTTGCTAGACTGGATAAACACTTAAGAGAACATGGTTCATTTAGTAAGCTTCGAAAACAATATGGAAGCAAAGTAACTAATGAAGAAGTGACTGCAGTTATTACACATGTAAGGAAAAATAAATTTCCCATAGTTGCGGCGATTTCAATTTTAATGTTAATTGTCAGGTAACTGCAAATCCATCTGCATCAACGTAACAGGTAGTGGCGGAAGCAAGTATCTCTTCTCTCAACAATATCAAGCGTTGGCGAATTTTGAGGAAGCAAGGTTATAGACCGTATAAAATTAGAATTTCTCAAACATTGCATCCCGGTGATAGTGAAAGGCGACATGCATTTTGTCGTTGGTTGATGGAGAATGTAGAGGCCAATAATAACTTCCTAGGTCAAATAGTCTGGTCCGATGGGTCTAGATTTTCAAACGTTGGAATTTTTAACAGGAATGTGTGGAGTTTGGAGAACCCGAGAGGCCACAGACAAGCCAGACCACAAGTTAGGTTTGGTGTCAATATGTGGGCTGGGTTGATAGGTGACAGATTGCTGGGCCCGCATCTTTTTGAAGGAAATCTAACGTCTGAACGGTACTTGGAGTTTTTGGCTAACGAATTTCAAGATTTCCTAATGGAGATTCCGTTAGCCACATTACCTAATCTGTGGTATCAACAGGTATCAACATCCCCACATAATGGGAGAAATGTCAAACATTATTTAGATAGGGAGTTTACTAACAGGTGGATTGGAAATGGAAGCAGTGTAAAGTGGCCAGCGATATCTCCAGATCTATCACCCTTAGATTTCTTTCTCTGGGGAGCTCTCAAAAACATAGTTTTCAAAACTCCTGTAACCAGTCTAAATGAACTAAAAAATCGGATTATTAGTGCATGTAGATCCATCAACAGAAGATCAATTCAGCGATCTATTGAAAAGCTGGGGAGAAGAGCACGCAAATCTATCCAAGTAAACGACAATTTATTTGAGCATTTGCCTGATTAACACCTAAGCTTAAGATATTATTTATTTAGTTGCAGACACTTCTTCATTACGTACTTTGCTTCCATATTGTTTTCGAAGTTTATTGAATGAACTATGTTATTTTAAGTGTTTATCCAGTTTAGCAAAATCAGTTCTATGTGGTTGACTTCGCTCGGGATATTGTTGGAAATACATATCTGTAGCACCAACCGCATTTCCGTGGCACAAATAAAAAACTCTTAACATCTAACTTTGCTCTTCATTTAAAAACTGCATTGTAATCAAGATTATCAAAACGTCAAATAAACTATTTTATTAATAATGATATTAATTAAACGTGATTGAGATGGAAAACGATGCAAAACTGGCGTCTGTCTGATTGTTGAGTTTCTATGCATTTTGAATTTTGACAGTTGTATTAGTGTTTCATGTCCAAAGCCCACCCATTGTAAATTATCAAATTTAAATAAAGCGCAGATTAGATTATTGAACTGTATTTTTAGTGTTTCGTACAGAAACGGAACCCCATTACTAATAAGGGTAATTACGCCATCCGTCCGTCCGTCCTACCAATAAAGGGCTGTATCTTTGAACCATGTTCTCTTAACTGTTTATCATGGTGTTGCTTATGTTTGACTTGGCAATCATCGTAACTTTTTCGCTTCCGTCGCCTGCTACGCATTTAAAATTGTTGAAAATTTAAATAATACAAAAAACAACATAAGGAACCTATCGTGCTATACATAATTGAATTGGCAATGAAATATTCTTTCTAATACAGGGTGTACTTATTTTAACGGCCATATGAAAAAACAAAGTTGACGATGTTTTCTTCTAAACGAAACGTTGTACTGAGAATCTGTTTACTACATCTTGTAGAGTAAAAAAAGTGGCAATGAAGAAGTGCCTTTTGTTTTTTTATATCGTTTCGAATAACTTCAGGAAAAAATAAAAACGGAATTTACATTTTTCGTTTTTTTTCGTATATCTTTGGAAATATTCGGAAATTAGCAAATTTTAAGACGGCATGCTACAAGGCCCATAATTGCGCATATTTGCCTCAATTTAACCCACCCTGTATCTCTTACGGTTTAGAAGATACCCATGGTGAGCCTCGAATCTGTAGCACCCTGTATATATATATATATATATAAATATATATATATATATATATATATATATATATATATATATATATATATATATATATATATATATAAACATATAAAAATTGAAACTGACCCTGGATATGTGTTCTGGGGGGCCTAATTAGCGCTCACTTGAGGAAATTTTTTCAAAATTCAAAAGTCGGGATCTCCTCATTAGTGAATTTTTTTTAAGAAAATTCACTAAAAGCTGAAGTAGATTAATTGAAATTATTCCAAGTTACAAACTTGCACTGTATATATAATATATACAATTACAGATAAGTTGCAAATGTAAGTTTAAATTTTACAAGTTTGCTAGGTCCTTTTAAAATTGAAGCTTGCTGTAAGGTAACATTTGTAAGTATAAAGAAAGTTTGTAACAGCTCACTACAGTAAACTTGCAGTAAAGTTACAAAAGAAACACTTACATATGTAAAGTCACTGGGGGAAGATTTGCCATTTGCAACAAACTTGCAGGAGGCTTTCTGTAAGTAATCTATCAAACTTACACTTGCTTTGGAAAAGATAATGCAATATTACCTTGCTCAGTGGGGTAGAATTCAAACAATGTCAAACATTCAAAATTTTAATAGTTGTTAAACAAATGTCACAATTTGCAGACTTTAAAATGTCTTACTATTTTTCTTGATCATAATAAAGAAATCATATTAAGCGTCGTATGTTTTTGACTTTACAAATTGAGACGTTGCCATATGTATGTATTAATAAATCTTAAAATCCCGTTTTTTTTTTCAAATTTCTAACCGTTCTTCTGTGATTATGATAAATAAAAAAGTTATAGCACTTTGAATAAATGCGCCATTTACCTTATTTTCAAAAAATCCCAAAAACAAAAAAAGCTGGGGAGTCAGATAAGCAGCTTTGGATTGGTAATAAAATTGCCTACAACTTTTCCCATTTAACCGTTCCTCTATCTCTTATATTTTCCGAGATCCCTATACATGCATCACCAATTTGGGACACACTGTGTTTATATATATATATATATATATATATATATATATATATATATATATATATATATATATATATATATATATCCGACCGATAACTCAAAAAATAAAGAACGGATCTTGATCAAATTAAATTTGCAGAGTACCTTCCTTTTGCAAGTGGCTTGGATAAGTTCGTTAGCCAGGAAAATCAGACCAGGTTTTCCCGGAAAACTTTGTGTTTTCTTTATAAAAAAATTAATATCTCCGGAAATCACAAAGTAAGGGCAACCAAATTTGGTATGCATGTTTGTATTATAAATAGTGAACTCTGTACAAAAATTTAGGTCCCTATCTTTAAAGACAAAGAAGTTATGGGCAGTTAAAGCAACAAATTTTAGAGTTTTCTTCAAAACGTCAAACTCGCAATTTTAAACGTCAAAATTGGCAATGTTTAGGCAAAGAATGTGAAACAAATACCGATTGCAAAAAGAAAATGTTGCAAGAAGAGTGTTCTGCAAACGCTTAAGTTTCAGATTCAACCGTCATTGCCCTTCATTTTACTAAAATATTTACAGAATATTCATTTCAAATAGACCCTGTCTCTGATGCTTTGGCTGTCAGTTTAGTTAAGTTTGGTGCCTTTTTGGATATATATTTGTAGGTTTAGTGAAGTTTATGGTTTAACGGCCTATAATTTTTTTAGCTAATTTTCGTAGAACAAATTTGTTAATGCATTTTTGCATTTTTATCGAAACATGATGCGTTTATAAGAAAAAAATCTGGACGCAGTAAGTGCGTTTTGATAGCGAATTTTCGGAAAATTTGCAGTTTAGCTCCCGTTTTCAGAAACCTGTCTAGACCCCCCCCTGGGTCCACAAACTCCAAGAAAAATTTCTTGTTCGCACTCCCCAAGGAAGTTACGGGACCAGGAGTGTATACTTTTTTTAGGTAATTTTTGTAGAACAAATTCGTTAATGCATTTTTGCATTTTTTATCGAAATATGATGCGTTTGTAAGAAAAAAAAACTGAACGCAGTAAGTGCGTTTTGGTAGCGAATTTTCGGTAAATTTGCAGTTTAGCTCCCGAACGCTTTTCAAAAAACTGTTTTCAGAAACCTGCCTAGTGCCCCCCCTGAATCGACAAACCCCAAGAAAAATTTCTTGTTCACACCCCTCAAAGAAATTACGGGACCAGGAGTGAGTAGGGGTGCATATTTTTTTTAAAGCTAAATTTCGTGGAACAAATTGGTTAATGCATTTTTGCACTTTTTGTCGAAATATTATGCGTTTGTAAGAAAAAAATCTGGACGCAGTAAGTGCGTTTTGGTAGCGGATTTTCGGTAAATTTGCAGTTTAGCTCCCGAACGCTTTTCAAAAGACTGTTTTCAGAAACCTGCCTAGACCCCCCCCCTGGATCCACAAACCCCAAGGAAAATTTCTTGTTCACACTCCCCAAGGAAGTTACGGGACCAGGAGTGAGTAGGGGTGTATAATTTCTTTTAGCTAATTTTCGTAGAACAAATTTGTTAATGTATTTTTGCATTTTTTATCGAAATATGATGCGTTTGTAAGAAAAAAATCTGGACGCAGTAAGTGCGTTTTGGTAGCGAATTTTCGGTAAATTTGCAGTTTAGCCCCCGAAACTTTTTCAAAAAACTATTTTCAGAGACCTGCCTAGCCCCCCTGGATACACAAACCGCAAGAAAAAATTCTTGTTCACACCCCCCAAGGAAGTTACGGGAGTGAGTAGGGGTGCTGAGCGGGGTAGGTAGTAAAAATGAAATATGAGCTGAAAATTCGAATAAAGCAGGCTTGAAAGCTGTCTTTTTCACATCTTGAAGCCATATCCCCCTTAAACCCTGCCTGCCCCGCACGGCACCCCTATTCACTCCCAGTCCCATAACTTTCTTGGGGGGTGTGAACAAGAAATTTTTCTTGTAGTTTGTGCATCCAGGTGGGGTCCTAGTAATGTTTCTGAAAACAATTTTTTGAAAAGCGTTCGGGAGATAATCTGCAAATTTACCGAATTTTCATTAAATCTTTCAAATTTCAATAACTCAATTTGCTATTAACGTAAGCTTTGTTGGTTATGAAACAAACATTTAAGTTTATTTTCGGAAAATTTGTGTATATTTTCAAACCATAAGTAATTTTGAAAAAATATAGTACATTGTTTCTACTACATAGGCTATACCGATAATCAGATTGATGCCTGCTCGCATTTGCTATTAAAAACATTTTTATGGAAATTCACTTCCATAACACATTTTCTGCATCCAGACTTGTGAAAAATGCTTATATATTTTCAAACAATAAATTTATTTCGATGAAATATGGTACATTGTTTCTACTATATAGGCAACCAAGTTTGATGCCTGCTTTCATTAAAGAAAGACATTTTCTATTAAAAATATTTTAAAGAAAATTCGCTACCATAACGCACTTGCTGCAGAGATTTTTTTCCGGATAAATTCGACCAATTAAAAAATTAGTTTAATGTGGTGTTATATTAGGCTATGGATGATTTATTTTTCCTATGAATTATGTAAACGAATAAATGTCACATTTTAATAAAAGCACTAAATACTATATTAGTCTACCATATATAACATTAATTAATTATGCCAATGTGTAGTTAGAGTAACAACTCCTGACAATTGAAATTGCGACAGGCGTAGCTCAAGCGGTTCATTTTCATTATACGGTAAACCACTTGTCATTGCTACTGATTAATAAACTTGATATCAGTGAAAATAGAACGTGTGGCATTTCATTTTACTCTACTTTCTGATATGTTTTTTTAAGTTTTTGAATGAAACTA
Organism: Tillus elongatus; assembly: GCA_964006375.1. NCBI lineage: Eukaryota > Metazoa > Arthropoda > Insecta > Coleoptera > Cleridae > Tillus > Tillus elongatus. The sequence goes on along the minus strand of OZ023262.1, from coordinate 30,733,981 downwards.
TTAAATCAGCCAATTAACAATTAAACATAGCTATATAAACTAAGAAAAAAGATCGTAATGCACGTTAGCCAGTACTCAAAGGGTTCCGTTCTTCTCGAGCATATAATACTATTTGTATCTTTTAGCTTTTAATCAGGGGAGGTTTGTCCATAAGTGCTATGGTGCTACAGAACAATCAAAAATACTTCAACAATATTATTCCTAGTTGGATGAAACCATTAAAATCCTAATTTATTGTCAGGAAATAAATACCTTGCTGTTGTTTGAAAGCTCGCGGTTCTCTGGTGTTGAATATTTGAGTAGGCGATCAAGGGCCAGACGCCAGTCCCAGTCAGTCAATTGGATATTGAAATAATGCATGTCTCCTAGACCGGTCAAAGAAATCGCTGTCTAACATCGTTTTTCTGTAAGTCATAATCGAGACGTTTGATGGGCGCCACTGGCCATCGGACGGCTTCGGAAACGCCGAATGTACGCTAGAAAAGACGAGCGTCTCGCGACAATGAAAACTCGGTTGAATTGATCATGCGCACTTCGCAGAATATTTTAAGTAACGAAATAAAAGACCTCCCTGGCGTGCTGTTTTCACACAATCCTCCCAGCTGACCTGCTCTGACATGAGTTTACATAATTAAAAGCTAAAAGAAAGAAAAAGGGGAATGAAAAGTGCATTATGCTCACATGAATGGCAGGGTTAATTTTCCTTCCCCTCGGTAGTGGTTTCCATTATGTGGATGTCAAATTCTAAAGTTGCATACATTTGTATTAAATACTGCAAAAACATCGTCCATATAACGAAACCATAGTCTAGGAAAATAGTAATTTTCGTTTGCTAGATCTGTTTCAAATCTACTCATTAAAAGGTCTGCAATGACTGGTGGAAAGGGGTTGCCCATTGCTGCGTCATGGGTTTGTTCAAAAAATTCATTATTAAATTGAAAAATATCTGATTCATGCAAAAATTTGTTAAATTTATATATTCTTTGCAGACCTCTTCATCTATGGTTGTTAACTTTTAACAAATGGTCTAAATACGTTAGCGTTTCTTTTATTGGAACACTAGAACACAGCGAGGTCACATCAAACGATATTAACACCTCGTTATGTGGACGATATTTTTGCAGTATTTAATATAAATGTATGCAAAGTAGACGATTTTATTGCCAAATTAAACAGTATATTTGACTGCATTAAATTCACGCATGAAATAGAAATTAATAACAAATTACCTTTTCTTGATGTATTAGTCATTATAAACAGAGACACTTTAGAATTTGACATCCACAGAATGGAAACCACTATCCTGAATTACATTTCGATTGACTCACACCATAGTTTTCCACAAAAAGTAGCTAGTTTGAATTTTCTAGTTTACAGTTTAACACAGTTTCCCTTAAATAAAGAAAGATACAACAGAGAACTTTAATATATTAAAAGTGTAGCTAAGTATAACGGTTACTCTGTGTGCTTAGTGGAGAAACTAGTCAATAAACATAAAACAAAGAAAATGTTAGCGGAATCTACGACTTCCAGAAAAGATAAACCAGACAAAACCGTTGCCTGTTTACCATTTGAACCACGAATTACGAGATGTTATAATAGCATTTTTAAGAAAGCCAATTTGTTGCTAACATTTTCTACAAAAAATAGATTAAAAAGTTTGCTAGGTAACCCAAAGGACAAAGATAAAACCACAGATGTGTCGGGAATCTATGAAATAGGTTGTAAGGATTGTGAACTTCAATATGTTGGGCAAACTAAAAGAACTATTGAAAGTAGATTTAAAGAACATTTAGCGCAACTGAGATATGGAACTATTGAGAAATCATGTATTGCTCAGCATATTTGGGATAATAATCATCATGTAGATAAAGCAATTCTCAAGTTAATAAAAAATGTCAGGCAGTCGCGTCAGCTTGATGCTTACGAAAGTATATATGTCGTTAGAAATTTGAACAAAAATGTTTCGATGAATAGAGTAGGTCGGGTTCTATGTAGTCCATTGTTCGAACTGTTATCTTAATAACCAGGGTGTCCTTTTTAGAAGAAATATTTGATAACGACGCACGACATAACAAAGGCAGGTATGCAGTTTTAATCACAGGGATTTAAGACTCACCAGTGGAGGTCTGTCTACTTTCCTAGAGGACGCTGTTCGAAACTGCTTGGCAACTAACATATAAATAGTAGTTCTAATCTTTATTCACTTAGTTTACTCATCCCCTTAATGACGCTAACTTTGTTAGCGAAACGATCGTCGGGTCAAAAAAACTGCATTGTGATGAATTGAGTTCTCCAAATTGTACTTATCAGTGCTCATCACAGGTTCCAATCTTCACTCGTTGAATGTTGTGGTGATTTGGGTTCTCCAAGTGTACTTATAATGTTGACCAAATCTAATGCCTGCTTTCAGTAAAAGAAGATATAGGTATTTGCCATTAACACGTTCGCTACCAAGCGTCTTATATATGAGCCGACACAATTTTTCAAATAGACTACCGTATCACTTTCCTTTCCTCCACCTGCTGCCCCCAACAGATCTACTAGGGGGACAGAGCGAATGCGCCCTTTTACTGTCCAGGTCACGAGACATAGAACACCTTGTTATGCCCGCTCTTTTGTCCCGAGGACTTCCAAGTTGTGGAATTCCTTGCCGGCACATGTTTTTTCTTCTCCTCCGAACCTCCAGACCTTCAAGTCCAGAATTAACTGGTGCCTCTTTCCTCCTTGTAGACACCCACAGTACGATAGTATTTAGGCTGTAAGCCCTCGTGGTGCGTTGTTGAAATATAAAAAAAATCACATATGAACTGGCGGCCGTGGTGAACTGAATAGGAGTCTAAAATGCGAGGACTTTATGTTAGTAGCATGGTCTAGGAGAACCACCGATGCATATGTGAGGCATGTGGTCTCTGTATAGCAGATACTGGTGACTCATATCTAGTGAACACTTATTGTGACTTATTTCTTATTGTGACTTATTTTGTGTGTCTTGTTTGTTGTTTACAGTGCAGCATTATGCCCCGTTGTACAAAGCGGTAATAATAATATAAATTAGCCAGTAGACTTAGTTAGAGGTAGCAATCCGATAAAAAAACTCTAAGATTTTGAGGTTATAATCCACTGCTGTTTGTTTGATCCAATGCATAAAGCGGAAAATCCTTGTTCTTTTTCAGATTCTCTAGATCATGTCATCCCGCAAGTTAACTAAAAAATAACTTCCAGAACAGCAGCTGCAAACCCTCATCAGATTCAGAGGCCTGTGTGCAAGAGGATCATCTCTTGCCTGATGAAGATGAAGAGGGAATCGTAAACACCGATCGAAGCGAGAAAGATGAGGGAGTAGTGGACGCTAAATAATGGCTAGATATTGACAGCGAACACACTGTTTTTGATTGTTCAGAGCCTGCAGTTTAAAAGCTAATGTTTCACCGACAAGCGTTGCAAGGGAAATATTGGAATTATTATTTGATGGCTCGCTTTTCGAAAAAAAATGTGACTGGGTAAATCTTCGTGCCCAATCTTTCGGGGACAACAATATGTCGAGACATTCAACAATGTATAAGTGGAAACCAACTGACCCTGATTAAATGCGCCGTTTTTTTGATTGTTTACACTGATGGGAAATATAAGTATGCCTAGTACAAAACACTACTCGAGTACGAATATACTCTATCACCATGTAATTTTTGAGAAATAATATCCAGAAATCGACTCGAAGTAATTCTTCGATATTTGTGCTTCAGCGAACAAGACGATGACAAAACATCCCGTTTGACAAAATAGATCAGGTGAGGCTAGATGTATTCTCACCACAATTAGAACCGTAGCAGGTTTCGCTCTCATTAGTGCTCGTCAGTACGGCATATTAATAGAAGCGAAAATACACCTAT